>SJYA01003070.1:8841-62432 GCA_006410615.1 Neotragus moschatus | reverse complement strand
CTTTTTCACTCTCCTTTTTCACTTTCATCAAGATGCTTTTTAGTTCTTCTTCACTTTCTGCCATAAGGGTGGTGTCATCTGCATATCTGAGGTTATTGATATTTCTCCCAGCAATCTTGATTCCAGCTTGTGCTTCTTCCAGCCCAGCGTTTTTCATGATGTACTTTGCATACAAGTTAAATAAGCAGAGTGACAATATACAGCCTTGATGTACTCCTTTTCCTATTTGGAACCAGTCTGTTGTTCCATGTCCAGTTCTAACTGTTGCTTCCTGATCTGCATATAAGTTTCTCAAGAGGCAGGTCAGGTGGTCTGGTATTCCCATCTCTTTCAGAATTTTCCACAGTTTCTTGTGATCCACACAGTCAAAGGCTTTGGCATAGTCAATAAAGCAGAAATAGATGCTTTTCTGGAACTCTCTTGCTTTTTCAATGATCCAGTGGATGTTGGCAATTGATCTCTGGTTCCTCTGCCTTTTCGAAAACCAGCTTGAGCACCTAGAAGCTCACGGTTCACGTATTGCTGAAGCCTGGCTTGGAGAATTTTGAGCATTACTGGCTTCTGAGATGAGTGCAATTGTGCGGTAGTTTGAGCATTCTTTGGCATTGCCTTTCTCCACTTTACAGACACCTAAAAAGCTGAAGATCAGAAAATCTATCCTATGTCATTTTACTAAGAAGTAGAAGAGCCAATTATGAGCCAGGATTTATACAAGATCTGCCTGACTCCACCATGAAACTCTTTCTATGACACTTGTAATAGTAACTCTACTACCATAAGTAAATGATAGAGAATGATACATTATAATGATTAAGGAAGATCCCCTGGAGAAGGGAAAGGCTATCCACTCCAGTATTCTGGCTTATAAAATTCCACGGACTGTATAGGCCATGGGGTTGCAAAGAGTTAGATATGAGTAAGCAACTTTCACTTTCACATTTTTTTCAAGGATTAAGGATTTGACTACACTATGTAACATATTTTGTTCTATTTTCCCAAAATTTTAAAAATAATTTTTATTGGAGTACAGTTGATTTTACAATGTTGTGTTAATNATTCTGGCTTATAAAATTCCACGGACTGTATAGGCCATGGGGTTGCAAAGAGTTAGATATGAGTAAGCAACTTTCACTTTCACATTTTTTTCAAGGATTAAGGATTTGACTACACTATGTAACATATTTTGTTCTATTTTCCCAAAATTTTAAAAATAATTTTTATTGGAGTACAGTTGATTTTACAATGTTGTGTTAATTTCAGGTGAACAGCCAGAAAGTCAGTTATACATATATGTGCCCACTCTTTTTTAGATTCTTTTCCCATATAGGCCATTACAGAATATTGAGTAGAGTTTCCTGTTCTATACAGTAGGTCCTTATTAGTTATCTATTTTATATATAGTAGTATACTCATTTAATTCTAATACTATAGATAATACTGGCAGACAGTGTTTAGAAAAAAGAGAAAGTATATTAAAAATAGTAAATAAAAAGGAACCATATGGAAACAAAAGCTGAATAGCAGAAGAGGGAAAGTTAGAAGAATTTCTTCTTTAAATAGTGATAACACTTAGTGAATTCTTTCAAGTCTGTCTGCTTAATGGCTTTATTGCCAGAATGGCAAGCCAAGTTAAGTACTTAAACAATCTGAATTTCTGATAATGTAACATATTATTATATTGAGTATTTTTGAAACTATTTTAATATTTAAGTGCTTTTCTCCCTAATAGAAATACCACATGTCAGTAATATGGAATTCAATTAGAAAATATTAATCATTTAACATAAATTTCCTATCCTGAAAATTGGAATATATATGCATTATTGATTGAAATATGCTTACAGTATCAAAAATGCATGGAGTTTCTTCAGTGGTTTAAAAGCTCGATATAAAGATGTCAAGTAATAGCTACTGAAATACAAGGGGGTTTGGAGCATTACAACTGTGCTTTTTATATTGTTCAGAGAGCTAAGGTCCATAACTTTTAAAAACTTCTTTCTGAAAAGTTGAAATAAGGCCCAGGATAAGAACTTAGATCACTGATAAAGTAAAACTGTCACTTTTCTATTTGGTCGTTAAATATATCTTCCCTCTGTCTACTAAGAACAGTAGTTTTGTCACAAATCTTGTTTCTTACTTACAATTAATTAAGTGAAACTAAAAAGTTTAAAGCTACACAAATCAAATTTAATTTAAATGGCTATAATAACTTAAACAAAGATAAGTGGAATGGCTTTCTGATGCTTCATTACTTGCTCTAATTCCTTTTAAAACATTTCTATAGGAAAAGTCAAAGGATAGGGAGGGAAGGGTTGACTGCTGGGATCCCAATGAAACTATCAATATAGTTCCTCAATCTCCAGTGGCTCCAGAATCAGTTCTTTCTACTTATTCCATTCTCTTTGTCCTCTCAAATTTGCAACATGAATTTTAAACATATATATGATATAATTGTTACAGTCTAATTTATCACGAACATTTAAACCATATGTCAGTTCTAATGTGGAAATGCAATGTTGATTTAGGAGTCTAATTTAAAAAATGGCTAAATTATCAATTAATTAGTTAATTACAAGCTTAAAATATGTCATATAGTATATTCCAAGATTGAAATGTTTTACTACTACAGGGCATTTAAATGCATAAAAAATTCTATATCCTGATAAAATCCTATTTTCTTTTTTTTTTTTGATAAAGCAATTTATTTTCATTATGTCATGAATTCATTGCATTACTGTGATTTCTTTTTTTAATATAACATCCTTAAAACCTCTATTTATAGTTTGTGCATAGAACTGAGAGTAAAATGGAATTTATTACAAGTAGGCCAACCAATTTTTAAAAACTTCGGATCAGGTCATATAATGTTTATGTTTTGTTTCCATGGTTATGCAAGAAAATAAATTTTCAGTCAATTATATACTTTTATGCAGGGCTTCAGTTCAGTTCAGTCACTCAGTCATGTCTGACTGTTTGAGACTCCATGGACAGTAGCACACCAGGCTTCCCTGTCCACCACCAACTCCTGGAGCTTGCTCAAACGCATGTCCATTGAGTCAGTGATGCCATCCAACCATCTCATCCTCTGTTGTCCCCTTCTCCTCCTGCCTTCAACAATTCCCAGCATCAGCATCTTTTCCAAAGACTCAGTTCTTCACATCAGGTGGCCAAAGCATTGGAGCTTCAGCTTCAGCATCAGTCCTGCCAATGAATATTCAGGATTGATTTCCTTTATGATTGACTGGTTTGATCTCCTTGCTGCCCAAGGGACTCTCAAGAGTCTTCTCCAACACCACAGCAGGGCTTATATTTGTTTATTTAATTTTGTATTTTTTATAGTTTATCCAACTGAACATCTTAGAATAATATACTGCTGAATTCTAAAAACGTTGAGAATTTAGTTAATTTATTTCTTTAGCCAACAATATCATATGAAATGGAAAATGTGCTGTGTGGTGGTTAGCTCTTAATGTTTTAGTAGGTCAAATTCTCAAATATTTAACAGCTGAAGCTACACTGAAGCGTGTACATAGGGAAATCTCACTACCAGTGTCGATACACACTCCAACCTTTATCACACATATACTTTTAGGGAACTCAAGCTTTTATTTTATTTTATTTTATTTTTGAGTATTTCTTTTAGGAAAATGCTAGATAATGATATACGTGCCACTTCCTCACTTCTTTTATAAAAGGTAGTGATAGACGCTGTTCTCTTCCTCACTTTTCTCACCCAGTATGTCCTTGTGAACACNGCTGAAGCTACACTGAAGTGTGTACATAGGGAAATCTCACTACCAGTGTTGATACACACTCCAACCTTTATCACGCATATACTTTTAGGGAACTCAATCTTTTATTTTACTTTATTTTTGAGTATTTCTTTTAGGAAAATGCTAGATAATGATATACGTGCCACTTCCTCACTTTTTTTATAAAAGGTAGTGATAGACGCTGTTCTCTTCCTCACTTTTCTCACCCAGTATGTCCTTGTGAACACCCCATGTCAGTATATAGGTATCTTCCTCATTAATAAAGGGGAACCAGTTGACTACTTGCTACCGGGAATAAAAACAATGGCCTTTTAGCCTTCTTCCTGCTGTCTATCCACATGTTGTTGAAAATCTAACATCAGTAAGTTCTGTTGCACAGCTCTAGCACTTGACTTCTCTTTTGAAAGCCACTTGCCACACAAAGACAAAAAGCAATACAGATTATAACCACACCATACAGATATGAAAGCAGTAGAGAGAGACATATCCCTTATGCTACAGAGAGATCTGCCTGGCAAGATGGGAATAGTTGCATTATACACACCACTGAGAGGTACCCCTAAAGGAGATCCTCTCCCACAGATGCTTCTATACATTATTTATAGGAAAAATGGGGCAGGAGTTCTCAAATGACTACATGAAAATAGTCACTTGGTGGAGGAAATAGTCTTATAAAAACAGGTAAACTCTGGGTCTCAAAGGTACTTAGCAGTAAATTTTTGTTGTGTTAACTCAGATCTCCTGACTCAGCTCATTGCTAAACTACTAAAAGAGGAAAGGGAATGAGTCTCCATGGCCACCTGAGTTTGTCTCCCTTCACAGGGTGCTTTTATTTGCTCATGATAATTAAGGCTTATTCACAGATATGTGGAGCAACAAAGAGTCAAAATGAAGCTAAGTTCACTCACTAAGTGGCTCTTTCTTGTATCCAGGCTACATTATGAGATCCAAATTTGGGTCTCAGTAAAATTAAACATATTGGCCTTTCTAGGCATTTGCAGTGTTAAAGCAGGATAGTAACATTTTCTATGGAATAAAATTAAACAGTATAAATTTAAAGTAATAAAATGAAATACATCTACTTAAGGAAAACATCAACTGATTTACAGTGAATTACAGGCACTGGTGGAAAGGAAGGACTGCAGTGTTTCGTGGAGGTATTTATTAAATCTCTCCCACTCTGTTGACACCACTTAGAACCTCAAGGAATATCAACTGGGGTTCAGTCATGGAGAAGATTTTAGACACTAGGATAAGACAAAGAACACACATTATAAATGAATTACATCAGATTTTTTTTCTAATAAGTACATTAAAAATTAATGCTTAGGAAATCTAATGGAGGCAGAAGCAGTAAAGGGTAGTTTTATGGAAATAATGCCAGATTTTCTATAGAATACAGATTTTGACTGGTTAGAAATCTAAGGAAGAATACTTTTGCTCTGAAGATATAAACTGTCTTATAAACTGAGTTGTTATTGGCAGTTAGAAAATTTTTGTTGCTGTGTTGTTTGCCTTGTGTTTTCATGATTATCCTCCTTGCATCTCCCTTGTTAAATCTTCAGTTTGGGGTAGAGTGCCATTACTGGAAATGGTTTTCACCTAAATATTATTATATCCTCTCTACACTAGTGTATTAGCTGTATTATGATTCAGGATTCCAGTCTATGAAATGGAATTAAAGACACAATACAATTTTTCTTTTAAATTTCCATAATTTGTAAAGTATAGCTATAATTCATATTCTTTGAAACAAGTGACAATTAAAAAGATTAATGAAAAAGTTAACAGTTTACCACTTGCCCTCCTTTCCTGCTCCCTGAAGCTGCTAGCATGATGTGTCTCTTTCTCATTTTAAAGAGGTGTTTCTGCATCTGTAGTAGGTCTCTCTTTGCAGAACAGATGGAGCTTTCACTCTTTTTATAGGCTCCACAGTTCCGTGTTTTTCAGACTTAGCCATTTCATGCACACTTGGGTTGCTTTCCGTTTTATTTTGTTGTTCTGGTAATCTATTTAACAGAAGAAAAACTATTTTTAATATACATCTATTTGAAGTGCTTTTATTTCTATAAAATGTTAAAAACTGGAATTATGGGATAAATTTTAATTTTAATAGTAATTTCAAGTTTATTTTCTATCACAATCTATACTTCCATATATACAATAATATGATTCTATAACTTGTTTTTCCCTGGAAAACCATCATCTAAAGGGTGATACAGGCAGTCTATTGTTTTATTTCATATACCCATGATGATAAATGAGGTGCAGAGTCATAGTTNAGTGCTTTTATTTCTATAAAATGTTAAAAACTGGAATTATGGGATAAATTTTAATTTTAATAGTAATTTCAAGTTTATTTTCTATCACAATCTATACTTCCATATATACAATAATATGATTCTATAACTTGTTTTTCCCTGGAAAACCATCATCTAAAGGGTGATACAGGCAGTCTATTGTTTTATTTCATATATCCATGATGATAAATGAGGTGCAGAGTCATAGTTTTATTGCCCAAGTATGCTTCTTTCTTTTGATTAGACTATTTTACTGAGGAATTGTTTATTTTTTGAATTATTTTTAAGAACTCTTCATATATACTAAGGATATTAATGTTTTCTAGCTAATAATAAAAATATTTTTCTTAAAATTCTTTTTACTTTGTTTATAGTATAATNATATGTCACTTATTTTGAAACAGAAAGTGCTATAGGAAATGTTTATATGAATTATCTCATTTGAACTGCAAACAAATCCTAAAAGGGAGTAACTCTATTATTTTTTAAGAAGATAAGCGATTAAGTAATATATCTAAAGTCAAACAACTGGTAAGTAATAGAAGGAGAAACTAGTCCCAGTTCCAGTGTTTTCTAATCTCTGATATTCTGGTACTCCTAAACTTAAACATCCATGATGTGTAAGGTGTGGCCAAAACATGAAAACATGCAATAATTCATAAACCAGTGAAATCACTTTATGATATATCATTGCATTAATAAAACATAACAATTATCATATTATTAGAATATTACAGTAAGAATATATAATATTCTTTATAACTACGAAAGTAAACAGACAAAGTGGAGGATTAAATGAAGGTAAGCAGGAAGAGAGTTATTTCTTTAAAATGATAAGAACATGAGCTCTGTCCCAAATGACACATGAAATGTGAACACATGTGGGTAAAGTTAATAAAATGCTAAAGGGCATTCCCACCCTCATGGATCACAACCTTGTTGTGTTCAAGGGGCTTGCATAACTAACTCAGTGAAGCTATGAGTCATGCCCTGTAGGGCTACTGAAGACAGACAGGTCATAGTGGAGAATTCTGATAAAACAAGTCCACTGAAAGGCAAAAAGATGACACCAGAAGACGAGGTTCCCAGATCGGAAGGTGTCCAATATACCACTGAGAACAGCAGAGGGAAATTACTAATAGCTAAGGAAAGAATGAAGCAGTTGGGTTTGGTTGGGTCAAAGAGAAAATGATGCTTAGTAGTGGATATATCTGCTGGTGAAAGTAAAGTCTGATGCTGTAACCAAAAGAAAGATGTCCTTCTTATCACAGGGGATTGAAATGCAAAAGTAGGAAGGTAATACAACAATACTGCATAGCAACCTGGAATGCTAGGTTCATGAAACAAGGTAAATGGACATGGTCAAACAAGAAATGGCAAGAGTGAACATCAGTATCTTAGGAATCAGTGAAATAAAATGGGCAGGAATGGGCAACTTTAATTCAGATGACTATTACATCTAGTACAATTCCTAACAGGAAATGGAGTAGCCCTCATAGCCAACAAAAGAGTCCAAAAGGTAATACTTGTATGCAGTCTCAAAAATGACAGAAAGATCCTGGTTTATTTCCAAAACAAATCACTCAGCATCACAATAATTCAAGCCTATGCCCCAGCTGCTGATACTGAAGAAGCTGAAGTTTAATGAAGACCTAAAATACCTTGTAGAACTAACATCAAAAGAAAGATGTCCTTCTTATCACAGGGGATTGAAATGCAAAAGTAGGAAGGTAAGAGGTACCTAAATAACAGATAAGTTTAGAGTATAAAATGAAGCAAGGCAAAGACTAATAGAGTTTTGTCAAGAGAATATGCTGGTCATAGCAAACACCCTCTTCCACCAACACAAGGGACGACTCTATACGTGGACATCACCAGATGATCAGTACTGAAACCAGATTGATTATATTCTTTGCAGCTGAAGATGGAGCGGTTCTATACAGTCAGTAAAAACAAGACCTGGAGCTGACTGGCTCAGATTATGAACTCATTAATGCAAAATTCATGCTTAAATTGAAGAAAGTAGGGAAAACCATTAGGCCATTCAGGTGTGACATAAACAAATCCCTTATGAATACAGTGGAGTTGTCAGATAGATTCAAGGGATTAGATTTGGTAGACAGAGTGCTGGAACAAATACGGATGGAAGTTCATAACATTCTATAGGAGGCAGTGACTAAAACCATCCCAAAGAAAAAGAAATGAAGAAGGCAAAATGGTTGTCTGAGGAGGCTTTATAAAGAGCTGAGAAAAGAAGGGAAGTGAAAGGCAAGGGAGAAAGGGAAAGAAATGCCTAACTAAATGCAGAGTTCCAGAGAATAGCAAGGAGAGATAAGAAGGCTTTTTAAAATGAACAATTCAAGGAAATAGAGGAAAACAACAGAATGGGAAAGAGATCTCTTCAATAAAATTGGAGATATCAAGGGAACATTTCAGACAAGGATGGGCATGACAAAGGGCAGAAATGGTAAGGACCTAAGAGAAGCAGAAGAGATAAAAAAGAGGTGGCAAGAATACACAGAAGAACTATACAAAAAAGGTCTTAATGACCCAGNAGAGGAAAACAACAGAATGGGAAAGAGATCTCTTCAATAAAATTGGAGATATCAAGGGAACATTTCAGACAAGGATGGGCATGACAAAGGGCAGAAATGGTAAGGACCTAAGAGAAGCAGAAGAGATAAAAAAGAGGTGGCAAGAATACACAGAAGAACTATACAAAAAAGATCTTAATGACCCAGATAACCACGATGGTATCGTCACTCACCTAGAGCCAGATATCTTGGAGTGTGAAGTCAAGTGGGCCTTAGGAATCATTACTCTGAGCAAAGCTAGTGGAGGTGATGGAATTCAAGATGAGACATTTTCAAATCTTAAAATATGATGGTGTTACAGTACTGCACTTAATATGCCAGCAAATTTGGAAAATGCAGCAGTGGCCACAGGATTGAAAAAGGTCAGTTTTCATTTTAATGCCATAGAAAGGCAATGCCGAGGAATGTTCAAATTTCTGGACAATTGAACTCATTTCACATGCTAGTAAGGTTATACTCAAAATCTTTCAACGTAGGCTTTAGCAGTACATAAACTGACCAATTCCAGATGTAAAAGCTGAGCTCAGAAAAGCCAGAGGAACCAGAGATCAAATTGCCAACATTCATTGGATCATAGAGAAAGCAAAGGAATTCCAGAAAACATCAGCTTCATTGACTATGCTAAATACTGACTCTGTAGATCACAACAAACTGTGGAAAATTCTTAAAGAGATGAGAGTATCAAACCACCTTACCTTTCTCCTGAGAAACCTGTATGTGGGTCAAGAAACAATAGTTAAAATCAGACACAGAACAACAGACTGGTTCAAAACTGGGACAGGAGTATGACAGGGCTGTATACTGTCTCCTGCTTATTTAACATATGAAGAATATACCATTCAAAATGCCGGGCTGGATGAATCACAAACTTCATTACAATTAAGGTTGCCAGGAGAAATAACAACAACCTCAGATATGCAGATGACACCACCCTTACAGCAGAAAGCCAAGAGGAACTAAAGAGCCTCTTGATCAATGTGAAAAGGCTGGCTTAAAACTCAACATTCAAAGAAACTAAGATCATGGCACCTGGTCCCATCACTTCAAGGCAAAGAGATGGGGAAACAATGGCAACAGTGACAGACTATTTTCATGGGCTCCAAAATCACTGCAGATGGTGATTGCAACCATGAAATTAAAAGACATGTGCTCCTTGGAGGAAATGCTATGACAAACCAAGAGAATGTATTAAAAAGCAGTGGTATCACTTTGCCAACAAAGGTCCATCTAGTCAAATCTATGGTTTTTCCAGTATTCATGTATGGTTGTGAGTTGGCTGAGTGTCAAAGAATTGATGCTTTCAAACTATGATGCTGGAGGAAACTCTTGAGAGTCCCTTGGACAGCAAGGAGATCAGATCAGTCACTCCTAAAGGAAATCAACCCTGACTATTCATTTGAAGGACTGATGCTGAAGTTGAAGCTCCAATACTTTGGCTACCTGATATGAAAGAACTGACTCTTTGGAAAAGACCATGATGCTGGGAAAGATTGAGGGCAAAAGGAGATGGGGGCAACAGAGGATGAGATGATTAGACAGCATCACTAACTCAACGTACATGAATTTGATCAAACTTAGGGAGATAGTGCAGCAGAGAGGAACCTGTGGTGCTGTGGTCCATGGGTTACCAAGCAGTCAGACATGACTTTGCAACTGCACAACAAAATGCACACTCCCCAAGAAGTTGGAAATGGCGCCTGTGTTGATGGGAACAGAGGAAAAGAATTTGAAAGGACATTCAGAAGCACAATAGAAGTTAAGAGGGTATGAAAAAAAGAAGGGTNTGGGTTACCAAGCAGTCAGACATGACTTTGCAACTGCACAACAAAATGCACACTCCCCAAGAAGTTGGAAATGGCGCCTGTGTTGATGGGAACAGAGGAAAAGAATTTGAAAGGACATTCAGAAGCACAATAGAAGTTAAGAGGGTATGAAAAAAAGAAGGGTAGCTTCACGGAAAAAAAAAAAAAAAAAACTTCACAAGGCAGGCAGAGGAGTTTAGAGCTGATAAAAAGCAATTTGCTTATAAAAATTTAATTATTGTAGCACATAATATTAATATATTTTGGCATACACAAGGTGGTCACATGTCTGTTAGAAAAAAACATACTATGAATTTAGAGAAAGAGACATAAAACTGTGTCATATGCAAAAGAAAATACAGATTAAATCTGACAAAGTTTCTATTTTTAAAGTGAAATATACCACCATCCTTCCAATATTATTATTCTAAAGAGGAGGTTAAGAAAAAAAAAAAACTGTTCTATATTTCAAATTACTAAAGAATTGGCAACAATTATAGATTAAATTACAGTATCTGATTTTTAAGATTTATAATAGAAATTCTATAAGAACCTAGTTAGAGAAATAGAATAGTTTACAAATGTGACAGCCAAATTAAGCTTCCTATGAGACTGTGAAGTGTCTTTGCCTCTGCCCTAGAGGTCACTGTGGTTTAAACGATCATCAAATGTGAAAATATAGCTTTTAAAAAAATTTTATATAGGAAATTTAATTGACTAACTATGTTATGAATAAGAATGTTTATGACATTAATTTAAGTCTTGACAAGACAGGAGAACTGAGGTGTCAAAAGCAAATTGACCTACTTTACCACTTTGTGAGTCTAGGTCCTCTGAGAATCAGACACTTAAATGGGATTAAATGTGCAAGGATTTATAAGAGAAATGTCTGTGAGAGAAAAATAGGAGGAAGCTGGAAAATGCTGAGAGAGTCATGAGACCAATCAAGGTATGACTCTGGGTGAAGGGGCCACGGAAGAAAGGAAGTGAAAATTTTCCAGACTTATATGCATGTTAAGGAAGAAAGGCAAAGCCACTGGAGAGTCTTCAAGCCAGAATTAGTCATCAGTGTCTCCAGGAATGCACCTGCCTTGGAATCTCAGACACAATGCCTGTGTCAGGCATTGGCCAGGTACAGCCCAGAGGGTACCCAGACATAGTCTTAGCACTGAATCAGCAGAGCACGGCAGCTGGAAGCCTTGGTCAATTCCCTTCCTTGCTGGTGGAGGTCTGAGAAGGTCATTCCAATGAATGCCATCATCACTTTGCTTCAGGCTGGTCATGGGTCTCAAATGACAATAAGAGTTTCTTGGGATTTTATTTTTGATGGAAAACATATAACTGTAAGCTTTCAGCTTTACCAGAATCTAGTGATTTGGTCACATGGTGAAGACTCCTCATGCCATATTGTCAAAGTACATTTTGAAAAACAGTGAGATCCATAGCTGTAGGCAGGGGACCACTACTTCTGGCAGGCGACTGCCTCATCTATCCATCCATTCATTTACTCTATCCACTTATTTAAACAGAAAATACATATTCTGCCATATTTTTCAACTTCATCCCCACTCTATGCTCATTACCTGTTATACCCTATTGGGCACTGAACTTTTTCTAGTATCGTACAAACTAAACCCTTGCCGACCTCAGAATATTAGCACTTGTGGTGCCTTTTGCATGGAATGTTCTTCAATTTTCACATAAATTAAATCTTGACTTTCCAAGGCTTTCANGCCATATTTTTCAACTTCATCCCCACTCTATGCTCATTACCTGTTATACCCTATTGGGCACTGAACTTTTTCTAGTATCGTACAAACTAAACCCTTGCCGACCTCAGAATATTAGCACTTGTGGTGCCTTTTGCATGGAATGTTCTTCAATTTTCACATAAATTAAATCTTCACTTTCCAAGGCTTTCAGCTCTTTATGGTATCCTGTTAGAAATGCTTCTAGAAAAATTGTCCTTTGGTTAGGCTCACTAGGGTTGGGCTGGCTTATCATAGAAGAAATCTAGTTTATTACAGTCTCAAATGATTGAATTAGCTGAATCGTGGAGACATGATTTTGCAGGTGGTGTGATGGAGAACGGCAGGCCCTGCATATAATGAAAATATAATTACACACTTAATACAATTAAAGCATGAAATCATGAGGGAACATAAAAATGAAAAATATATAATCTATCCTGCTTGGTAGCTGGAAACATTTTCACATTAGAGAACTAACTTCTATTATCAAAGTCAATATCTATATCATGCTCTAATATTTCATATGAATCCCACTAATGAAATTAGGAACACAATCAGGTGTCAAAGAGTAGAAAGCTCCCTTAATAATAAAATGTATTGGCAGTGTTTGCACCTCTCTCCACAATGGGGGAGAATTTGCTTATCCTTGACTGGTCTGAATTATATGCATCTCTTCGGAGAGGGAAAGCTAATTTATATGAGTAATGTTACCTGCTTCCTGAAAGTTAAAAGATATGACCAAACAGGGAAAAGCAGCAAAGCACACAATTGTCCTTTATCATAATTGTGAAAGAAATGATTAACAATTGAGTTGGAGTCCCTATATTTGGTAGAGTACACATTGATGCAAAAATCACTCCATGTGTTTAGCAAAAATCTTTGTTTTTCTGCCATAAATTTATAACTCCAAAACCTAATTTAGTATTTGGCTCAATTCATTCTTTTACTGTCAATTTTGACACGTTTAGCGTATGAGTAGTTGCACATGTTTTACATTATGCCAAATAGTTGTTTCTCCTAAATTTTGTATTAACAGTCTTATTTTTTCTATATTCAAAGATTCATACGTATATGTATGGATATTAAATATACTTCTTGTCTTGAATATTTTACCTAGACATTTTTTATGTTTTATGATATTTTGATATTGATGAACAATTTTCAGAGAAAAATTCAAGTAATTTTAATTTTTAATTCATTATATATATACTAAATCAATGACATTTCTCTGGGAAAGAAAAATTATCTCAGTAAAGGAAACAATAAACAAAAGACAACCCAAAGATTGGGAAATAATATTTGCAAATAATGTGACCAATAAAGGATTACTCTCCAAAATTTACAAACAGCTTATGACACTTAACATCATCAAAACAAACAACCCACTCAAAAAATGGGCAGAAGACCTAAATAGACATTTCTCAAAAGAGGACATAGGGATGGCATATAGACACATGATAAAATGCTCAACATCACCAGTTATTAGAGAAATGCAAGTCAAAATTATCATGTGGTATCACTTCACACCAGCCAGAATGGCTGTCATCAAAATATCCACAAGCAATAAATGCTGGAGAGGGTGTGGAAAGAAGGGAACCTTTCTACACTGTTGGAAATGTAACTTGGTCCAGCCACTATGGAGAAAACAGCATGGAGGTCCTTTAAAAAACTAAAATTGAGCTACCATATCACCCTGAAATCCCACTCCTAGCCATATATCTGGAAAAGAAACATGATCCAGAAGGATACATGCACCCCAATATTCACTGCAGTACTGTCTATAATAGCCAAAACACAGAAGCAACCTAAATGTCCATCAGCAGAAATGGCTAAAGATGATGTGGTACATAAATACAATAGAATATTGCTCAGCCATTAAAAACAACGACATAGTGTCATTTGAAGCAACATGGATGGACCTAGAGAATGTCATACTGAGTGAAGTAGGTCAGACAGAGAAGGAGAAATATCATAAGACATTCCTTACATGTAGAATCTAAAAAGAAATGTTACAAAGGAACTTGCAAAACAGAGAGAGACTCATAGACTTAGAAAATGAACTTATGGTTGCCTGGGGAAGGAATAGTTGGGGAGTTTGAGATTGACATGGACACACTGCTATATTTAAAAAGAATAACCAACAAGGACCCACTGTATAGCACAGGGAATTCTGCTCAATGTTATGTGGCAGCCTGGATGGGAGGAGAGTTTAGGGTAGAATGGATACATGTATATGTGTGGCTAAGTCCCTTTGCTGTTCACCTGAAACTACCACCATATTGTTAACGAGCTATAACCCAATACAAAATAAAAAGTTTAAAGTTTGAATAAAAATGAAAGAAAGAAAAACACATTTAATCAAGCCAGCAACTTCAGCCAAATTCACACAGAGTCAAGAGAAAGGAAAGGGTCACCTGTGTCAAGAGTTGGACCTACTCTGGAGCTTTCTGCTGCAACCTGATTGTCCTCACATGCATATTTAAACTGAGTTAGTAGAGGACTTCATTATTAATAGGATGACTTACCAAAACAAAGAGATAAAGAAGTAAACAACAACAACAAAAATTTGGTACCTAATTTAGAGGAGAGATTATAATAGTCATCTTCGGGTATACAAAAATATACAAGAAAAAAATCTCAGCCCTAAGATAATGCACTTTTTAAAGATGAGTAAAAACATACACATAACCAATGTAGTTTACGATATGGGTTTGAAGAGAGAATACACAAAAGACTAGAAATTTAGAGGTAGCAACAGGGCAGTCACTCCTAGTTTAAAAGAAATAAGAGAAATTTTATGAAAAAGCATAACATCATTTCAGATGTATCTCAAATTAGAATGGCTTTACTAAATGAATAGAGCTTTCCAGGTGGCTCAGTGATAAAGAATCTGCCTGCCAATGCAGGAACCACAGGAGATGGGTGTTCAACCTCTGGATTAGGAAGATTCTCTGGAAGAGGAAATGGCAACCCACTCCAATATTCTTGTTGGGAAAATTATATGGACAGAGGAGCCTGGCAGACTACAGTCCCTGGAGCCTCAAACAGTCAGAAATGACTGAGGATGCACCCATCCTTTCTCTCCATGTGAAACGCTAATTTCTCCTACCTGGTTCAACAAAAGTCAAACTATCCCACAGGGTAGAACTTTACATAAAAGGACTCAAACTGCATATATCACTTAAAGGCTTGTCTTTACACTTAACATTAAGTTTCTGAGATTTATTGATGTTGCTCACTACAAGTTTAGTTTATTAATTTGAACTGTTACCGAGCATTTTGCTATGTGAATNGATTCAATTATTTCTTTTCTAAATATGACTACAATATTTGAAAATTTTGATAGCTTAGAAGATGCAATTACAAGGTTCATACAGCTGTTTACCTACCACACTAAGAATGAAAAGCCACCAAGGAATATACACATGGAGATCTGATTGGGCAACATTCATCAGGAAGAACTCAAAGAAACAAAACAACTTGCTGATCTGTAGACCCCTGTTACCCACTGCCTTCCAGGGCTTCACACTCTGAGTCTTAGACTATGGTGATTTTAAGTAGTACAATTAGGGGAGCACCGGGAAGAATGCAATAGTGACAAGAAAGAATAGAACCCATCCCTATGCTGGAGGATCAGCATTTGTGCTTGGTATTAGGGGACAGTTCTCTATGGATCACCCACATTTCTGCACATCTTGCTAGTGAGGTACTGATTGCCCTTTGTTCCAGACTAACTTTTCAAGAATGTCTGTATATCAAACTGCCTTGGGAGACAGAGATAGTGTCCCTTTAGAGCAAAGAGCATTTTGCTCACAGCCTTAGAAAATAGTGTCTCAATTCTGAAACAAAAAGCAGGCCTGTTTACTGCTCATTATAATCAGTATGATATCTTCCTCTTGAGGAAAGCATATGCATGCTAATCTTTCATTATAAAAGATTCAGTTTTCCTAAGCTGAGTTTCTCTTATGTAGCCTGACTTACTAGATGTGCAGACTTCGTCCAGCCCTCTTTATNAATCAGTATGATATCTTCCTCTTGAGGAAAGCATATGCATGCTAATCTTTCATTATAAAAGATTCAGTTTTCCTAAGCTGAGTTTCTCTTATGTAGCCTGACTTACTAGATGTGCAGACTTCGTCCAGCCCTCTTTATCTTCCACTGCAAGAAATGAAACTTGGGTACGGGGTGCAAAATTGCTGATATTTTGACTGCTACTATTGCTATAAGTAAAACACAAAACAAAACAAAAACAGCCCTAGCATCTGATCTAGCAGTCTCATGTCGTTTCCTAGCACCCATGAAATTGTGGTAACCACACTGCTAGCCTACATGTATGATAAAACATCAGAACCTTCAGAATTTTAGATGGTTGGAAGGTTCACCAACCTCTCCCCTGGGTGAGGTAAAAGCCTGTTTGCAGCTCTAAAGCACGGCTAACTGGCCGTGTTTTCACTACATCAGTGCTCATGGTTGAGAGAGCATGAGTCTTCTGCTATGATAGAAGAGAGGCCGAGGATGAGACTTGCGGTTTTGAGAAACAACTGTCTTCACAATGGACTGTAGCCACTGGAGTTTCACAGGAAGCCAGGTAACAGGAGATNTTTCCTAAGCTGAGTTTCTCTTATGTAGCCTGACTTACTAGATGTGCAGACTTCGTCCAGCCCTCTTTATATTCCACTGCAAGAAATGAAACTTGGGTACGGGGTGCAAAATTGCTGATATTTTGGCTGCAACTATTGCTATAAGTAAAACACAAAACAAAACAAAAACAGCCCTCGCATCTGACCTAGCAGTCTCATGTCGTTTCCTAGCACCCATGAAATTGTGGTAACCACACTGCTAGCCTACACGTATGATAAAACATCAGAACCTTCAGAATTTTTGATGGTTGGAAGGTTCACCAACCTCTCCCCTGGGCGAGGTAAAAGCCTGTTTGCAGCTCTAAAGCATGGCTAACTGGCCGCGTTTTCACTACATCAGTGCTCATGGTTGAGACAGCATGAGTCTCCTGCTATGATAGAAGAGAGGCCGAGGATGAGACTTGCGGTTATGAGAAACAACTGTCTTCACAATGGACTGTAGCCACTGGAGTTTCACAGGAAGCCAGGTAACAGGAGATTTGTTTTAGATAAATTAAACCGTCGTTGCCAGAGGTAAAGAAATATTTTATTATCAGGGTCACAAATACATAAGGTTTTGGTAAATAAATGAGCTGGAGTCAATGAGAAACTATTGATTAGAGATGCTAAAAAGATGGGAAATGTTGGATTGATCAACTGTACAGTAGGAAGGAGTGAAGTGTGGAGAACATATGAAGTTTAAATTAGCAGCAAATAAAACAGATATATACTTTTTTTTTTGTCCCAGAAATGGGAGAGTAGAGAGGAAAAAACAGGGAAGGAGAAAGAAGGAATTGATAATGAAATAGAGAAATTTTGATGTGAAAAAGGAAAGCTATTAGGGCTCATAATGGGATTACACTGGGTATAAAAGTAGAAGTAAGGTAGTGGGAGTAGCTGAATTAGAGACCTTGTATATGTGAGAATTCTGAAACCTCTTATTGAGAGAATGTGGGAATATGTATTCAGTTGTGTCTGTCTCTTTGCGACCCTATCAACTCTAGCCCACCAGGCTCCTCTCTCTGTCCATGGGATTTCCCAGGCAAGAATACTGGAGTGGGCTGCCATTTCCTTTCCCAGGGGATCTTCTGACCCAGGGATTGAACTGGAGCCTCCTGCGTTGTTAGGCAGATTCTTTACCCCTGAGCTACCTGGGAAACCCTACAGAGAGCGTGGCAGAGAACAAACAGGCAATGAATACAAGGTGAGTGTGGACTGAAAGCATGCATGGCTGATACATATAATCTGGATCGTGTACTTTTTTACAGATCTTTATTATAGGATACCATGAAATTACCATTGAACTTTGAGCTCTTTGAAAGTAAGGGAAAGTTGATCAGTCATGTCCCACTCTTTGCGATCCCATGGACTATACAGTCCATGGAATTCTCCAGACCAGAATACTAGAGTGAGTAGTCATTCCCTTCTATAGGGGTTCTTCCCAACCGACGGATCAAACCCAGGTCTCCTACACTGCAGGTGGATTCTTTACCAGGTGATCCACTAGGGAAGCCCAAGAATACTGGAGTGGGTAGCCATCCTTTCTCCAGTGGATCTTCTTAACCCAGGGATGGAACTGGCGTCTCCTGCACTGCAGACTGATTCTTTACCAGCTGAGCAACAGAGCACTGTTTAAAAGATTTTTGACTTCTTAGTGTCATTGCAGTTTCTCCAACAAAGATACTCTCTACAACAACTGAATTAATATTGGACCTTCTCCAGCAAAGTTAAGCCAATTTTACAACTCAGTCATTTAAGAATTGGCTAATTCTGTATAACAAAATTCAAGGACTTCCATAGCGATTCAGTGGTTAAGAACCTGCCTGCTAATGCAGGAAGCATGCGTTCAGTTTCTGGTCCAGGATGATCCCACATGCCACAAAACAACTAAGCCTGCACACCACAACTACTAGGCCAATTCACCTAGAGCTTGTGCTGTGCAGCAAGAGAGGCCACTGCAATGAGAAATCCATATAAACTAAAGAAAGCCCATGCACAGCAACAAAGAGCAAGCACACCAAATATAAATAAATCAGTTCAGTTCAGTCACTCAGTCGCATCCGACTCTTTGCAGCCCCATGGACTGCAGCATGCCAGGCTGCCCTGTCCTTCACCAAATCTTGGAGCTTGCTCAAACTCAAATCCATCGAGTCAGTAATGCCATCCAACCATCTCATCCTCTGTCATCCCCTTCTCCTCAAGCTGTCAATCATTCCAGCTTCAGGGTCTTTTCCAGTGAGTTCTCAGCATCAGGTGGCCAAAGTATTGAAGTTTTAGCTTCATCATCCGTCCTTCCAATGAATATTCAGGACTGATCTTCTTTAGGATGGACTGATTTGATCTCCTTGCAGTGCATGGGGCTCTCAAGAGTCCTCTCCAACACCATAGTTCAAAACTATAAATTCTATTTCACTCAGCTTTCCTTATACTCCAACTCTCACATCCATACACAACTACTGGAAAAACCAGAGCATTGACAAGGTGGACCTTTGTTGGCAAAGTAATGCCTCTGCTTTTTTACATGCTGTATAGGTTGCTGATAGCTTTTCTTCCAAGGAACAAGTGCCTTTTAATTTCATGGCTGCAGTTACCATCTACAGCGATTTTGGAGCCCAAGAAAATAAAGTCTATCATTGTTTCCATTGTTTCCCCATCCCTTTGCCATGAAGTGAAGGGACCGGATTCCATAAGTCTAGTTTTCTGGATGTTGTTTTAAGCCAACTTCTTCACTCTCATCTGTCACTTTTATCAAGAGGCTCTTTAGTTTTCTTGTTTCTGCCATAAGGGTGGTGTCATCTGCTTATTTGAGGTTATTGATATTTCTCCCAGTAACCTTGACTCTAGCTTGTGCTTCATCCAGCCCAGCATTTCTCAAGATGCGCTTTGTACATAAATTAAATAAGCAGGGTGGCAATATACAGCCTTGATATACTCTTTTCCCAATTTGGAACCAACCTGTTGTTCCATGTCCAGTTCTAACTGTTGCTTTTTGATGTGTATACAGACTTCTCAGGATACAGGTCAGGTGGTCTGGGATTCCCATCTCTTGGATTTTCCAGTTTGTTGTGATCCACACGGCCAAAGGCTGTGACATATTCAATAAACCAGAAGTAGATGTTTTTGTGGAATTCTCCCACTGTTTTGATGATCTAGCAGATGTTGGCAATTTGATCTCTGGTTCCTCTGCCTTCTCTAAATCCAGCTTGAACATCTAGAATTTCACAGTTCATGTACTGTTAAAGCCTGGCTTAGAGAATTTTGAGCATTTCTTTGCTAGCATGTGAGATTAGTGCAATTGTGCGGTAGTTTAAACATGTTTTGGCATTTCCTTTATTTGGGATTGGAGNTCTGGTTCCTCTGCCTTCTCTAAATCCAGCTTGAACATCTAGAATTTCACAGTTCATGTACTGTTAAAGCCTGGCTTAGAGAATTTTGAGCATTTCTTTGCTAGCATGTGAGATTAGTGCAATTGTGCGGTAGTTTAAACATGTTTTGGCATTTCCTTTATTTGGGATTGGAGTGAAAACTGACCTTTTCCAGTCCGGTGGCCACTGCTGAGTTTTCCAAATTTGTTGGCATATTGAGTGCAGCAGTCTTACAGAATCATCTTTTAGGATTTGAAATAGCTCAGCCTGAATTTCATCACCTCCACTAGCTTTGTTCGTAGTGATGCTTCCTAAGGCCCACTTGACTTCACATTCTAAGATGCCTGGCTCTAGGTGAGTCATCACAGCATTGTGATTGTCTGCACCATGAAGATCTTTTTTGTATAGTTTTTGTGTGTATTCTTGCCACCTTTCCCTAATATCTTCTGCTTTTGTTAGGTCTATATCATTTCTGTCCTTTATTGCCCATCTTTGCATGAACTTTTCGCTTGATATTTCTAATTTCCTTGAAGAGATAGCTAGTCTTTCCCATTCTATTGTTGTCCTCTATTCGTTTGCACTGATCGCTGAGGAAGGCTTTCTTATCTCTCCTTGCTGTTTTTTGGAACTCTGCATTCAAATGGGTATGTATATCTTTTCTTTTCTCCTTTGCCTTTAGCTTCTCTTCTTTTCTTGCTATTTGTAAGGCCTCCTCAGACAACAGTTTTGCCTTTTTGCATTTCTTTTTCTTGGGGGATGATCTTGATCCCTGTCTCCTGTACAATGTCATGAACCTTCCTCCATATTTACTCAGTCTTTCAGATCTAATCTCTTAAATCTATTTGCCACTTTTACTGTATAATCATAAGGGATTTGATTTTGGTCATACCTGAATGGTCTATTGGTTTTCCCTAGTTTCTTCAATTGAAGTCTGAATTTTGCAGTAAGTAGTTCATGATGTGAGCCACAGTCAGCTCCTGGTCTTCTTTATGCTGACCACAAGATGGTGGAGTAGAAGGAATGCATTCATCTTCTCCTGTGAGAGCTACAAAATTACAACTTGCTGCAGAGCAACCATTGACAAGAGAATAAATAAATGCATTTATTGGACAAAAATTCACAGCACAGTGGAAAGAGCACACTTGAAGAGTACTTTTCTAAAAGAGAGCACAAGGTGTCAGATGGCACAGTCAAGGGACAAAGCAGAAGGTCACACTCAGGGGTGATGAAGAATGAGCAGAAGGACTCAAGCTTGCAGTCAAATAAAAAGTGGCCATACGACCCAGCAATCCCATTTCTGGGTATATAAACAAAAGAATTGAAATCTGGATCTCAAACAGACATCTCCAACCCAGGTTCATTGTAGCATTGTGTACAATAGCCAAGATACAGAAATAACCCATCTGTCCATCAATGGATGAATGTATAAAGAAAATGTGACATATCTATATAATGGAATATTATTCAGCCTTAAGAAAGAAAATCCTATTATTTGTAACAATATGGATAAACCTAAATGACATTATACTAAGTAAAATAAGCCATTCACCTAAGGCTAAGTATTGCATGACTCCAGTTATATGAGATACCTAAAATAGTCAAAAGTTATAGAAGTAGAACATGGAATGGTAGCTGCCAGGGGGTAGGGGAAAGAAAGAAAAGGGAAATCGTTTGTGTGGGGCTGGTGGGGGGGGGGGTGGACAGGAAGTGTGTATTTACATACAAGTACACTGGAAAACAATTCCCATTCATCTTTTTTTTTCTTTTAATCTGTTTTTAAAAAGTTAATATATTAATCTTTTGCATATAAAGTACAAGGCTTTTATTTTTAATCTGCATATGAATTACTTATTGACAATAAAAACTTAAGCTCCAATGGACAGGCAGGTGATTTGGCAATTTGACCATCTTTTTTCAAGACAGAGTATCTGAATTATAAAAGATTGTTGACAAAGAAGAGACATTGTGTATGAAAAGTACTTCTTCATTACGTTCTAGAAGATTGAATGAGTGTCTCTCTCCAGTATAAATGACAATGAACAAGTTATTATCAAGATTGAAGCTAATATACACACAATACTTGCTCTGCATATGGCACACGTAGGCATTCAATGAGTGCAATCATATTGTATATTTATAATTTTAACCAAAGCAGTGTTTTAAACATTAGAAAGTACATTCATGTATATTATGTTCTTTGCTCTTCAGGCAGTCCTAAAGAAAACATGAAATTCATTGTATTCTCATTTAAGAAATGAGAAATTCAAACTGTTAACTTATTTAGGTTATTTACTTAAAGTTACGCAAACAAGCAGTCATAGTACTTGGTCTAGAATACCAAGTCAAATAAAGTACCTGTAAGCATTTATTGAAATACCATTGTTTCAAAACTCGAGAAATAAAGTTAAAGATTTAATGTTTACTGAGAGCTTATTGTGTGCCATGTGCTAGACGCTGTCTTATTTCACTCCCACAGTGACTCTTATTAGAGCTAAAGCTGTTATCCTAGCTCTACAGAATCAATACACACACACACAGACACATACACACTTCACAGCTGAGAGGTTAGGTGATTGCTCATACCTGCATCTTCCATAACATCATACAAGGAGTGTGCATTCTTTTCCTCTACAATTAAGGGAGTAGAATAAACAGAATAACAGGAGAAATGTGTAGAATATGAGGATTAAAATGAAAAGCTCACACGAAGAGAAAAGACTGTGCCAAGGAAATTAAGGTCAGGTTAAGGCAGTTGAATGCAGGGTAAGGATATTCATTTAGAAGAGAGGGTCATCACCAGACACTGAGTAGGTAGAGGTGGTAGACAGTAGTGTGAGAACCTCCAATCAAAGAGAAAGATGGTTGCTTTTGGGTCAAACAGATAACAAAGGAGAGAAGCCTTAGAGACACATGCTGTCAGTGAAAGGAAGGTGTTGTAAATGCACAGGATTTGTTAAGTCCAAATTCTTCTGAACTGACCGGTTACACTGGAGGCAATATATTAGTTATCTAATGTCTCTGCCAGCCTCTGACCTATCTCCAAGATGCTGGCCTTCAGTTGACAGTAACACTCAGGATTCATGAGCAATGTCTGTTTAAAGAACTAAAACTATGCCATTTTTCAGAACCTGCTTATGAAAGTGCCTCATAACAAAAGAATTATTATGGGTTAAACCTGTGATGATCCTGACCCCAAGTAAGAACAGGTTTTCAAAAAGATCTCTGTTGACAATTGTCTAACAAAGGGATGAGCTCAAGGATTCTTTGGAGTTCCATTTAGCTTCTCTAATTAGATGATTTCTTTATCACAATCAGCTGGAGACTAATCATAAAATGCAAACTTTTTTTTTTCTGAACTTCAGAAAACTTACCTGGTGATAATCATTATAATCATAAAGAAATCTGCAGAGATGTTTCGTGGCTGCTGTGACATTGGCTGTAATACAAGTTCAGTAACTCTGTGTGTGTTTGTGTTTGTGTGAGTGCGTTTGTGAAGAGTGAATATTCAATTGGAAGAAGAAGAGAAGAGATGCTTAAAGGAATGTGATAAATAATGGTCTGAAAGTGAAGACAAGGAGAAAGCTTCTGAAGACAATCATTTTAATACAAAAATGGAAGCTTGTGTAAACCTTGCTCTGACCTTATGCATATGAAGTATTTTTAAATCACTGAAGTCTTCAGAAACTGCAAATAGTTCNACTGAACTGAACAGAATCAATAATTATCCCAGAATCATCTCAAACTGTAGTATAATTAAATTCTGAAGACCTCACGCAAAATTCTTCAAAGTTATCTCCTCGTAGTCCCCTAAAGAAATAACCTTTGCCATATGCTCTGAGCAACTATGTTTTCATTAATAATATGACAGTGCTTATCAGTCTTAAAAGATCGTTGTGAGAAAGAATATAGATTTGTAAACGGTTAAAATCCTACATGTTGGTAAAAAAATTAGATCACATCCACTACCATGTCCCATTTAAAACTACAGAGTGTGATTAGGCTGAAAGGCTACACTAGGCTTGAAAGAAACTTCGTTGTTTTATTCCAGTTACTTAGGGAATTGATCTATTTTTTGTGCCTAAATTCTGCTTAGTGTTAGGTCTGCCATCTAGTGGCCACATAAATAAATACAAGCTGTCATCGTAAATTTCAGATCACGTGAAAATTTTACTTTGGCCTCCTGATGTGAAGAACTGACTCACGAGAAAAGGCTCTGATGCTGAGAAAAATTAAAGGAAGGAGGAAAAAAGGACAACAGAGGATGAGATGGTTGGATGGCATCAGCGACTCAGTGGATATGAGTTTGAGCAAACTCCGGGAGATGGGGAAGGACAGGGAAGCCTGGCCTGTTGCAGTCCATGGGCGTCACAGTCGGACACAACTGAACGACTGAACTGAACTGAAAACTTTAGAGCATTCCAAATGGGCCATTTCTACACTATTTACAAGTGTAAACATACTAAAAAAAAAAAAAAAGGAAACTAGTGGTAGGAAAATGTATATTTAAGGATTTAATTAAAAGTAACTGGTTACTTAAAACACTTAAATTTTGCTTTTGTGAGTACAAAAGGAAAATATAACTTTTTTAATATTCATGCTGAATTCAAAATAGGAAATTATGCTCATAAACTTCCACTGAGCTTAAAAGAAATAAAATAACTGTTGTATTAGTTTTCACTTAATTATCTTTTATTTTAATAACATGTTTATCTTTCCTACTTCTTAATTTAAATAATGAAATAAAATGTTCTTCAGTACTTGGATTTGTGCTGTCTGCCAATTTGCCAAAGAGTCAACAATTATAAAATAAAACATAAACACAGTTTCAAAATTTGAACACTTAAGTAAACAAATAAAACAGTCTTCATCTTCAAATGATACAGGACTCTTTGGACCTAAAAAAAAAAAAACATAAACTAGCAATGCTTTGATTTGTTAATGGTATTGACAGATACTGTTAGGTCCTCCACTCTTATTTTNTTTGAACACTTAAGTAAACAAATAAAACAGTCTTCATCTTCAAATGATACAGGACTCTTTGGACCTAAAAAAAAAAAAACATAAACTAGCAATGCTTTGATTTGTTAATGGTATTGACAGATACTGTTAGGTCCTCCACTCTTATTTTCCTGGCATAATCTTAAGAGTTGTATGTCCAGCATTCCATGCTCCACTCCCACCCCAATTCCCTTGCAGAAGTCTAGTCTGCTGGTTTGTTTTCTACAAGCCCCAGTATTTAAAAATGGTTCATTCATATGACTGAAAATAACACTTGCAGCGTGTCCAAAGAAGTATACTGAAGACACCCTGAGAAATGTTTACAAGCTAAATTCATCAGACAAATGTCCAATATTCATGCTTCAACGTTACAACTGTGATCATAATTTGTTTGCTTTCTTCATTGGTATGTCTATGAAAAATGCAGTCCTTTGACATTCTAATCAGTTATGGTAAGGACATGCAAATGAAAAATTATTAAAAATCAAATAACCATTAGCCATGTTTTTCACTATTGCTGCATCCAGTTAATCTTTCTTTAGGTTTGTTATTGCTTGAGATAACAGGTTGGCACCACATTGTTCAAATTGGAAATACAGGTAATTTTGCAGTTGCTAATATTGTGTAAAATAGTCCTAGAATAATCCACAAACCTATATTCCATGTTGTTGACACTCCAACAAGTATTTTCAAAATGCAGGCAAAATAATGGATTAGTACCCCCAAACTACTTAATCCCTGACTTTGTGTTGCTCACATTTTTCTTTAATTCATAAATATAACCCTTTACAGCCAACTATGGAAGCCTCAAAGTAGAATAAACTCCAATTTAAGGCATTAATGTTTATATACTGTGTAGATATACTTTTCTGTAAGACAGACTATCTCATATCTCATGTAATTTATGAGAACTCTCTCTGTTTGAGAATAAGCACACCAATGTATGGATTTTTATTTTTCTACTCCATCTGTATACTTTCTAACAATGTAGCCAAAATCTCAGAAAAGAAAGAAAGGGAGGCAGGAAGGATGGGGGAAAGGAAGGGCAAAAGGGAGGAAAAGAAGGAGAGAGAGACAGAGGAAGGGAGGATTTGATTAAAAAAAAAAAGCAAAAAACAATTTGGATTTCTAAATGAAAGTAAAATTTCCATACTCATAGTATGGCAAAATTAGGCACAGGATTAAATCCATGGTCTCTAAGAATCAGAAGTCCTTTACTTATTACTCTAATATGGCATCACCAACTCAATGAACATGAGCTTGAGTGGACCCCAGGAGCTGGTGATGGACAGGGAGGTCTGGCGTTCTGCAGTTCGTGGGGTTGCAAAGAGTTGGACATGACTGAGCGACTGAATTGATTGATTGATTGATGTGTCTTTTCTTGGGCTCCAAAATCACTTCAGACAGTGACTGCAGCAATGCAATTAAAAGACAATTGCTCCTTGGAAGAAAGGTTATGACAAACCTATATGGTGTATTAAAAAGCAACAACAGTCTGTATATGCAAAGCTGCAGTTTTTCTCATAATCATGTACAGATGTGAGAGTTGGACCATAAAGAAGGCTAAGCACTGAAGAACTGATGCTTTCAAATTGTGGTTCTAGAGAAGACTTTTGAGAGTCTGTTGGACTGCAAGGAGAACAAATCAGTCAATTCTAAAGGAAATCAACCCTGAATACTCATTGGAAGGACTGATGCTGAAGCTGAAGCTTCACTTTTTGATCACCTCATGTGAAAAGTCAACTCACTGAGAAAGACCCTGATACTGGGAAAGATTGAAGGGAGGAGGAGAAGGGGGTGATGGAGAATGAGATGGTTGGATGGCATCACTGATTCAATGGACATGAGTTTGCGCAAACTCCAAAACATATAGTGGAGAACAGGGAAGCCTGGTATTCTACAGTCCACGGGGTCACAAAGAGTCAGACATCAAGAGTCAGACATCCCTGAGCAACTGAACAACTATTATGTGTCAGAGACTTATACTGGGCCAGGTTCATAAAGGGGAATGTAACATTAAATGTACAATGGAAAAAAAAGAATGTGATAAAATGAGCCCTTTCTATGAAGTCTGGCTCCAGAAGCCTACCTAGAAAAGTCCTCACTACAACAGCTTGCTTTTGCATCAATTTCCTCAGGAGAAAATCTGTTAAGAAAGGGGATTTATTTTCCAAGAGACAAGATGGATATCGTATCTCATAGAGGATAAAACACTCAGAGGTAAGGGTGTGGGATGCAAATCTTTAGACAGCCCATCCGCTAGCACAGGGTTGGGACATACCATCCAAGGGCTAAACCAAGCCTTCCATCTGATTTTGTAAATAAAGTTTTACTTTCCATATCCATTTGTCTATATATTGTATTTAACTCCTTTCATATTATAATAGTACAGTAGTCATCACAGGGTCTCTATAGTACACAGAGCCTAAAATATTATCTAGCTTTTTACAGAAAAACTTAGTCAACTTTTGTCCAGATAGCAACTGTACCTGTCATTTCCCAAACAAACTTCATAACCTCATACTTTTCTTTTTTGTTGCTCACTTTTCTCTCCATAGGGCTTCCCAGGTGGCTCAGTGGTAAAGAATACACCTGGGGATGCAGGAGAGGTGGTTTGGAGCCCTGGGTTGGGAAGATTTCCTGGAGAAGGAAATAGCAATCTACTTCAGTATTCTTGGTGGGAGAATTCCATGGACTGAGGATCCTGGCGAGCTACAGTCCATGGTGTCACAAAGAGTTAGACATGACTAAGCTAGCACACACGAATTCTCTCCACATGAAATGCCAGTTTCTCAAACCAGGTCCAGCAAAAGTCAAACTATCCCACAGGTTAGAGTTTTATATGAAATGAATAGAATTGCATATATCATTTGAAGGCTTGTTTTGAAATTGAACATTGAATTTCTGAGATTTATTGATATTGCTCACTACAAGTTTAGTTTATTAATTTAAACTGTTAAAGAGTATTTTGCTATATGAATAAACTACAATAAATCCCTTCTATTGTTTAATGGATATTTGGGTTGGGTCTAATACTATGATTTTTTTCTTAGTCCTGTTTCTATGAATGTTCTTGTGCATGTCTCCTGGTTTACAGAGTGACAGTTTCTTTAGAGAATATATCTAGGTGTTGATTTATTTCCCAGAATGGCTGGGAAATATTTGATGTGGTCATGTTAGTAAATTAACCTTTTGTGGTTTTAGTTTCCATTTTTGTCATTGTAAATGACACTGTGTATGTTTCAGACAGGGCCATTAATGACCATTAATGTTTCATCTTCTATTTTAAAAAATCTATTTATTTAAATTTTGGACTTTTTTCCCCTTTAGTTCTCATCTTTTTATCAAATTGAAGATCTTTTTATTTATATATGGGCTTCTCTGGTGGCTCTGAGGTTAAAGCATCTGCCTGCAGTGCAGGAGACCTGGGTTTGATCCCTGGGTTGGAAAGATCCCTTGGAGAAGGAAATGGCAACCCACTCCAGTATTCTTTCCTGGAGAATCCCATGGACAGAGGAGCCTGGTGGGCTACAGTCCACGCTGCTGCAGCTATTGCTGCTACTGTCGCTTCAGTGGTGTCTGACTCTGTGCGACCCCATAGACAACAGCCAACCAGGCTCCTCTGTCCCTGGGATTCTCCAGGAAAGAATACTGGAGTGGGTTGCCATTTTCTCCTCCAATGCATGCAGGCATGCTAAGTCATTTCATTGGTGTCTGACTCTTTGTGATTCCATGGACTGTACTCTACCAGGCTTCTCTGTCCATGGGATTTTCCAGGCAAGAGTACTGGAGTGAGTTGCCATTTCCTTCTCCAGGGGATCTTCCTGACCCAGGGATCGAACCCAGGTCCCCTGCATTGCAGGCAGACGCTTTACCCTCTGAGCCACCATGGAAGCCCATATCAGATACTAGTTTTTGCCAATTACATATGGTAAATATCTTATTAATATTATGGCATATCTCCCCACTCTAGATATGAGGCCTTTCAAAAAGAAATTCATAATTTGAATGTAGTTTAACCCATATTTTTTTCTACATGGTGTGCAATTTCATATCTTGTTTATTAAACTCTTTCTATCTAAGTTCACACAGGCAATGTTCTGTATTATATTCTAAAAATGTTAACTAATCCAGAATTCTGTTTTCTATAACAATACAGGAAGTTAATTTAATTTTTATATTAATGAGTATTTTTTCTATCATCATCTATTGAGAAGCTTTTCTCCACTGTTCTGCAATGGTACTGCTGCTGCTGCTATGTCGCTTCAGTCGTGTCCGACTCTGTGCGACCCCATAGACAGCAGCCCACTAGGCTCCTCTGTCCCTGGGATTCTCCAGGCAAGAACACTGGAGTGGCTCGCCATTTCCTTCTCCAGTGCATGAAAGTGAAAAGTGAAAGTGAAGTCGCTCAGTCATGTCTGACTCTTAGCGACCCCATAGACTGCAGCCTACCAGGCTCCTCCGATCCATGGGATTTTCCAGGCAAGAGTACTGGAGTGGGGTGCCATTGTAATGGTAACTCTATACCAAAAATTTAAAAAATTGCTATGTGTAAAGTTCTTCTAATTCTATTATTTCTGATTGTTCTAATTGAAACAAGACAGTGTCTTGTTTCTGATTGTTCTAATTGAAACAAGACAGTGTCTTGTTTAATTTTGTCTGTATTCAATTTGTATATTTTGAGTCAACATTATGTCTCCATTAAAAAACAGTTATATCTTTCTGTCAAATCAAACCTCTTATCATTATGCATTGACTCTGTTATTTCTTTACTTCTACTAATGCATTTTGCTCTCAAGTTTTTTCTTTAATATAACTACATAAATATTATTATGAATAATGTTCACCAGATGTGTCTTTACTCATCTATGAAGTTTCAATTTTAGTATGCACAGAAATTTTATTTGTAGAGCAAAACTGTTTTGCAATGAGTTCTACTGTTGTCGAATAAATATTTGAAATCTCTGCATGACCTTTATGTAAACTTTCTGAATGTGATAATTATCACCATGCCTCACACAACTCTGCTCAGCACCCATCACTAGAGAAAGCACATCACTGGATACAACCCATAATGACCTCTATTAACCTTTCCACTGAATTATCTAATGCAGTGTAAATGATTAAGAAGCAATTTACTAATCAATAAATTTTTTACTTTTTCAATAAAAATTTAAGTGAGGAAACAGAAAAAGTATCACCTTGAATAACACATATAGTAGGCACACTGGTAAGATGCCAGATGCCAGTAATACAACAGTCGTGTCATGCTAAGTTGCTTCACTCATGTCTGACTCTTCGTGACCCTATGGGCTGTAGCCTGCCAGGCTCCTCTGTCCACAAGATTCTCCAGCCAAGAATTCTAGAGTGGATTGCTATTACCTCTTCCAGAGGATATTGCTGACCCAGGAATTAAACCCGTTTCTCTTATGCATCCTGTATTGATAGGTGGTTCTTTACCACTAGCACCACCTGGGAAGTAAGCGACTAAAATGACAGTAATAAAGAACAATTTTACATAAAAGTTTGCAGAAGGTTGATGACTATACAGATATAACTATATTCACTTATTATTAATAGCATACTTGAAAACAAATGTTTGCATGAATATTACATGTTCTGCAAATAACAAACTAAACTACTAAAAAGTGTTATTCAAATTTGTAAATGAATTCTTGAAAATGAATAACATTTTGGCAAAATACATTGCACGTGTAGTTATAATTCAGATACCGTACCCTTACCTGGGGCTTCCCTGGTGGCTCACTGGTAAAGAGCCTGCCAATGCAGGATACACGGGTTTGCTCTCTGAGTTGAGAAGATTCCCTGAAGAAGGAAATGGCAACCCACTCTGGCATTCTTGCCTAGGAAATCCCAGAGACAAAGGAGACTTGTGGACTGGCTACAGTCCATAAGGTTGCAAATGAGTCAGACACAACTTAGTGACTAAACAACAACAACCCTTACATGATATAAACATATACAGTTTTATATCACAAATTTGTAAAAATCCTAAGATTTCAATAACACATATTTTATTCATAGAGAAACTGGTCCTCTTATGTAGAACTTTCCTATATATTTAATAATTAAAATATTTAAATTTTAGTGAATCTAAAAGATTCCAAAATCCTAGAGTCCTATATATTTTTATTTTCAGGAGAATAGTTAGAATCAAATTATTCACTCCAATCTTTAATAAGTAAAATGTTTATCTGCAGTTTAAACAATACAAAAAAACTGTGTAAGAATTTTTATAGATTGTTTGAAGGGAAGCATTGGATATTAAAAATATCTAACTGTTGTATATTAGAATAAAGTATAAAGGCAATGTAGAACTGTGAGTCTGAGTGTGTGTGTGTGCACACTTACATATACATATATGTATATGTATCAGTTCAGTTTCAGTTCAGTCTCTCAGTCATGTCCGACTCTTCGCGACCCCGTGAATCGCAGCACACCAGGCCTCCCTGTCCATCACCAACTCCTGGAATTCACTCAGACTCNAAATAATATGATTTTGCAGAATTACTTCAAAAAGTCATTAAATAAATAGCAGCATCAACAATAAACAGCAATACAAAGTCAAGAAGAAAGATAGGAAACAGTCAATAGAATCTGTCTATAGGACAGTCCCTATATTGGACTTTGTAGGCAAAGACTTCAAGTAGGAAACTTTAAACATGTTCAAAGACATAGTAAAGTATGTGAATAGTATCTAACTAAATAGAGATTACAAATAAAAACACAGAACTTATTTTAAAGACACAAATAGAAATTTGGGGATTGAAAAGTACTATCTCTAAAGCAAAAAAAAAAAAAATTTATCAGGAGGACCAAAAACAAATTTAAATAAGCAGAATTAAAAATCAGAAAACTTGAAAATAATTTCATTAAGATTATCTAGTCCGAGGAACAAAAAACAACAAAAAAAGGAAGGAAAATGAACAGAGCCCCAGAAACCTATGAGACACCGTCAACTCTACCAACATATCTATAAAGGGAGTTCCACAAAGAGAGTAAATAGAGGGGAGAAATAAGGAGATATAAGCCATATTTAGTGAAACAATGGCCAAAAAATAATCTGATTTAATGAAATATGTGAATCTACATATCCCCAAACTCAAGAATCTCTAAGATAAATCAATGACATACACACCAAGATACATCAAATCTGTCTAAAATCAAGAAAAAGAAAGATTCTTGAAATAACAAAAGAAATGTGACTCAATATAAGGGATGCTGAAAAAAGTTAACAACTAATTTGCCATCAGAAACCTTGGAGGCCAGAAGGCAATGAGAAAACACAGTCAAGGTGTGTGCAGCAAGCAAGGGAAAGAACAGTTAAATAATAATTCCATGGTTAGCAAAATACACGACAGAGTAAAGGAGACATTAAAATATTACCAAACTATTTGTGTATTTGAATCTAAAAGGTATAAATTAATACATCATGAAAATAATAACCAAAAGAAAACTGCATAGACTGTACTGACCACCACACAAAATAGACATTGACTTTAACTAAAAAGTGTTACTAGAGACAAACCATGATACTTAGTAATGATAAAAGGGTCATTCCATCAAGAAAAAGACACAATATCTACAAACGCATATACTTGTAGACGGTTGACATTTGCCCCAGCCAAAGATCCTATGTCCTAATCTATATATCTTATGAATGTTAGCTTATGTGGCATACATTATTTTACAATGATTTAATCACACTTTTCAGATATACTATATTTAGGGATCTTGAGATAGGAAGATTATCCTGAATGATACGAGTGGGCCCTTTATCCTTATAAGAGGGAGAAAGGAGATCTGACATACACAGAAGAGAAAGAAATTATGTGAAAATTGACCTAAGAGAGATTTGAAGATTGCACTAATGTGACCAGAATCCAAGAAATGTTAGAAGTCATTAAAAACTGGAAAAAGACAAGATACTCCCCTAGAATCTCTAGAGGTATTACACCCTTGTACATGTCTTGATTTTGGCCTAGGGAAACTATTTCAGACCCCCAGCCTCCAAAACTGAGAAATATTGCTTCTGTTGTATTAAACCACTTTTTCTGGTAATTTGTTACAGTAACCATGGGAAAATAGTACAATAATCCTACAAACAGAGTGCAAAAGTTTATTAAACTAAAAAAATCAAAAAATAAATGGGCAAGAATAGTGGAAGACTTCAAAATCTCAATTTTGTCAATAGATACAAGATAGAAGGATCAACATAGATATAGATGTATACGTAAGTATAAACAACTTAGAACTAACAGATACCTTTGCTCACTCCAGTCAGTAAGAATAGAGTATTATAATGTTCTTAAGTACATATAGTTATTTCTCCAGTATAGCTCATGCATGCATGCATGCTCAGTCACTAAGTTATTTCTCACTCTTGGCAACCCCATGGAGTGTAGCTGGTCAACCTCCTCTATCCATGGAATTCTCCAGGCAAGAATACTGGAGTTGGAGTGGGATGCCATTTCCTTCTCCAACTTATAGACCATATATTATGCAATAAAACAATCTCAATATACTTAAAGGATAGAAATCACACAAAGTTCTCTGATCACAGATAATGATGCCTTAGAAAGAATGTAAGAGTGAAATTTGGGAAATCACAAATATTGGAAATTAAATCACATATTCCTAAAAAGCCAATAAATCAAAGAAGAAATTACAAGAAAATTGGGCTTTCCTGGTGGCTCAGATGGTAAAAAATCTGCCAGAGACCTGGGTTTGACCCCCTCAGTCACGAAGGTCCCTGGAGGAGGAAATGGCAACCCACCCCGGTTTTCTTTCATAGAGAACTCCATGGACAGAGGAGCCTGGTAGATTACAGGGCTACAGTCCATGGAGTCACAAAGAGTTGGACACGACTGAGTGACTAATATTTTCACAAGAGACTTAGAAAATATTGATAGTTCAATGATCCCTGGGTTAGGAAGAGCCCCCAGGGAAAGGAAAGGCTACCCACTCCAGTATTCTGGCCTGGAGAATTCCATGGATGGTGCCATGGGGTCGCAAAGAGTCAGATACAACTGAGTCACTTTCACTCACTTTATCAGTATTAAATTTCCTTTTACTGATCTTAACAAGTTTATCTTACAATTCATACAGAAATGTAGCATACCCCAAACTGCCAAAACTATCTTACAACAAAAAGAAAGTAGGCAGACTTACAACTCATGATTTCAAAACCTACTATAAAATTATGGTATTCATATTACTATAGTGGTTCAGGCATATAGATGTGTATGTGTGTGTGTATTTCTCTTGGTGGAACAGAGAGTTCAGAAATGACACTGATAGTCAATTGAACAAATGTGCCAGGATAATTCATTAGGCACAGAATAGACTTTTTGAAAAATTTTACTTGGACAAGCAGATATCCACACTCATGTGATTAAAACTGGATCCCTTCTTCATATCATATACAAAAACTAATACATTAAAGACCTAAGTATAATAACCAAAACAATAACAGAAGAAAAGAGAGGTATAAATATCACAACCTTGAGTTTCACCATGTTTTCTTAATTATGATGCTAAAAGCAAAAGCAATTTAAAAAATACATATATTGAATTTCTTCAAGATTGAAAATGTTTTTGTTGCAAAGGATATCATCAATATAATGGAAACCAAATGTACAGTATGGTATAAAATATTTGTGAAACAACTTTCAGATTAAACAACTAAAGCTCAATAACAAAAATACAAATGATCTAATTTAAAAAATAGGCAGACTCTGAATAAACATTTCCCCCCCAAAAAAAAGATATAAAAAGGGCCCATAAACACAGAAAGAGATGATCAACATCATTAAGAATAAGACATTTCAGGAAAAAACACTGTTAATTCTTAGTAGACATACAACTCAACTGATAGAAATTGACGTGTGTTCCATATGAAAGAATCATCTTCTGGACTTACTCCTAGCTACAGAGTACTGTGGATATCAGACAAGTGGACTTCATCATTAATCTGTTTACTAAAGGTCAGTTGGGGAAGATCTTATTATACTGTCCAAAACCTCATTTCACAGAGCCTTTAGTACAGATCTTTTCAGCTGTGATTTTCCCCTTTAACCACTCTTCTCATAAACAACTAACTTAGTCAATGTCCCCTGAACATGATTAATAAGAAATCTCTGAGTCATCTTCCTGGTTACCCATACCCAATACTTGAGCTAAGGTTCCTTTCTTCACCAGCAAAACCTGAGTTCTAAGCTGTCTTTTTCTTCCTTATGTCTTATGCTTGATTTATTTCTAATGTTCCATCACTCATGATCTTTCTACACCTTCTAATCTTGCAACCTCTTTCGTAGGATTTAGGAAGGCTCTGAGCAGGGTAACCAGCCCATCATCATCTCTCTTTTAACTCCAGAACAAGAAGAACTGAATGAATCAAGTTAAATCTTCCCAAAGATCCTGCCTACCTTTAAATTCCAAGGGTTATCTTTTAACCCAGCTATCAGATTTCTTTTTCAGAAAACCCAAACCACATAGAAAGGAAAATGCACTCTGTAGCTCCACAGTTATGCTCTTACAGTCTGCACTTTGCAGTGCTGCCCAAATACTAGCCCTGCTTCCATGTAAGTTCTCTTTTATTCACTCCTATGACACCCATGCATTTCTCTATTTTTGGGTTAGCCCAGATTCTGAAATACTAGTGCACTATTTCCTAATACTAAATCTGTGTTTCATATTCTGCTATTGAGATTTTCTGTCTTCCTTAGGTGGGACAGATCACGTATAATGAGGCTTGAACAGTAAAATACCCAGAGTGGTCAATTCCTTGCAGCCAGCTCTCATGGATGGGTGAGGCTTCATTGTAAGTTTGCCCGAGTCACCTCTTCAAATCTAGGCTCATTCTAGAATGTCAATATATCCAATTATTTTTGAGGTCTCAGCCACCTCACAATTCCACCAGGAATCCCATTTACTGCCACTTGACCATTAAGAAAGTGTATCTCTTCATTCTGAAATCCTCCGAGGAAGCATATAATTAAGTCCCTTAGCAAATTAAAGACACCTTCTCTTAGCCTTTTGCTTAATTAAGAGTCTTGGGCTGGTAAAAATGTTTGTTTAGGAACAGGAATATCCAAATAAACATTTTGGCCAGCCCAATACATTTTCTTTTTTTAACCTTGCCAGGTAAGTCCCTCCAACTACATCTTGATTTTTGAGAAAATATGTTCCAAATTTTAGTAATACCTCCACCTGTCTCAACAGAATTATATATATATATATATATATATATATATATGTGTGTGTGTGTGCATAAACATATACTCTCAGTAATTAAATATTGCCTGTGGATTGAGGGCATATAGAAAATAATTTACAATAAAAAAGGAGTTTCATGCCATATCTACATATCCAGAAAATATTTTGGTGCAATAGAATAGAAAGAACATTGTGAAAGATCATCTATCCCAAACAAAGATTACCTGTTTTTGATATCCCAGTAAATTTATAAGAAAACTTGAAGTAAGCTGAAGTGACCTCCACAATAGTGAAAGTGAACTCATAATAGTTTCTGTATTTTTAGGAAATAGATAAGGATGATTATAATGATCACATACAAATAAACTAAAAACTTTTTTTCCCAGTATTTTAAAAATAAACTCTCAAATATTTAGCAGGAACAACAACAAAAAAATAAACTCTGGATGATCTGATCCTTGCTCCAGCCAAACTAGTCTGCCTTTATTTCTTCAAGTATACCATTTTCTCCCATGTTAGAGATTTTGCAATTTCTCTGCCCATTGACTGAAGCATTTTTTACATCTCCCATGTTGTATGTTTTCTTAAATATATTAATCAACTGCCTTGCAACTGTATTTCTTTCATTTTAACTGGTTCACTCAGATTGAAATTATCCTGTCTAATTATTTCATTGAGCATATCTCCTCCACCAGGCATTACTTGTTCCCTGAGAACAGAGGTCATTTATTTTTTTGCCCCCTAGTGCACCTTTGGTGTGTACATAGTGCTCACAAAGAATAGGTCTTCAATAAATTTTTGTGAATAAAGTTGATGAATAAATCAGAGGAAGATTTCCTTAGGAAATATAAAGGGGTATATATCTATTTATTGGCAGTAATGAAAGCCATGACCATTTATCAGGTCTGTTGGGAGAAAGCAGAGTGAGAAAAGGGTCAAGAAATAAACTTTGAGGGACTCAATAAATAATGGCTGGGCAGAGAAGGATACTGCTGCAAAGAAGTCTGAAAAGACATAGACAGAGTGTTGGATAAACATCTTTAGACCATGGTGTCAGAAAAATATAGGAAGAAAATGGCAATGAAAAGACCAAGGGAAGCAGGTACTCAAAAATACCCACTAGATTTGGCAAGGAGGCCACTAGGGGGTCACAGAGAAAGTTGGTTAGGATAGCTTTATGATAATGGAAGTCATATCATATCAACAAACCTCAGGGCCAATGCTGAACTATATAATCTGAAGGAATTATCATCCCAGAAATTGTCCCCCAAAATAACATGTAAAATCAAATGTTAATCTCATAGAGCTTTCTCAACGTAATTACATATTAGTAATTAATTCAGTTACCCTTTTTCCTCAATGCATTGCCTCATTTATTTCAGTATGAAAGCACAATTCACAAAAGATTTCATTCTCCCCCCAAATCATGGCAGCATATACTGAGCTATTATCAGTTTGCTAATAATCCATCTCATAGCTCTTATGGATGCCTAATACTCACTGAAGTCAATAAGAATTATGGCCACAGAAGTGCTACAAGGCTGAATCTTTAATACTCAAGAATACATTGTCCACACACACACAAATGGAATTCCTGGGTGGCTCAGTGGTAAAGACTCCACCTGCCAATTCATGAGATGCAGGAGACTTGGATTCAATCCTTGAGTCTGGAAAATCTCCTGGAGAAGGAAATGGCAACCCACTCCAGTATTCTTGCCTGGGAAATCCCATGGACAGATGAGCCTGGCAGTCTACAGTCCATAGGGTTGCAAATGATCGGACATGACTGAGTAACTGAGCATGCATATACACTGCCAAATAGTACTTGGAGAGTCTGCAAATATAATTTTTATGTTATAAAACCTTTCATGTCTTTTCTTTCAGGGAGAAATAAAAAATGGTAGAGATTTAAATATGGTATACTCTGGAAACTGTGCTTATGAAACAGCAAGGGGGATTTTCAAAACTTGTTCATCTAAATGTAGACAACTATTGTAGGAGCAATGAATTAAGAGATCATAGTATTAGACTATAGGTATGACCTTGGTGGAGGAAATGGCAACCCACTCAAGTATTCTTGCCTGGAGAATCCCGTGCACAGAGGAGTTCTGACAGTCTACAGTACCTGCCGTCATAAAGAGCCAGACATGACTAAATGATTGAGCATGCACATGACCTGGCAGAGGCTTTTTAAAATAACAAAATTATTTTTGTGTATGGTGTTAGAAAGTGATCTAGTTTCATTCTTTTACAAGTGGTTGGCCAGTTTTACCAGCACCACTTGTTAAAGAGATTGTCTTTAATCCACTGTATATTCTTGCCTCCTTTGTCAAAGATAAGGTGTCCACAGGTGTGTGGATTTACCTCTGAGCTTTCTATTTTGTTCCATTGATCTGTATTTCTGTCTTTGTGCCAGTACCATACTGTGTTAATGACTGTGGCTTTGTAGTAGAGCCTGAAGTCAGGCAGGTTGATTCCTCCAGTTCCATTCTTCTTTCTCAAGATTGCTTTGGCTATTNAGAGTGAAGTAAGCCAGAAAGAAAAACACCAATACAGTATACTAACACATATATATGGAATTTAGGAAGATGGTAATGTTAAACCTGTACGCGAGACAGCAAAAGAGACACAGATGTATATAGTCTTTTGGACTCTGTGGGAGAGGGCAAGGGTGGGATGATTTGGGAGCGTGGCATTGTAACATGTATGATATCATAAGTGAAACAAATCGCTGGTTCTGGTTCGATGCAAGATGCAGGATGCTTGGGACTGACTCACAGGGATGATCCAGAGAGATGGTGTGGGGTGGGAGGGGGGAGGCGGAGGTAGGGATTGGGAGCTTATATACACTAGTGGCTGATTCATGTCAATGTATAGCAAAATGAATACAGTATTGTAAAGCAAAACAAACCAAAAAATAAAAATTTTAAAATTAAAAAAATAAAATAACAAAATTAACAGTCTTCTTAGGAAAATATTTCAATAAGATAATTATAACTAAATTTCTCACTAAACATTTGATATGTCAAAATAAATTAAAAATATAAACCTACCACTAAAAGTACTATATGAAATTTATATGAATACTACATGAAATGTACTTGGGTCAAGAATCTGAAACAGACACGTTTCAGAAAAGAACATCAATACCCACTCTGCTTCTTTTCTGAGATTTACCAGGGACATATATCCTTCAGCGATGGTCCATGTGGCATGGCCCTGCAGTGTCTCATTATTCATAAGCTGAAGCCTAGTTATGTTAGAACAGCAGTAGGAGGACCAGGTTAAGTAAATGTATGTCTGAAATCAAGCTCTATTTTGTCTTTTCCAACCACTGAAGTAAGGAAAATTCCTGAGTATATTTTATATGTTATTCAAGTGATTCAAAGGAACACACTTTGTTCTAGGAGCTTTGCTACTTGATGTGCAAGCAACCTCTTAATGGCTTATATGCACACACACTTTAAAAATGACCTTAAATTATTTAGGCAGAATCCTATATACAAATACTTAGTTTAGATGGAATATCTCTAACAAAACAAAATGAGTTTTATCATACTGGCCATTGATAAATGGAGCCTACTTATTTCACTGCAGCTAGATATCAGTGAGAATTAGAGAATATATCAAGAGATTCTAGATGACCCTTTGTTTCCTTTATTGATAACACTGTGGAAAATGGGTTCATTAAGATGTTTCTAAAAATCAACAGTATCTAAAATGAAGTCTTTGTCATGTACCACAAGTTGGAGGGGGAGAAGAAAAGAAAAAGAAGGAAACAAAAGACAATATTTACATTTAGCTAAGACTGAATATTATTAGTCATCACTGATAATGTAAATAGTATTATTAAGAATTACTGCCGACAAATCCATTTTTATTCCTGGGATCAAATTCTTTTGGGAGATATGTTCACCTCTTTCTGTTATCAGTATAGTACATTTATTCAATGCCAATAACATACCAGGTGCTGTGGCAGAAGCAAACCAGATGGTTCCAGAGTTTCCACATGGAAGAAGAAACTTGGGCAAATCTTTGAATGCATTTTATTTAAATCTTTCTTACTCTGGTATAGAAAAGTGTCAACTGAAGTAAGTCACTGTGCTGTCTAAGGCAGAGTGAAATTAATGGAACATTATCAATATCTCCTCTAATTTTTATTGCTTGTGCTGCCTTAGGCAAAATATCTATTTTTATAGTGAGATGAACATATATACAGAATGTTGAAAGACTCTGAAAAAAGTAAAATCCTGCTTGGTGAACATATGTTACCTATGACCACAATAATGAACTATAAATTAAGGTTTTAAAACACTGCCATCAGGTTGTCAAAATGTCGATCTATTAATATAACTATTGCCTAACTCCATACACACACACTTATTCACAGGGCATGTTTAGCAAGAGTATCTGTGATATTAGAAGCATTCTAAGTTCTCCAAAGAAGGAAAATATTAAAAGAAAGTCCTATAATATTTACCCTAAATTGCTCTGTATAAATGTTAAAAGAATGTGATTTATTTTCAGTTTCAGAATTGGAAAGGTATATATAATCTATAAGAATGAAAGAAAGTTTAAGGAAATGTGGAACAGGAATTAAAAATTTTAAATGTCAGCCAGATAACATGAATGAAAGAAATAGATGTCAAGCCCAGCCTCCCTGGAAAATGGTGTCTGAGGCAAAGCTTAGGGACTAATACTTTGTTGAGAGCTGCAATCCCAAAGCAGCAAGCACAGGGCAAAGGAGGAGAGGTATGGAAAGCCAGGCAAAGTCAAGGTGGTGCTTTACCAGGCTGGCTACTGCTTCACAGAAACATCCAGTTGGCTGCTTGGACAAAGACAATACCATGAGGAAAGCCTTAGAGAACTCCCTTCCTCTGTACATCAAAGGAAGGAGAGAGAGGGATCTAACTCCCTGAGATCTCCTACCCTTTACTGATTTGCATTTACTATAGGCATTCATTTCCTTTGCTTCCAGGTTATACCTTTAGGCTCTTTGGGTGGCTTCTGAGGAACCTATATACCATCTCCCATTGTGGGGCACTTTTCATGAGTCTAGAAATTGTGGGGTGAACAAGAGCCTTTTAGTATTTGAGTAGGTTATGCAAGATGGCCAGGGTTGTGTGTTTCCTGCTAGGTAGGAAGGAGCAATAGAGGCTATACCAGAGCTCATGCCAGTCACCCAACACCCACAGTGGAGGCTGAGGCCAATTTCAGCTGCAGTGGTGGCAGTAGCAACCAGGATCCTCCATGAGCTAATGGCCATGGGCCCAGTAGACAGCTGAAGCTAAGTGAATCAGAGTAGGCTCACAGACTGGACCTAGTATATTAGGCAGGACAAATTAAAACTGACACTCATCCCTAGTGAGGGGATAACATAAGGAGTTCTAGAAACCATGAGGAATGTGAGAGAGCATGCTGCTACCCAACTCTAGGAATCTGCCACATGCAATAAGGTTGGGCCAAAAAGCTGCATTAATTTTTATTTACATCAGTATTGGACAATACACAGGCTTTCTATTCTCCCTGAAGTCTGGAAGCCCAATGAGAACCACAAGATATGGTCTTAAGGTGAAGCTTATGAAAACTGTCACAGATAAATTTTAATTATATTTGAGATTCAAGAAAATAAAACCACAAATGAATGTCACTTATGTCTATAGGCAAAATATTAAATAAAACTTTCCAAGGAAATTCAATCTGTCAAAGTGTGAATACTAATACTTATAAGAATTTAAGGTTGTTCAACATCAGATAATCTATCAAAAATATTAACCATATTTATATGTTAAAGATCAAATCTATTCAATAGTAGAAATAAAATTCAACATTCACTAATAATGAAATGACTTAGCAAATATGAAATAAAAGAAACCTCCATAATTTAAAAAGCATTCACATAAAAACATACAGCATTTAAACCTACATCTACATCATCAATATCTATCCCTGTGTGCGTGTGTGTATATATATATATAAAGAGAATACATTAAATTGCATGAGATCTTTAATACCATGTCTATTGCATTGTCTTCATTACTTTGGTGAGACAAGTAATATTCCTGGGTCTTTATCTTCCTTTTGAAGACTTTGAAAAAATATATTTTCATTCCGATTCAGCTGGGTTTTTAAATAATTAAGATGATGGACACCAATTTTTCAACTGCTCTAGAAATAAATGTTAGTAGCCAGCATTTGCAGTTGAAATCTTCCTTTTATCCTGCCCAAAATGAGATGTCTTTTTTTGTTGTTGTTGAAGTGCTATTTTCACTACTTGGGTAATACTTCTTGCTACTAACATGACTTCCTATTTTGTTTTTCAGACTCAAATTTCAAAGTTGGCACCATAGCCTTGGCTTCCTTCCTCTGAGGAGCCTGAATTCAAAGGTGAGCCTCGCTGCTTTTATCAAGTCATTTAGCAGGAAGCTAGTGGAAGCAGCATCAGTTTTTAATTAAAATTTCAAAGATTGACTATAAAAATATATATATATTAAGTTGGTTTTAACCTAATATCAGGAAATGTTAACTACCTTCATGAATATATTTCCTTTCTGATAGCTAACTGTCTTTTGTAATCACACAAAAATAATCCATTTTTGTAGAGTAACTAAAAATGTCCTCATACTAACAAACATTTTAATGAACTGAAAAAAAAATCTCACTGCGATGCTATCTTCTGCTTACAATTCAAGATGGAAAAACTTTTACCATATACAATCTCACTGCACTTTAATCAATTATCTTTTAACTAAATACTCAGGGGCTCAAAATAAACAGGAATTGGGACTCAGAAAAAAAACACATTGTCAACTTATTTTAAACTTCTTTCTACTATAAGATGCAGCCTTCCCACTTTGGGGCACATATCTAAAAGAACTGAAATCTGGATTTGTAAGAAATGTCTGCACTCCCGTGTCCACTGCAGTATTATTCACAACAGCCAAATTATAGATACAATCTAAATGCTTATCAATAGATGGATAAGGAAAATGTGTTATATACATATGTATATATGGGCTTCTCAGGTGGCACTAATAGCAAAGAACCCACCTGCCGATGCAGGAGATGCAGGAGACCCAGGTTCGATCCAGGTGTGACCCTATGGAACTGTAGCTCGCCAGGTTCCTCTGTCCATGGGATTCTCCAGATAAGAATACTGGAGTGGGTTGCCACGCCCTCCTCCAGGGGAACTTCCTGACCCAGGAATCAAGTCCAAATCTCTTATACCTCCTGCATTGATAGGCAGATTCTTTACCATTAGTGCCACCTGGGAAGCTTTTATGTATATATATGTGACTATATGGATGAACCTAGAGAACAATATCCTTAAGTGAAGTAAGCCAGTCACAGAAGGACAAATGCTTTGACATATGTGAAGTGTCTAAAATAGTCAAACTCATAGATGCAGAGAGTAGAATGGTGGTTCCTGGGGTTAGGGAAAACACAGAGCTGTTGTTCAATGGGTATACGGTATTAAAATAAATTAATTTATATTTAAAAAAAAGATAAGTTTTGGAGGTCTGCTATAAAACACAGTGCCTGTAATTAACAATACTGTTTTGTACACTTAAAAATCTGATAAGAGGGTAAATCATATGTTGTGTTCTTCTCAAAATAAAATGAAGCTCATTTGTACAAAGTTTAAATAATGAAGACCCACTCAGAAGAGCACACAGGTATGCTCATGCACGCACACTTGCACAGACATATGCACACACTCATTCACTCACTGTATCTCATAAAGAATCAGGCCAGGACAGTTTCCAAGCAACAGACTGAGGATGAATTCAGGAGAGAAGATACTATAGAGGTAGGGTTAACAATCAGTGGGAGAATGTTTCACTTCAAATTCAATAGGGATAGGCAGAGAGACAAGAATACAATCAGAAGCAAAGGGATCTGTAAACAAGGTGAACAGAATGAAGTGAACAGCTTCTGAAATGTGAACAAAAATAAAATAACTCAGAGTGATTACCTGGCCAGCAGTTCTCATGGGGGTTACAGAAGTTTTAAGATAGGAATAGAGCTATTAAATGTACTGAAGCAGTTTGAATAAATACTGGGTAGTTTTGGAAAGAAGATTTAAGAACCAAGATGAAGTTCAATATAAAATATAGATGAGAGTATCACAAGGACTCGACTTCTCTTTAGAATTACATTGCAAATGTGTCCAATAAAATTTTCTTGATGTAATTTCTAATTTATGACCATGGGCACTCCTATTATAATTCTCTTCAATCTTCCTATTTCTGAAATATGCATACGAATCACATCCTTGTGGTCACAGTATTTTACTGAAATTTTGTTGTATTAAAGAGTACTCAGCATATAAAATCTAACTTAATAGCTAAGGCCTAGACAGTATTTTGCTATAAGGCAAAATTGCTTTAGGTTGCAGTTTGCAGAAAACATCTCACCTATAATGATTAAAGATTTTAATTCACCCTATTCCTCCTAACTCCAGCATTTAGATGAGATTTTTTTTTCTTATTATCCACTGTTATTGACAGTGTTGCCCATTCATATACATTTTGAAATTCAGTTTCGTTAGCTCATTTACTACACTGCCTGACTTCTAACATAGAACTGTCTCCCAATAATTCTCCATTTTCAAAATCTTGCGACCCCATGGACTGTAGCCCACCAGGCTCCTCCATCCATGGCATTTTCTAGGCAAGAGTACTGGAGTGGGGTGCCATTTCCTTCTCCAAGAATCTTCCCAGGTGGTATCAATTCTGTTCATCTTAGCTATTAAGCTTCCCCATCATCCACATCAAAATTGCCATATCATCTAGTTTTCTTTATCATTTATTTCTCTAGCTTACTTCTCACTACACTTGACTCACTACCCAGACTTAAACTCAGTTTAGTTCTGTTATTTTAGCCTTTACTAACAGTGCCTGTCTTCCTAAGGCTCTTTCTCATCCCTCTGTCTCCATTACTATTCCCAGTCTTCTCTGAGTTGCTAATCTTTTATCCTGAATCATTCCTATAACCTTCTTTGTTAGTGTTAATATTTTTGAGAAAAAAACAAAAAAATAGACTTTAATTACAATTGGAATTTCTTAACTCATTTTGTATTGGTTGTATGCAGAATTGCCCTGCCTATACCCAATCTCTTCTTCCATAAGCCAAAATCTCACTTTATTTTCTGTAAAGTAGATGCCTCCAGAAGACTTGAACCATGTAGTAATGGTTTCATCTATTCTCCCCATATTTCAAAATACGTGTCACTATTATACCCTTACTTCTCTCCTTGGAGAAATATCTGTTTTTCCAAAATTCACTTTTTCTTCTAGACTTGTAATAGACCCCACTGCTGTCTCAACTCTTTGGGTTGTTTATATTTCTTTGATTCTTATTCTCTATTTCTAATCAAAGAAAGCTATTGTACCTACTTCAAAACTTCAAATATATTGTTTAACATTTAAGTTACTCTCCTTTTTTATTTCAAACTTTCTAAATGATTAGTATTCTATAGCTTCACACAATCTCCTCTTAGCCCCTATAACACATATTTCCATTTCCAGCATTTTAAAGTGATCGGACTTTTCTTATTTTTTGGTTAAACCATTGATATGTTTCAATCTTCCTTGAGCTTTTTTATATTATCTATCTTGCTGTATGCTTCCCTGGTGGCTCAGCTGGTAAAGAATCTGTCTGAAAAGTGGGAGACCTGGGTTCAGTTCCTGGGTTGGGAAGATCCCCTGAAGAAGAAAACAATGACACACGCCAATATATCTTGCTATATATTTTTTCTTGAAACCCTGGCTCTTCTAAAATACCATGTCTTTGCTCTTTAATTTCACCTTCTCCTGTGAGTACTGTCAAAATTTAAAGTCTTGGTCTTCTTGGTGAGAATATAAGCTCTTTAAGGTGGTATAAAATTAATTTTACTAAATATGCTCTAATTTTTAGATTTCCTAAGAAGAATAAAAATTAACAAGTTCTTGCCCATAAATGAGAGCTTCTTTTACACTTGCATTAACAAATATAAATATTGGAAAAGAAAGTCTCAATGGTGACTTTACTGTTGAGGTTCAGGCTACACTTCATGAGACAAATCACTAAATATTACAAGCAAAAGTTTGGAGTTTAGGTGAGAATCAACCCACCTCCATCACTCTTCTATGGAGGTTCCAATGACCAGCATTAACACTACATTTGAAAAGTTCAATAAGATTCCTCAAAAGAGAGAAAGGAATCACTGTGACATCAGCTGACACAGCAAAGTATTAGAGGCAATCCTATGTATTTAAAGAATAGTGCAAAACCAAAATGAACTTTAATTATGAATCAGCTACGTATAAACTAAAAATGGTAAATAATGCTTTAAAATGCTGTTATGGTTAATGGAATACCATAAAAATGTTTCTGAACAGTGAGAAAAAACAAATTTATTGAAATGAATTTTCTGAGTTTTCAAGAAGACCTAGGTAATACATGGAGCAATTTCATTCTTATAAAAACAAAGCACTAATCATAGAAATATCACAGAATAATTATAGGGAATAAAAGGTAATATGAGGACCATAATTTTGAACTAGATATAATCTCAAGCCTCCAAAAAATAAATAAATTAAGGGGGAAAAAAATCAACTAAGAAATATGCCCTTGTTTGGAACACTCTTTCTTGAAATTAATTTTTTCCAAGGAAAAGAAAGAATGAAAAAAAGATCAACAGTCATTCCACTTCTGGAATTTATCTGAGGAACATAAAGGTGCTAATTTGAAAAGGTATATGCATCCCTATATTAATTGCATCATTATTTACAATAGCCAAGATATGGAAACAACATATATTCCCATTGATGGATAAATGTGTGTGTGTGTGTGTGTGTGTGTGTGTGTGTGTGTAAAGGGCTTCCCTGGTGGCCCAGATGGTAAAAATCTGCCTGGAATGCAGAAAACCTAGGTTCAATCCCTGAGTTGGGATTATCCCCTGGAGAAGAGAAGGGCTACCTACTCCAGTATTCTTGCCTGAAGAATTCCATGGACAGAGGAGCCTGGCAGGGTCCTCCGTCCAGGGGGTTGCACTGAGCAACTAGCATGCACGTGCACGCACGTGCACACACACACACACACACACACACACACACATATAACTCAACTATAAAAATAATGGAATCCTGACATTTGCAACAGCATGGATGGACCTTGAGGGTATTATACCAAGTAAAATAAGTTAGATGAAGATAGATAAACACTATATGATTTCACTTATGTGTGGAATCTAAACAAAACAAACAAAAAAGAACAGACAAAATAAGAACAAACTCAGAGTAATGAGCACAGATTAGTGGTTATCAGAAGAGAAAGGAGATAGGGGGTAAGCAAAATGGGTAAAGGAAAGAGAGTCAATTGGATGGTGATGGATGGTAAGTAGACCTGAAGTGGTGATCACTTTGTAGTGTATGCAGATGTCAAATTATATAAGGCTATACACCACAAACATTAAAAAGCTGACTGAAATTACCTATTTTTATTAATCCAGCAGAAAAAATATGAACATCGAGGGTTTATAGGAAAAATAATATGTCCAGTTAAACTTGAATTTCAGATTGTCAACAAATACTTTTAATATTATGTTTTTGGGTCAGAGGTTAAAGCGTCTGCCTCCAATGCAGGAGACATGGGTTCAATCCCTGGGTCGGGAAGATCCCCTGGAGAAGGAAATGGTAACCCACTCCAGTATTCTTGCCTGGAGAATCCCATGGATGGAGAAGCCCGGTAGGCTACAGTCCATGGGGTCGCAAAGAGTTGGACATGACTGAGTGACTTCACTTTCACTTTCACTATAAGGATCTAAGAGAATATTATTTGTGCTCATATCTAATTACTTCTGGTCTATCTCTCCACCCTACCAAGGTTATAAATTCTACCAGGATCCATAATCTTTTACATTTATTACTTTATCTTCCACCNCCGGTAGGCTACAGTCCATGGGGTCGCAAAGAGTTGGACATGACTGAGTGACTTCACTTTCACTTTCACTATAAGGATCTAAGAGAATATTATTTGTGCTCATATCTAATTACTTCTGGTCTATCTCTCCACCCTACCAAGGTTATAAATTCTACCAGGATCCATAATCTTTTACATTTATTACTTTATCTTCCACCTGGAAAACTTCAAATTCTTAACTAAAGAACTGAAGTTTGAAGGTGAGACTAGAATCCACTTCACAGACTCATTTCTATATTTATTTTCTAATAAAGTTACCAAGCACTAGTAAAAAAAAAAAAAATCTATCTCATACACTGAAAGCTCAGTAAAAGCCCCTTCGCAAAGAATAGGTTCTTGTAAAATAGTTATTTTAAATAGAGGAATGAGGCAAAAGTCTCATACTGCTCTCTCTCTCCACTTCTGGCTTACTCCTAGAGCAGTCAAGTTTTCCTTGGTTGCTGATACTACATGGTGGCTGACATAAGCAATCAACACCTCTGCATTTCTCACTCAGCTTCTCTCATTCTCATTCAGCTTCTCTCATTCTCTCTCAGCTTCTCTCATTCTCTCTCAGCTTCTCTCATTCTCTCTCAGCTTCTCTCATTCTCACTCAGCTTCTCTCATTCTCTCTCAGCTTCTCTCATTCTCACTCAGCTTCTCTCATTCTCTCTCAGCTTCTCTCATTCTCACTCAGCTTCTCTCATTCTCTCTCAGCTTCTCTCATTCTCACTCAGCTTCTCTCATTCTCACTCAGCTTCTCTCATTCTCTCTCAGCTTCTCTCATTCTCACTCAGTTTCTCTCATTCTCACTCAGCTTCTCTCATTCTCACTCAGCTTCTCTCATTCTCACTCAGCTTCTCTCATTCTCTCTCAGCTTCTCTCATTCTCACTCAGTTTCTCTCATTCTCTCTCAGCTTCTCTCATTCTCTCTCAGCTTCTCTCATTCTCACTCAGCTTCTCTCATTCTCTCTCAGCTTCTCTCATTCTCTCTCAGCTTCTCTCATTCTCACTCAGCTTCTCTCATTCTCTCTCAGTTCTCTCATTCTCACTCAGGTTCTCTTATTCTCTCTCAACTTCTTCTGTCAGAAAAAATAATGACTCAACTAGGCTGGTAAATCACAAAATTTTGGAAGATGGGATGGAAAACACCAAGTTAGTCCCCCTTATTTTACAGATTAAAAAAATAAAAGTTCTTATAACTACAAGAGCACTTTCCTAATCAAAACCTTTCAATAGATCTATTATATATAAGATAAATTTCTAAAACCTTGGTATGGAATAAATATCATCCAAAATCCTGCCTCTATCTTCCAAGATGTGTATCTTGTCACAGTACTGAATATTGCATTGTTAAACTTATAACTGGGCTTCTCAGGTGGCACCAGTGGTAAAGATCTTGCCTACCAAGGCAGGAGATGCAAGAGATGAGGATTCAATACCTGGGTTGGGAAGATCACCTGGGGGAGGAAATGGAAACCCCCTCTAGCATCCTTCCTTGGAGAATCCCATGAACAGAGGATCCTGGTGAGCTACAGCCCGTAGGTTTGCAAAGAGTCGGACGTGACTGAAGTGACTTAGCACGCAGCACAGACACTCAGAACTGATATCTGTGCTCTCACTGACCATTTCCTTCCCTCCCTTGTCCTCCTATCTGTCCATATTTCCATTACAGCTTTTTAACACTAAGGGATTTATAAGGTTAAACATCTGCCTCCTCCTCTTAATTTGAATTGTGAGATAATAGGTACCATAGCTCATTCCTACTGAGATTGCTAATGCCTATTCTGAGTACCAGGGCACAGAGTAAGAAGCCCAAGTAAAACTTGACAAATGAAGAAAGACATACATCAGGAAGGGCATAAACAATACCAGAAGTTGAGTACCATCACAAACTCAGAATTAAGCTAAAATTCTCTCAATACTAATGTTAAAAAGTCAATACATTTGGAGATGAAATTTGCCATAAAAAATCAATGTCAGCATTCTCAAAAGCTCACAGACATGCTGAGAAGCCTGCTTCAAAATGTTCACAAATTTTTTTATTTTGTACTTTCCTGTCCACTAAATAAACTTGACTTTCTTTCAAGAATAGTTTTGAACATGAGAATCTATTTCTTATTTCATTCTTCTCGTTTTCTATACAACTGTATTCTTTAATAATTCATCACATGCATGCACACACACAATTTTGAAAATAATGTGGATTGAGCATAATTTGGAAGATTATTCTGGGAATCAAAACATCTTTGATTATACTGAAGGGCTTCCCTGGTGGCTCAGAGGTTAAAGAGTATGCCTCCAATGCAGGAGACCCAGGTTCAATCCCTGGGTCAGGAAGATCCCCTGGAGAAGGAAATGGTAACCTACTCCAGTATTCTTGCCTGGAGAATCCCATGGACAGAGAAGCCTGGTAGGCTACAGTCCAGGGGGTCGCACTGAGTGACTCCAATTTCACTTTCACTTTCACTTCGATTATATTGCTTCTATAACCAAACATATTCCAAATTCTCAACCCTCAATTTAGCAATGGATTTCTAGACTCTAACTTCTGTGAAAACTAAGACTTGCCATTGTATGCAAGGTGAAAATAGCAAAAAAAAAAAAACATGACATCAACTCNCACTGAGTGACTCCAATTTCACTTTCACTTTCACTTCGATTATATTGCTTCTATAACCAAACATATTCCAAATTCTCAACCCTCAATTTAGCAATGGATTTCTAGACTCTAACTTCTGTGAAAACTAAGACTTGCCATTGTATGCAAGGTGAAAATAGCAAAAAAAAAAAAACATGACATCAACTCATAGACTCAAAATTTGAATATGGTTATACATATACTTTTCCCTTGTAAATACCTTTTAAACAAAAATTTTAAATGACAAATAATATAGATATATATTAGTTGATTCATAATTGCATCATTATTTTTAAATTTCATTTAGATTCAGTTTATAAATAGATACAAAATAATAAATTTATCTATAAGGACTATCATAATGTGTGGATACATTATCTATGTGTATGTCTTTTAAAAGAATTTTTAATTCTTAACATTAAAAAATACAATATAAAGTTGGCACTATTATTTATGACTATGAGAAGTTACCACTTATATGCCATGTAGCTATGTGCATGACACTAAATGTGCTAATTTAAAGCTCATCACTCTCCAGAAAGTTTGGTAATATCCTTACCACTAATTTAACCAAGGGAAAAAGAAGACATACAAATTTAATGAATAGATCCACCTATAAAAGAAGGACTTTATTACATAACTGTTACTAGGAAAAAGGTGGTCACTTTATTCCTTAGAAATTTAGTCATTTTACCAGGTATATGCATGTTCAGTTGCTCAGTTGTATCCAACTCTTTATGACCTGTTAAACTGTAGTCTTCCAGGTTCCTGTGTATGTGGAATTTTCTAGGCAAGAATATTGGGGTGGGTTGTCCTTTTCCTTTTCCAGGAGATCTTCCTGACCCAGGTATTGAACTTGTGTCTCCTGAATCTCCTGCACTGCAGGTGGATTCTTTACCACTGAGTCACTGGGGAAGCCAAGGTATGTACTCAATTAACTTTAACACTATTAGGGAATTAATTAATTAGGGAATTAATTCCAGGTTGGACTGAATATAGAGGATAAAATAACATAAAATTTAAAATAAAAAAAATAATAAAGAGGCAAATAAACATAACAAATTTAGTAACAATTCATGGAGATATTGTCTCACAATTATTAACTATCATATATAATTTAAAGTGAATATTTTGAAAATCACCATATCAAAGTAAGTGGTTAACTTATGGTTACCTTATGGAGATCATGAATATATACCTGTGGAATAAATGAGTAGGTGGGAATGAGCTAATTTTCTGGGATAATGTTTGTGAAATACATGTTACAGTGGTAACATCATTTGTAGATTCATAAATTTGAGTGTTTCAAACAGAGTGATGTTCTTTGAGCAACTGTTTTAAAAGATGCCAAGATTTAAAGATGATGCTACTCAGGTCTCAAGGGGCAAATGAAAAATAAAAAAGTGTTTTATAACATCTAAGCAAAGACCACATAACATCTGAGTTAAGATGTTTTATATAATTTGTACTATAAATATGGGCTTCTTAGGTGGCTCAGTGGTCAAGAGTCCGCCTGCCAGTACAGGAGTCCTGGGCTCGATTCCTGCATCAGGAAGGTCCCCTGGAGAAGAAAATGGCAACCCACACCAGTATTATTGCTTTGAAAATCTCATGGACAGAGGAGGCTGGTCAGTTAGTCTACAGGGTTGCAAAACTGTTTGTCCCAATGTAGCAACTAAATAAATAAATACATAAATAATAAATATAATTTAAATTAATATATTAAGCAATTTTCAAATATTAGACTATTTCACCTATACCTTTGAAAGATTTTGTCATTAAATTATCCAGTAAAAAAAAACTCCTCTTTGTAAAATGAAAGATTGGCTTATCTTATGGAATGTTTTAAATTTATAGGCATGCATTAGAATATAATCACCATTATACAGATAATAAGGGCTTCCCTGGTGGCTCAGAGGTTAAAGCGTCTGTCTCTAACACAGGAGATCTGGGTTTGATCCTGGGTCAGGAAGATATCCTGGAGAAGGAAATGGCAACTCACTCCAGTATTCTTGCCTGAAGAATCCCATGGACGGAGGAGCCTGGTGGGCTACAGTCCATGGGGTCACAAAGAGTCGGACACGACTGAGCGACATAACTTAATTTATACAGATAATAGGAGAAGGCAATGGCACCCCACTCCAGTACTCTTGCCTGGAAAATCCCATGGACGGGGGAGCCTGGTGGGCTGCAGTTCATGGGGTCGCTAGGAGTTGGACACGACTGAGCGACTTCACTTTCACTTTTCACTTTTATGCATTGGAGAAGGAAATGGCAACCCACTCCAGTGTTCTTGCCTGGAGAATCCCAGGGACGGGGGAGCTTGGTGGGTTGCCACCTATGGGGTCACACAAAGTCGGACATGACTGAAGCGACTTAGCAGCAGCAGTATACAGATAATAAAGTGCAGAATAACACTGACCATAGTCTGTCCACCTCCATAGCCTGGGAATTTACTAAAAGGTAAGAGTTAACTCATTGGAAGAGACTCTGATGCTGGGAGGGATTGGGGGCAGGAGGAGAAGGGGACGACTGAGGATGAGATGGCTGGATGGCATCACTGACTC
>SJYA01003068.1:222130-239886 GCA_006410615.1 Neotragus moschatus | reverse complement strand
TGGTCCTGGACCCTGACTGCACATCAGAATCACTTGGAGAACTTTTATAGAATATCGATGGCAGGCTCTTATCTTGCAGAATCTTGCTGAAGTGGTCTGGAGTGGGCTCCAACCTCTGATATTTCTCAGTGTTCCAGGACCTTGTGTAACTGGGGCGAGAAGGACTGGGGTAGATCGTGTGTCCACAGGGTAAAACAACCCAGACACGTCTTCAGCATCACCTCTTCATTGGGCACAGATGCAGAGTGCTTCTTCCTGCCAGCAGGTGTGGCTGGTTAGCTGAGGTAGAATTGGGGCAGCCTGATGGGGTGGGGGGTGGTGCTGATCCCTGAGCCGGTCCCCTCACAGTGGTTGGTCAGCGCAGCTGGAAGGAGACAGCTCACTGCATGTGGAGAGCATGAGGAAGAGGGTTCTTTGACTGCTGAAGCCCGTTCTCCAGCTCTTAGGCCCAATAATCCAAGAAACACATTGGAAATGCTGATGTGCTGTATTTATGAATACGAGTTTAGGTTATTGTAGATGTATTCTTCACCTAAATATATGTGTTTCTGATGGAGAGTATATGCAGATGTTCCCGACAGAGATGGAAGAAGCTGTATCTGGGATCCATTTCTCACTTTGCTGATAGGAAAACAGAGGTCCAAAAAGTTGTTTTTTTCCATTGCAGAAGCAATGAACATATCACGTGTATTAGTTTCCTAGGGCTGTTGTAACAAAATCCTGCAGACTGAGTGGCTTAAACAGAAATTCGTGATCTGTCAGCCTGGAGGCAGAGGTCCACACGTCATCAGGACTGGCTCCTTCTAGGCCGAAAGGCAGAATCTGCCCCAGCTCCCTCCCTTAGCTTCTGGTAGGTGACACCATCTTCAGCATTCTTTGCCGTAAAGAAGCGTCGCCATTAACATTTTTAGGTCAAGTGTTGTTCCAAGCACTCACCTGCATGAACTCTTTTAATTTTTTTTTATATNAATCTGCCCCAGCTCCCTCCCTTAGCTTCTGGTAGGTGACACCATCTTCAGCATTCTTTGCCGTAAAGAAGCGTCGCCATTAACATTTTTAGGTCAAGTGTTGTTCCAAGCACTCACCTGCATGAACTCTTTTAATTTTTTTTTATATTAATAATTTTTAAAAATTCTAATAGCTGTAGAGGGGAATATCTCTTTTTAAACTTTTTATCTTGGAGTGCAGCCAATTAACAACATTGTGATGGTTTCAGGTGCACAGCTAAGGGACTCAGCCATACATATACGTGTATCCATTCTCCCCCAAACGCTCCTCCCATCCAGACTGCCACATAACATTGAGCAGAGTTCTCTGCACTATACACAGGACCTTGTTGGTTATCCATGTTAAATACAGCATTTTCAAAATGACCCTATGTGGGATGTCTGACCATCTAACTGTGGCACAGAGAGGTTAAATCATCTGTTTAAGATCACACAGCTATTGCCTAGTAGAGCCATAGGTAGTCTGACTCTAGAATCCATATTTGGACCTGTAACCAGCCTTACCATGGTCTTTGGAGCTAGACAGACCTACCAGGTCCCTGACTCTGCCACTTAACTATATCACTTTGAACAGTTAGTTCACCTCTCTGTTAGTTTCCAGCTCTGAAAAATGAGTATAGCAATATGTCTCCTAGCATCCAGTAGTCTGGTTAGTACATTTAAATGAAGTGAACTCCATACAGTAGTTAAACCTCTCATCCAATTCACACCTTTTCTCTTCACTTCCAACTCAAGCCTGATTTGAAATGTTGAGGCCCCCAAAGAGGGGCAAGTGGCCTTGGTTCTCCTCCCCTTCCGCAGCAAGTGGGAACAACACTGCAGTTCCCTGATATGGGCAAACCATCCCCAGCTGAATGTTCACTTTTGCCTCCAACAGCTAACCCCAGATCCTCCTGTCTCAGGAATATGTTCTGCACCTCTTACCTTGGGCAAGGCCCCACACAGGGTAGGTCTCCCAGTGGCAGAGCCGTTGGGACTATGAGCATCCACCGATCAACAAGCATCAGGCTAAGAGTGAGAGGCCATTTCCTCCTTTTGGCAAGCACCCCTGACAAGCGGTGATCTTGAGGCCCCCTTCACTTGGCTTGGGGTGGGGTTGGGACAGAGAGCCATACAGATAGAGAAAGGAAAGCAGCCCCAGCTCTCAGTTCTTCTACCGATTCCTTCAAAGAAACCTCTCCCGCTTCTATCAGCTGAAGGCTGGTCCTTCGGGATTAACCGCGCCCCTCTCTGTGGGAGGTGTGCTTCCCATCCTATCCTGTTATATTCTATGCCATGAGCTACTTGAGTTTCCTGATCGTGGTACTCTGAGGTTGTTTTACTGTTCTCAGCACTGCTATGGTGGATGTCCATGTGTCAGTCCCCACCTTTAAGGCTATATATTTCCTTAGACTTCATTTACATCTCTGTTAGGTTAGACCTAATAGACCACACTGCCAGTTCTTCCACTAAGCAAGCTGTAAGGGCTCGAAGTCTATTTCTAGTCATCAATACCACCAAATTTTAAAAAAACATGCTGTCTTCTCTATGGAAAGCCTAACAACAGCTAACTGATTTCTTCAAAATTAAACAAGCCTTTCAAAGTTAATGTTCCTCATTATGTTACTCTGAGTCAGTGCAGGGGGTGGGGGTGCAGGGAACATCCACCCAGTTTTAAAGCACAGAAACTTCAAGCAGGTCAGCCCACTGACAGTGTTACACCCAGTATAATATGATGGCCAAGACACTGAAGCCTAAAAACTCTCAGTTATTGAGTGACGCTAGAGTGGCAACCCCTAGAGATGATGATTAATTTTGTATCTTAGTAATTTACCAACCAAACAAGTTTTTTATTTCTGAGGACACATGCGTTGTTATCTTAGGCAGGACTCTCCCCCCACCCCATAGCCTTGACCCTTCACAATACCCCTCTGGACTCTCCCCTTCCTCCCAGGCCTTCCACACACCCTCCATCGTGACAGAGGCTGGAGTCCTGTCTATGTTGTACCTTATATCCTGAGCTTTCTGTCACCTGATACTAAATCAGAGAGAAGGCTTGGCCTTGCTAATCCTGACCATTTAGATAGTGGGTTTGGACTTAGATGCCCAAATTGACAACTTGGCATTGTTAGAGCTAAAAGGGGGCATAGAAATCACATTGTTTCATAGAGGGGACTTGAGCCAGTGGCTGAGTGGCAGAGCTGGGGCCTGGAGCCTTCCTCATCAGTGCCCCTATGCCTAGCATTTCTGATCAGGAAGCAGTCGGTGTTATCAGTTGTTACTGGGCCGCTTTCCTGGCCTAAACCAGGGAAGATTTTAGGCTTCTCCACAGTTGCCAATGCTGTCAGTCTGGCAGACCACTAGTGTAAAACCTTTGGAAACAAAATTGGTAAATGGAGGGGTTGCTCTTCTCTTTAAATTAGGCTGCGAGGTGGCTGGCAAAATCCCATCCAGCAGCCTCATTGCCTTGGCAGAGGTAGCAGCCCATCAGACCATCTGCAAACCTGAAGCAATTACATGTGTTTTAATAACAGGGAATGGGCCCACCAGCACTTGCCATGGATGGTGTGTTCTGTGAGTCAGCCCAGCAGGCCCCTACCTGCTCTCCTTGATACTCAGCAATCCTTTCAAGCTCCAACAAGATCTGTTTGATCGATTGGCGAGTCCTTTTGTTTGTTCTCTAAGGGAAACTCAGATCATTCTGCATTTAGAAAATATTCAGTAGTTCCATACTTCACCCTGATGTGAAGTTTAGAGATGTGGAACCAGATAAAACTAGAGAACTTTGCCCAGAACCTACATTTGGCATTTTTCAGGTTTTTCTTTTTAATTGTCAGATATTTTCTCCTGGTTAATCTAATCAGATTTCCTACTTCTTTGTATGATTTTTAAATTCTTTTAAAGATTTTTTTTATGTAGACCATTTTTAAAGTCTTTATTGAATTTATTACAATGCTGTTTGTTTTATGTGTTGATTTTTTTGTCCTGGAGGCATATGAGATCTTACTCTGGGACCAGAGATCAAAACTGTACCCCCCTGCATTGAAAGGGAAGTCCTAACCACTGGACTACCGGAGAAGTCCCCTGTTTGTTTACTAACTTTTTTATTGGATCGCAAACACTGTGAATTTTGCATTATTGATCTGTTTTTTTTTTTTTTTTTTTTAGTCCCTTTGTTTTATTTTTGGCTGTGCTGCTCAGCTTTCAGGGTCTTATTTCCCTGACCAGGGATTGAACCTGGGCCCTTGGCAGTAGAAGCACGGAGTTGCAACCACTGGACTACCCTGGAGGACCCTTATACTTGGTGTTTTTAACTCTCATGAGAGGGACTCTCTTTAGCTTTACAGTCACCATCTCCTAGTCCAAACAGATTACACTTTCTTGCACCAGTAATTTATTTATCCTGGATGGTGACCTGCTTGCCTCCTCACTGTGCTCGGCCATCCATGGGAACCATTGTGTCTGTTGTGGATTATCCCCAAGGGTGATTCCTCCTAGGTCTCTGACCCAGCCTAGTCTCTTTTCTTTTTTCCTCCCTCTTGCTGCTTCTATCCATCAACTTAGCTGGCAACAGTCTCAACTCATCAGGCGTTTTGGTGATGCTCTTGCTAATTTGGGGTGGAACCTGTCTGGCCCAGTCCTAGGTTGGCTGAACCAGGACCACCTCCTCTCTCTGTCTTTGATTCCTGGAAAATGATGAAATGTGAACGGTTCCTCCCACCACAAATTTATGCCACCCAACCACAGTCATCATCTCAGAACCTTGAGTCCTTTTGTCTCAGTGAATATTCCAGATATGAAATTTTAAAAGAAAAATCATAGTACTCTAATCTGATAGAACCTATTAATGTCTGTGTCTTTGATTTATTTATACTTTGGTACCAAGTCCAAAGACAATATTTATGATAAGACTGGTACATGCTAAAGGGCAAACACGCCTACTTTTCTAGATTTCATAGTTATTATCCTGAGAGCAGCATAAAGAGTTTACTAACCATTAAAGTTGTACTTTTCTTAATTTTGTTTTTAGTTATTTTTATCTTTTGGCCGTGCTACACAGCATGTAGGGTCTTAGCTCCCTGACCAGGGAGCGAACTTGTGCCCCCTGCATTGGGAACATGGAACCTTAACCACTCAACCATCAGGGAAGTCTCTAGTTCTTTTCTTTATCTGCTCTAATTGACTTAGTGGCTTCCATTCTCATTATCATTCAGTGCTCTGTGAACTATAATGATTTAAATTTCACAAGTGTGCTAATTTTCACTTAACCTTCCGGTTGGGGTGGAAGCTGCCCTCATACACAGTTGAGAGTGTAAACTGATAGAATTTTCAGGAAATTACTTGGCAGCATCTGTTACTCATTGATGCAGTGATCCCCCTTTAAGGACATGATACTGGAGACATCTTTGCAGAGTGCGTTTGAAGCAGAGAAGGGTTGCTGGTAGCTTACTTGCACATAGGTAGGAGATGGTTGATGAATGATGGTCCTTTGACACAGAGTAATATTAAGCCATTGAAAAGAGGAGAGACTACTGACCTTAAAAGATATTCACAATACAATGTTAAATAAATGAAATTGTAGACTAATATGGTTTGGGGCTAAACAACATCTCTGGGTAGGTTTTGAGTGTGGCTATCAATAAGGAATGAGGAAGGAGGCACTCCAGATGGTAACTAATGATCTCTGGGAAAGGAGCTGGGATGAGAGAGTAGGGGACACAAAATTTTTGTTTCACTTGTTGTTGTTTTGAAAAATTGTGTAGCTTTGAGTACTTGTTATTCGTGTTTTTGGAATTTTCTTCAAAGAAAAGTGATGGGTTAAATCACATACGCATTTCGATGGCATTTTGGCTCAGTAACCTCTTCATATATTGGCCCTGCCTATGAAGCCGAGCAGTCTTTCTTCAGCTAGCAATGTAATTATGGAGAGGAAAATCAGAAACTGAACTGAGGAGTTTTCCAATGCACTTGCTCGTCTGGAACCTTCAACTGGTCTGTGCTCTAGCATTGCTTGTATCCTCCAACCCAGGATTTGTGAAGGAAAGAAACACAGGCAGAACCTCCCTGCCTCGCAGTAATATCCATATCTTCATTGTCTGCTGGCATTTGCACATGCAAGCCATAATCTCCTGCAAAATACTTCGTGATATGTCTCAACAATAATCATCTAATGCTTTATACACAGAGGGAAAACCCCTCCCTCTGTATCTCGGAAACCAGAGGCGAGGTATGAAATTACACCTGAGTATCCCCGCCTTGAAGTCATGGGAAGAGCCGCTGCAGTCTTTGACCTTCACTTCAACTCCACAAGGAGCAGGTCTTCCTTGTCATTTGACAGAGATCTCCTTGGAGAGAGGAAAGAACTAAATGCACACAAACCCACAGATTTGCTCTCATCCTAGCGAAGCACTGTAACGTTCATTTCAAAATCCCTTTCTTCCAGATTTAGTTCTTTCATCCATAGTGAAACTTGCCCTGTTCCTGGAGGTCTCACTTGAGTTTCTGCCCACCTTTGTGTTCCCTTGGCACTCCGTATGTACATTTTTTCACACGTTTTTCCTTGTGGTTTGGACGTTTATGTGTGTGTCTTGGGCCCATTACTGGATCGTAACCGGCAGCATCAGGGATTTGTTTCCAGCACTGAGGAGGCGCTTGATGAACATATCGACTGAGACCCATTTCTGAAAGCTGGTTCTGAAATACAGGCGGACCTTGTCTTTGCCTTTGCAGAGACTGCCTTTTTTACAAATTGGGGCAACCCTGTGTCCAGGAAGTCTGTTGCCACCATTTTCGCTACTGCATTTCCTTACTTCACGCTTCTGTGTCATGTTTGGTAATTCTTGCAATATTTCAAACTTTTTCATTATTATTATATGATGGTGATTTCAGCCATAAAATTAAAAGACGCTTACTCCTTGGAAGAAAAGTTATGAGCAACCTAGATAGCATATTCAAAAGCAGAGACATTACTTTGCCACCTAAGGTCCGTCTAGTCAAGGCTATGGTTTTTTCAGTAGTCATGGATGGATGTGAGAGTTGGACTGTGAAGAAGGCTGAGTGCCGAAGAATTGATGCTTTTGAACTGTGGTGTTGGAGAAGACTCTTGAGAGTCCCTTGGACTGCAAGGAGATCCAACCAGTCCCTTCTGAAGGAGATCAGCCCTGGGTGTTCTTTGGAAGGAATGATACTAAAGCTGAAGCTCCAGTACTTTGGCCACCTCACGCGAAGAATTGACTCATTGGAAAAGACTCTGATGCTGGGAAGGATTGGAGGCAGGAGGAGAAGGGGACAACAGAGGATGAGATGGCTGGATGGCATCACTGACTTGATGAACGTGAGTGTGAGTGAACTCCGGGAGTTGGTGATGGACAGGGAGGCCTGGCATGCTGCGATTCATGGGGTTGCAAAGAGTTGAACACGACTGAGCGACTGAACTGAACTGAACTATGATAATCTGGGAGCAGTGATCTTTGATGCAACTGGTACAAAAAGAATATGACTTGCTGAAGGCTCTGATAATGTTTAGTACTTTTTAGCAATAAAGTATTTAAAAATTTTTTATTTTTACATTCTGACACGCCATGAGGCTTGTGGGATCTTGTTCCCCAACCAGGGATCGAACTCACACCTCCTGCATTGGAAGTGCAGAGTCTTAACCACTGGACCAGGGAATTCCCTAGCGATAAAGTATTTTTGAATTAAGGTATGTAGATTGTTTTTTAGATAGAATGCATATTTAATAGACTATAGGATGGTATAGACATAACTTTTATATGCACTGGGAAACCAAAAAATTCATGTGACTTACCTTATTGAGGGGGTGTCCTTGGCGGGTTTTAGTTGTAAAGAATCCACCTGCCAATGCAGGAGACATGGGTTTGATCGCTGGGTCTAGAAGATGCCCTAGACAAGGAAATGGCAACCCACTCCAGTATTCTTGCATGGGAAATCCTATGAACAGAGGAGCTTGGTCCATGGGCTACAGTCCATGGGGTTGCCAAGAGTCAGGCAGGACTTAGTGACCAAACAATAACAACCACCTTATTGAGTTATTCAATTTATTGTGGTGGCCTAGAACTAAACCTGCAATATCTTCAGACTGTGCTTATATACTTTCAAATAGATATGTCCAGCTTTCCCTGTGTATATTATACTTCAGTAAGAAATAAAAATAAATGTAAACGGTTATTACAATTGTAATTAATTTGCAGGAAAAGAATTGAGTATAAACTGCTTTAGAAAAACCCAACAGGAGACTGATAGTCTAGTCCTAATGTTTAGAAGTGAATAATCAGTAAATGTATTCAGAAGAGTTACATAGAACACAGGTCTATCTTGGGGATTCATAGCACCAAAAGGTGCTTGCTTGCAGTGGCAGGCAATGGGAGAAAATTTAGAACAGTCTAAACCCATGCTATATAAGCCCTATTTCCCTGGCACTCTCAGGCATTTAAGATCGCATTTTCAAAGCCATTTACTAAAATATTTTCATGAAGCAGAGACACCAAGCTTTAGCACTGGTTGTTCTCCCAAAGAAGTTGGTTAATTCAAAGGAGGCATTTCTTCTCAGGCTCTTTGCCTGTCGTGTAGGTTGCTGCGACCAGGTGGACAATGACGACTCTGCTCTTCATGGTGGTTTCCAATCAGACTTAGGCTACAACTGGATTAACCAATCTGTTGTCTCCTTAGTTTTGCAAGTCATAATGATCGGACTCTAAGCATAGACTCATAAAGATGGACCAAACTGGAATTTCCCAGATAGTCAAGTGGTTAAGACTCCTTGCTTCCAGCGCAGGGGGCCCAGGTTGAATCCCTGGTGAGGGAACTAAGATTCCACATGCTGTGCAGTGCTGTGGAAGGAAATAAGGAAGGAAAGAAAGAAAGAAAGGAAGAAAGATGGACGGAAGAGTCCAGCAGATCATGTTTCCCCAAAAACTGGTACCTAGCTCCTGGGTGCTGGTTTGTATCGTCCTCATCAACCTGTCAGCATCTTCAGCCCATCAGTCCATCCCCATGTGTGGATGGCACATGGATCGTGTGTTCATCTCTCCTTCCCCCCAGTGTCTTCCTGGCCCCGGGACTGCTACTGCTTGGAGCCTGGTGTGAAGTCACCATGTGTAAGTCCCCAGGGCGGCCTCTTGTTCATCTCCTGATTCCTACAGCTCCCTAAGCAGACATGGGACCCAACGACTAGGTTATAAACTCACCCAAGTGCAAAACTGATGTCACCTAGCCAACTTTCTTTCTACTCAAAGAATTCTTGGCAGCAGTTAACACATTTGCTCAAATATAAGGTAATTTCCACATATTCACAATGGAAAGGGTTTGCAAAATGGGTGTTTTCTTTAGCCAGCTTGAATTTATACAACACTGGTGTTCAGTTTTGTGGTTACCTTCAGATTTCCTAAGGAGATATTTTAAAAATTGTAAGTGGTAAAATACACACACGATGTTTACCATCTTGACCAGTTTTAGGTGTACGGTTCAAAGGCGTTAAGTACAATGGCACTCTTGTGCAGCCGTCACCACCCACCTTAAGAGCTTTTTTATCTTGCCAAACTGAAACTCTGTACCCGTTAAACACTGACTCTCCATTCGCCCTTGCTCCACCTGCTGGTAATCGTTATTTTACTCTCCATCTCTTTGAATGTAATCCCTCTAGGTGACCCATATAAATGAAATCATATAGTCTTGTCCACCTGTGACTGGCTTATTTCACTTTAGTTCAGTTCAGTTCAGTTCAGTCGCTCAGTCGTGTCCGACTCTTTGCGACCCCATGAATCGCAGCACACCAGGCCTCCCTGTCCATCACCAACTCCCGGAGTTCACTCATGCCCAACGAGTCAGTGATGCCATCCAGCCATCTCATCACTTAGCATGCAATAAAGGTTCATCTTTATTCTAGCATGTCAGAATTCCCTTCCTTTTAAAGGCTGAATAATATTCCACATTTTATTAATCCAGTCATCTGTCAATGAACAGTTAGGTCATTTCTGCCTTTTTTCTTATCTAGACCATTTCCCTTTGGCACACAGACCCGATGGTATCCAGAAACTATTCTCTTCCACAAAACCAATGCATTGCACTTGAACTTCAGTCAGAATTAAAACAAGTCCTCCAAACAGAAACCTGCAGTGTTTCATCATTTGTGTGTGGTGGTTCTCAGCTCCTTGGCATCTCGAGGAGGAAATGAGCTAACCAATAAAGATTATCAGCCTGGGGATGACTTCCCCAGGTGCAGCGGTTAAGACTCCACACTCTGAATGCAGACAGCATGAGTTCGATCCCTGGTCAGGGAACTACAGTCCCGCATGCCTCATGCCCCCCACCTCCCCACCAAAAAAGTGTCATCTGCCTGGGACATAGTATGCACTCGGCAAAAGTCAGCCATCGAGAAGTTCAGAGGAGGAAGGAGCAGGATGGAGGAACTGGTTTTGGGAGTTGGCTCAGAAAAGACCCAGGGCTAGGATCCCTTGGAGGGGAAGGGACAGATATGAAAAGGAGAGGATTAGCCCTTGTTTCACGTCCCTGCCATCCTGTGTTGCTCACAGCTAAGCCCACTGCTGCTCTGACCTGCAACTCTGTCCTCTCTTCTTGGATCAGTTTTAATGGAGCAGCGAGTGCTCAGTCATACTCATACCCTCAGACTTGGATTCAGCGCCCCCAGGACGCTGCAGGGCTGGCCTCCGTGCTCGAGTCACAGCTCCTGGGCCCTGGACTCCTGTCCCCGGAGCTGCACTTTGGTTAAATTCCCACCATCAGGCTCCCCGTGAGGATTATTGGTACTGATCTTACGTGTCACCAAGTATCATTCAGGTCCCGAAGGCTGTAGGAGCATCCAGGGCACATCACCCTGATTGTGAGCTTGGACAGCTTCCAAGAGCTGGTGATACCTAAGCTGAGGCCTTAAAGGCAAGAGAAAGGGAAGCAGCAAGGAGGGGTCGGGGAAGGGATTCCCCACATCCTCACCACCCGCCTGGCAGAAGCTGCTAGAGCTGCTCTCAGAACCTGCTCTGACCACGTCTTCATGTGGCCCTTGACCTTTTCTCTCCTCCCCTGACTTCCCTCCTTTCTCATTCCCTCCCTTGCTACTGAAATGTAGGCCCTGGGTGTTCCTCCAAGTTGAGACTTCGCCACATGCCCTCCACTGCCTGACTTTTCTCCCAGCGTCCGTGTATTAGTCTCCTAACCCAGCCTCTCCCGAGGACCAGCGCTGTCTTCAGTTTCTGCCAAGCTCTTGTGGTCTCATCCGTTGTATCATTTCTGGACTCACGTCTCACTTCCGCTTACCCGCCCCCAGGCTGGCTGTATCCTTGCCATGGCTCTAGCTTTATCCCTTCCTCTCCCAAAGCAGTGGGATGGAGACTTCCTAATCCTTGCCTTCGAGCCAGTCATGCTTCCCCTCATCAGACTGCCTGGCTGCCCCATTCTCCCTGGCCACCCATGTGTCCCTACCTCCTACAGTTGGGTAGGTGTTCCCGCTCTGATGCTTGACAGCTCCAAGGATGCCCAGGTTCTAATGACAGCCTCTTAGTGACTCCCACTGCCTGAAACCAGGTCTCAGACCTCAGCCCATTTTCCCATCTCATCTCCCTCCATCACCCTCTCAGCGCCTTTGCTTCAGACAAAATGCCCTGCAGGGGCCCCGTGTGTTTTCACTTCCTTTTGGGCTCCCACGGACCTCTAGCCAGTGCCCTTTCCTCCTGATGCCCCACTCTCCAGGCCCTCAAAAAGGCTCATCTCAGACATCTCTGATTTGAAGAATCAGAATATGTCTTGGTTGGAAGAAACCTCTCCCCTGTGACTTGATCTTTGCTCCCTATCAGAACACACCATCTTCTGCCTTACATTTTAGTTAGTCTGGTGTGTCTCTATTTCCCCAGCATCTCTGAGCCTTGCGGTCAGGGTTCAGATCCTTTTACCTTTGTAGACGGGTTGCCCCACAGGAGCTGGTACCTATTAGTTACTCAGAAAAGAGGTGCCAAATGAGGTTTCAGTAAGACCCTGGAAACTTCTGATTTCACTCTTAGGAAACCATCTTTAAAAGTAGCACAACATACTAATCAAGGCCAAGAACAAAAATCTAAATTGTGTCCCCATCGACTGTCACAAGTAATTCCGAGTCTTGTCCCTCATCTATGTCAGTGGGGTGAGGCTAGCTGGACACTGATTTTGGTAACTTTTTCTCCAGATGATGAATCAAATCAGCTATGCCACGTAACATCATCTTTACTTAAAGAACAGCCCATGCTTTAGCAGGACCTCGTCAGTACTACAGAAATCTGTCCAGTGCTAATGTTTGTGTCTCTTGACACTACCTGAAGGTCCGGTTTCTGCTTCCTCCGCGAACGTTTCCAATTCAGTGAGCATAACCGTGACTGTGCTGGTGGGAGGGCGAACCTGCCCAGTCCTGCTGGAGCTGCACAGATGGAAAAAGGCAGGTCCCCACACGACCCGGTGAACACTGAATAGTGGCCTTAACATTGTGGAGCTCCTGGGTTTTGTCTTGCAGAAGTAAAAAGTTGCAGAGAGTGGCATTTTTTGGTCTTTTAGAGACTGCCCCTAACTCTTATAAACTGTATATACAGTATGGTGAACAGGTTGCTTTTTGTTCTAGTGAGGACAGTGAGAAAGAATAGGATTCAAACAAAGCAAGAAACAGATGAGTTAGGGGACAAAAACTAGCTGGTAAGACACACGGATGCTTCTTGTGTAAAAGACAAAAATTAGGCTTGTGATTAGACCACTGTCTGTATTCTGCAGAAACATGGGTATTTATTTTTGGATAAAATCTGTTTGTGACCACACCCTGTGGCATGCGGGATCTTAGTTCCCGGACCAGAGATTGAACCCATGACCCTTGAGGTGGAAGCTAGGAGTCTTAACTGCTGGACCACCAGGAAAACCCTGAAACATGGGAATTTATGATCTCAAGAGCAAGGAGAAAGGCTTCTTAGGGGATTAAGAGGAAAAGACGGTTTAAAATGTTTGACACTAGGGGGCTAGCACATCTTTAAGTGAAACTCTCCGAGGCCTGAGAATGTGGAGCCTCTTTGGGATAAAGTCATCTATCAGCCCCTTAGCATGCAGATGAGAAATCAGAAGCCAGGGCTCTGACTCCAGGTGAGTGAGGGGCCTGTGGTTATGAACGCAGGTGGATGCACACCTGGGGCCTTGACCCAGCTCTTAGTGCTGCTTCTGCAGAACTGTGGAGGGAAGGGGTACCATTAGCTGCTGAGAGAGGTGTAGTTGTATGTAGATAGAGTTAATGTGGGCTTTCCCTGGGGGTTCAGTAGTTAAGACTCTGCACTTGCACTGCAGGGGATGCAGGTTCGATCCCTGATCAGGGAACTAAGATCCCAGATGCTGCCTAGCCTAGCCAAAATAAATAAATAAATAAACATTTAAAAAATAACAGAGTTAACACGAACAGATATACACTGGGGTCATTCTCCTCTGCTGACTCCACTGAAAACACACACCCACACATACCCTACAAGGAGATCAGGTAACTCCCTCCAGGTAGCACAGCCTTGGTAAAAATAGAACCTCAAATAGCTGGGCAGAAACACATTGCTTCTAAAAGGAATTAGTCACTGTTTTTAACAGTTTTTCTTTGCTTCTGTGATTTAGCACTTGAACAACCACAACAAAAAGTGTAATAGATACAGGCAAGAGTTGTAACTTGAACTGACAAACAACAAGCCCGACAAAAAGCAGATAGAGAATAAAATAAGGGAAATACTCCATAGTGTAAAATCTAAAAAAAAAAGAAGAAGAAGAAATGGCATCGTGTATGCATTTACACTTTTAAGAAATGACAGTAATTTAACAAACATCTGTTGAGTGTCTGCTGTGTGCTGGGCATTGTTCTGACCACTGAGGACCCAGCACGGAGAAAAAATAGACAAGGGTCCTGCCCTCTGGGGGTTTATATTCTAGGGAGAGACGCATCATTCACTACCCTTTTTTTTTTTTTAATTGGAGGATAGTTGATTTACAACATTATGTTAGTTTCTACTGTACAGCAAAGTGAACAGTTACACATATACATATATCCACTCTTCTTAAAATTCTTTTCCCATATAAATCATTGCCGAGTATTAAACAGAGCTCCCTGTGCCATACAGTAGGTCCTTATCAGTTATCCATTTTATATTTAGTAGTGTAAACATGTCCATTCCAATCTCCTAATTTATCCCTTCTCTCTTTTCCCCCCAGTAACTGTAAGTTTGTTTTCTATGTCTCCGACTCTCTTTCTGTTTTGTGAATTAGTTCATTTGTACCATTTTTTTTATACCACATACAAGCAGTATCATATGATATTTGTCTTTCTCTGACTTACTAGTAAAGTACCATTCTTAAGATCCATACCCCCCTCCCAGGTTCTGGTAGAAATTTAACTAAATTGGAAAATTGATACCATCTCTAATCACATATGGGTATGGTTTTAATGAAGACTGCATTTTTGTTTTTTAAGGGAGAAGAAAATGGCTTTCGAGACAGTACTGGAGACCCCCTTTCAGGTAAATGATTGACTTTAAAGGTATCTAGGCATCAGTGCTAGCTAGCATGGCTAAATTCAAGATCAGTTGAGAAGGTGTTTATTATTAACTTTCAAAATCTGTATTACCAACTAGAGAAACTTTCCAACCACACGCCATGGTGAACTGCAAAGAAATCTTGCAGGATTTCACAAAAGCCTACAAGGAATATTTTCTCGTGTTAACCCTCCTTTGCTTGTGCAAGCACAGCAGGGTTTTTAACTGGATGGCTTTAGGATCTGATGAGGGTCAGAACCGACCCTCCCTCCAAGTTCCAGGAGCCTCAGTGTTGGTAGAGAACTTTGTCAGGAGGAAGCAAATGATGGGATCTAGGCAAACCCAGTCACGGTAAGAAGGGCCACTCAGACACCCACTGCCTCCCTTCCTTCTCCGCACCTTAGGGAGCCAGGCTATGTGCTGGTCCCCACCATTTTCTGCTCCCAATGTGTTTCACCAAAAAACATTTTAAAATTAATTTTTATTGGAGTATGCAGTAGATAGTTGCTTTACAATGTCATGTTAGTTTCTACTGCACAACAAAGTGAATCAGTTATACATANTTGTCAGGAGGAAGCAAATGATGGGATCTAGGCAAACCCAGTCACGGTAAGAAGGGCCACTCAGACACCCGCTGCCTCCCTTCCTTCTCTGCGCCGTAGGGAGCCAGACTATGTGCTGGTCCCCACCATTTTCTGCTTCCAATGTGTTTCACCAAAAAACATTTTAAAATTAATTTTTATTGGAGTATGCAGCAGATAGTTGCTTTACAATGTCGTGTTAGTTTCTACTGCACAACAAAGTGAATCAGTTATACATAAACATTTATCTCTTCATTTTTAGGTTTCCTTACCATTTAGGTCGCCCCAGAGCACTGAGTAGAGTTCCCTGAGCAAACAATAGGTTCTCATTAGTTATCTATTTTATATGTAGTATCAATAATGTATATAAATCAATCNCAGCAGATAGTTGCTTTACAATGTCGTGTTAGTTTCTACTGCACAACAAAGTGAATCAGTTATACATATACAGGTATCTCTTCATTTTTAGGTTTCCTTACCATTTAGGTCGCCCCAGAGCACTGAGTAGAGTTCCCTGAGCAAACAATAGGTTCTCATTAGTTATCTATTTTATATGTAGTATCAATAATGTATATAAATCAATCCCAGTCTCCCAATTCCTCCCACCTCTCCCCTTTCCCTCCTTGGTATCCATACATGTGTTCTCCATGTCTGTGTCTCTCATTCTGCTTTGCAAATAAGATCATCTATACCATTTTTCTAGATTCCACAGATATGCATTAATATGCAAGAAACATTTAATTTGTCTCCACTGCCTCGTCCCCCACCACCTTTTTTTTATTTCTTTATTGTAAGACAGAAAGTCTGGCAGTATTAAGGGCCTTCCATGGTGGTCCAGGGGTTGGCACTTCACACTTCTAGTGCAGGGTTGCTGGTTTGATTCCTGGTCAGAGAATTAAAATCCTCATGTGTCATGTGGCATGGCCAAAAAAATGAAAAAAAAAATTGGCAGTATTTAGATTTCTCATTAATTAATCATGGGGAAAATATGGAGTGAGCATTAAAATAAGCTACCAAAATGAAGGGGAAAAAAAACCCTCACCAACATTTTAAAATATCTTTTAAAACACATACTAAATGACCCAAATCATCAGGGGTTTGTTCATTTCTTTTTTAAAGAAGGATGGGGATACTCATAAAAGCCTTAGGATAGTCTATCATCAATCCCAGGCTGTGCCCAGGTAACCATGCTGAAAATCAGAACTTGCAATGCATAATCAACTTTGACACATGATGTTAGGAGCAGTTTTCTCTCTGGGTGGTGAGATTCCAGGTGTTTTTTTGTTTTTTCCATTCAACTGATTTTCATTTCTTAAAGACCCACTGTGTGCCAGGCTCTCTGAGAAGGCCAAGTAGCAAAGGGACAGTTCTGAAAGACAGAAGTTGGGATGTTGGTTCCCATTCAGCCACTATCCTGCTCAGCCACTGTCCTACTGTGATTAGAGAAATCAGGGAGAAATCGGGCCAGGAGAACGTCTGGTGGCACCTACCCACCAGCGTTCATGGGACAGGCCCAACATCTCGGGTCCCAACCAGGAACCCATGGAACTCGTCCTCCTTGGACCACAGTCCGCCCCTGCTGGAGGCTAAGGCCACGGCTAAGAATTATCCTCTTCCACAAATGCTCCAGTGGACACAGGCTTATATTAGAAGCACCTCGCTGAGAGAGGTGGAGGAACGGAAAGTATCTTTTCATACAAGCAGAGGCAGTTTTAATTTTGTTTTCACTAGTATATTCAAATATATATATAACCAATGATCTGGGGTAGGCACATACATATAATGTGTAGTAAAATAACCTAAAAGGTGAACTGTGATGAGCCCGAGTGGTGAGAATGTGAAAATTTTTTTCCTATNCGTGGCTAAGAATTATTCTCTTCCACAAATGCTCCAGTGGACACAGACTCATATTAGAAGCACCTTGCTGAGTGAGGTGGAGGAACGGAAAGTATCTTTTCATACAAGCAGAGGCAGTTTTAATTTTCTTTTCACTAGTATATTCAAATATATATATAACCAATGATCTGGGGTAGGTACATTCATATAGTGAGTAGTAAAATAACCTAAAAGGTGAACTGTGATGAGCCCGAGTGGTGAGAATGTGAAAATTTTTTTCCTATACTCATCTGAGTTTTTAGATTTTCTGTGACAAGCACATATTTCTTTTCTAAGTAAAAAAAAAATCTATAGTTAAACTTTTTAAAGACTAACATCCTGCCTACTACCAATGTGAAACGTTAGCTAAAATAAGAACGAATCAAGTAAGTTGGTTAGTAATATCTGTAAACCCTTCCAAGACTCTTATGAGGTCAGGTCATTACTAGATTAATCAAATTACGGTTTGTTTCTAAATGTCTTTACCTGTGTCAAAATGAAATGAGAGATTTTCAGAGAGAACAAACTTTTCTCAGTGATAGCAGGTAGCATTACCTAGAGCAGAACCCGTGCTGCCTAAGTCAACATCTTTGCCACCCAGCATGATGCTTTGCCCAGAGGAATGTTCAGGTGTTTGGCTGGGTGTGTTCTTTTTTCCCATAAACAAGCAAATGAGAGACATTGACTTCAGGGCTTTGCTCTTGGAAGATGGAGCAAAAGCAGATCCCCATTATTTCCTCTTTTTTTTTTTTTTTTTTTTTTTTTTTTTTTTT
>SJYA01003068.1:186101-221975 GCA_006410615.1 Neotragus moschatus | reverse complement strand
TTTTTTTTTTTTTTTTTTTTTTTTGCTAAATATCTATTTATTTGGCCCCACCGGGTCTTAGTTGCAGTGCACAGGGTATACTTAGTTGTGGCATGCAAACTCTTTGTTGTGGCATGTGGGATCTAGTTCCTTGATCAAACCCAGGACCCCAGAGTTGGGAGTCTTAGCCACTGGACCACCAGGTAAGTCGTGCCATATTTCCCCTTTGAATGAGAGCAGCCACCTAAGGAAGGTTTTACTTCCTGTTGTGCTTGCACAAATTTAGCATTTGCCACGAACCAGGTCTCCTTCAAGTACTTTTGTTGCCGTTGTTCAGCCGCTAATTCATGTCTGACTCTTTGCGACCCCATGGACTTCAGCAGCCAGGCTTCCCTGTCTTTCTCCATCTCCCGGAGTTTGCTCAAACTCATGTCCATTGAGTCGGTGATGCCATCCAACCGTCTCATCCTCTGTTGCTGCTTCTCCTCTTGCCCTCAATCTTTTCCAGCATCAAGGTCTTTTCCAGTGAGTCTGTTCTTTTTAGAGATGCCCTTAGAAAAAATTGTTAATGATAGCTCTGTGGGTTCGGTTATTCACCAGGTGGGTACAACAGAAGTAGCGCTGGGTCACGTGACTGGCACTGGTCATGTGACTGGTGCTCCATCGCATAGGTCCTGAGTGGGACTCAAGCCCTAGGCCTGGCCTGACTGCCCACCCCACCGCCACCACCAGCACCACACCACGCTGTCCCCCTACTGGTCAGACCCATTGCCTGTGTAGCACACACGTCAGATGCTTGAGTGTCATACCTGGGGGGTGAAGGTCAGACTTCCAGCTCAGAGTCTCAGGCTGGAGCAAAGCCAAAGTCCACCCCCTTCCCCCAGAGTCAGTCTTTGAGCCATTGAAACACTTTTTGCAGATGCTTGCTACTTTCCCCTAATCAGGCCCTTGGTCTAGCCTTACTTAACTCAGAGCCTGGCTTTTATTTAATTCTTAAAATCTGAAAACCTTAGTTATCTGCCATCCAGTTTATATCTAGTTAAAGTAAGCAATGTGCGGAGGATGGAAGGCTCTAAGATAAAAGGAGGGATTCAACCAGAGTGAGAAATGATAGCTGACAGTTTGTAATCAAGGGAAGAATAAGAATACAATTCAGAATCAGCTACTACCAGAAAAAGAAAGCCACCTCACAGAACCATTGAATATAGAAACCAGCCCCTAGGAGTCATAAAAGTTTTACAAGGTTTTCATGCAGTTTTTCAAAATGAAAACATTTGGGCATTAAAAGAGTATGACTCAGTTATAAAAAATGGACAAACAAAAAACTCCTCACAAATTGGAAAGTTAAAAACCTTTTCTAGGGACTTAGCTAGCAATCTAGTGATTAAGATTCTGCGCTCCTAACGCAAAGGGCACAGGTTCGATTCCTGGTTGGAGAACTAAGATCCCACCTGCTGCAAGGGGAAGATGATATAAAAAAAAAGATATGTCAATTCTGTAAACTACAGAAATTAAAACAAATAAATAATTTTAAAAACTGAAAAAACAAATAATAACCTCTTGTTCTCCCTTCTGGCGGCACTATTTATCCCTTGGACCATGACCCCCTCCCTACCTCTTCACAGTTGCCAGCTTTTCAAGACTTGACTTTCTGACCACCTTGCATAATTCAGCACTTGCCTCTTCCAAACCTAATTTCCCTGTAGAAGTGAATGTGCAAAAAGATTTTTTTTTCAATTGAGGTCTATACAGTGACACTTCTTAAATGCATTGTATCATGTAATTTCAGAATGCAAGCTCACATAAAATTCTCTGCTAAATTTTAACCTGGGTCCTTTCTTATATGTGTGTTTTGTTTTGTTTTTAAACATACCTTCTATGCCTCAGTTTTGTGTGATGACAGAGTGGCCCAGTGTGATTTACTTGCCAAGTTCCATCCAATTCGTCAGTTAGATTTCCTAGTGCTGCTGCCAACTTGATGTCTTCTTAAAAGGGTGTTTCAGAGAGGGAAAATGAAATCATATTGTTTTTCCCTTTGGTTACGAGATCAAACACCCACCAAAAGCCCGAGGGTCAGTTTCTTAGTAGATAAAAATAATTCTTTACCATTTTCGAGCTCAGAGCAAATAACTACCTCTGATGAGTCATGTGGTATGCACACACCCCAGTGATCTCTCAAAGCCGTAAACTGGCATTTTAAATATATTTATTTCCAGCCATGTTAGAAACCACATGCCGAAAAAAGCATGAATTTACACCATTAACAAACATAACTATGGAAGTATTTGACAGTACTTTGACACTTGCTGGTAATTTCCAAATCTCATAATTTATAGACACCTAGGAGTTATTTTAGTTATTTTAGAATCGAGCATGTTTTGCTATTTGCGAAGCTGCCAATATCAAATATTTACTATTTAATTGTTTGTGCCAACTGAAGACCTGGTTATCACAGGGAACGTTATTGTAAATGATTTGAGAGCCTGCAGTGGCACTGAGCGCTGTGGAGGGAAACACCTGTGTGATAATAGCTCCCGAAAAGCCAGGGTGTACAAGATAAAACGGCACCTCCCCTGCAGGGAGACACATTAAGTCAACCTGTGATCCACTGCCAGCACCCCGACTGGAGCCATTTTCCAGGCTCAGCCAATCACGACCCTTGTGAGCTCCGCGTCTTGTTCCAATTCACAATTAACTGTTAATTGACCAGCATTTTATGATCTGCCAGCCACCAGCTTGAGAGCACTGCATCTCTGGACGTGAGCTGTTTCTTACTTTGTTTGAAATGACATGGACATACCTTGTCACTAAGCATGCTTGATTTCTGAACTCTTCTTTAAGGTATGGTGTGAAAGGTGTGTGAGATGAAGAATAGTGGAAGAAGGGGAAAAAAAAAAACCCTAGGAAAACCCATTCTTCTGCTTGTGAGTGTGCGGAAATATTATCCACAAACTCCCAATCACCAAGCACACACTGTATTCTTCAAAGAACCTCCTTTTGCTGGCCCATCTGATTGAGAACTTCCTCAGTAGATATGGTTTAAGGCAATGGTTTTCAACCCTGCTGCACATGAGAATTTCAAAGAGAGCTTAGAAAACTTCCCGTGTCCGGCCTGTACCCCAGACCAATTAAATAAGGATCTTAGTGGTGGAACCAGACACCAGGATTTTGTAATCTCCCCAGGAGAGAGTGGGGTGGGGAGGGGGCAGAGAGTTCCATCTTTAGCCAAGGTGTGGGAACTACTGCTTTATTTATTCATTCATGCCTGTCATGCATGGGATCTTAGTTCTCCAATCAGAGATCAAACCCGCACCCCCTGCATTGAAAACTCAGAATCTTAACCACTGAACCACCAGGAAAGTCCTGAGAACTACCTCTGTTATGGTTCCTTATCCAACAAAGCTGCTAATGCTTCGTTGCATACTTACCATGCACTGCTGCTGCTGCTAAGTCACGTCAGTCGTGTCCGACTCTGTGCAACCCCATAGACGGCAGCCCACCAGGCTCCCCCGTCCCTGGGCTTCTCCAGGGGCAAGAACGCTGGAGTGGGTTGCCATTTCCTTCTCCAATGCATGCAAGTGAAAAGGGAAAGTGAAGTCGCTCAGTCGTGTCTGACTCCTAGCGACCCCATGGACTGCAGCCCACCAGGCTCTTCCGTCCATGGGATTTTCCAGGCAAGAGTACTGGAGCGGGGTGCCATTGCCTTCTCCAACTACCATGCACTAGGATAAGGCTTTAAGGGATGGCCTCACTTAATCCTCTCCACAGCTTTATGAAATTCAGTCCTCTCAGTTGTTCAGAGAGGGAGGACATGGCAGTAGCAAGCTGAGTAACCTGTCCGAGCTGCATGCCTGCACAATGTCCGCTTGTATCGATGGTTGGTCAGCATGCCTCTAAAGCTCGTGTGGCCCTCTCTGTGGTACAGGGTGTCCTTCTCCATAGCAACCAGTCACCCTTCGTCTGCCTTGTATATACTCAGCACAAGAAACCTTCCAGTTTGAAACTTTCTAGATGACTCTTCATATGCTGCCCAGAAGTTTCTGATTTGGTTATTTCTCTGTGTCACGTTCTTCGTTAAACAGATTTACTCAGCAGACAATATTGAGTGCCTGCTGTGTGCCTGGAGTTAAGTGGAGACATTAGACGTCTAAGTCCCTTTCCTCTTGGACCTTATATACTAGTTGGGAGTGAGAGACAATAAACACAAGTAATTACCTATGGTGGTAGGTGCCTTGAGGAAAATAAATGAGTGTATAGTGGGGTTTGCCTGCAAGGAAAGGATGCTGTGTTAGCTAAGAAGGTGCACCAAGATCTAAACAATGCAAAGGAGCCAGCCATTTGGAGATCTGAGAAAGGAGGACTTCAGAGGGAAGACCCAGCTGGTGCAAAGGTCCTGAGGCAGAGTTGAGTATCTGTTCTAGGGACAAGGGTGGGCAGTGAAGGGCACTTGAAAAGGGAATGAGCTGGGAGGTGTCAGCAGAGGCCAGAGGACACAAGGACACACTCTCCCCCACCCCGTTCTACTTAAAAAAAAAAAATTGTAAAACCTAACACCCTTAAATAACATTTACATAAGACTTGACAAAAATGCTTTCACATCATTCATCTCATTTAATTCATGAGATATAAGAATTATTATATGATCATCTCCATTTGAGAGATGAGGAATCTGAAGTCCAGGGCTATTAAATGCCATTTAGCAGTCAAGCCCTGGAAAGCTGGGGCACCAGGGTTTGCGGAGCCGCATCTGAGGCAGCTGGTTCAGGATTATGCATGTGAAGCAGCAGTCCCCAACCTTTTTGGCACCAGGGACGGGTTTTGTGAAAGAATTTCTCTACCATCTGGGGGTGGGAGCTGGGGACGGTATCAGGATGATTCAAGTACATTACACTGATCGTGCACTTTATTTCCGTTATTATTATTCCATCAGCTCCACCTCAGATCAGCAGGCATTAGATCCCAGAATTTGGGACTCCTCATATAAAAGGGCACAGTGCAGGGCCAGTTATATATTAAGCATTTAATAAATGACAGTTACTGTGATGATAAAAACCACGGAGAAATTTGGCCCATCCTCCGCTGATAAATTCTTCCTTAGTCCAAGCCAGGACTCAGACTAAACTTACAGAAGGCACGTCCTTCCAGGGTTTTGGCCTCTAAGAAATTATTATGAATTAATGGTGCAATCCATTCTTGTTTCTCGTCAGTGGAAAATATGCAAGTCAAGTGTCAAAATATGACCAGCAAGGACCCTACTTATTAGAGAATCTAAGTGAATTTTTATACATAACTGACTTCTCTCTCCTCAGTAACACTCTCCTTTCCTTCCCCCAAGTCTAGACTCAATCTGTCTTTTGAATTTTTCTGTTAACAGCCAACAGACAGCAGTAAATTCTCTTTTCTGTGCTAGTAATTATCTCTTCACATCCTAAAATGCATCACACAATAATAAGAAACCTACCTTGTCTCCAGAGGAGAAAAAACAGTTCTCATTCATTCATTTAGTAAACAGTTTTTGAGTTTCTCCTGGATAGATATCCTGAGCTTGCCACTGAGTAATATCCAATAATAATCCCATTCCCCCCCCACCCCATTTCTTAGGAAAACTTCTTCGGTTCTAAATATTTCTCTTCCCATGATTTTTCTAACCCCAAAGCATCAGCCATTCTTTCCTTGCATGCACACGAATACATGATAGGTGTTTACAGAAGGGCAGGACAAAATATATTTTATGGGGGAAAAAAAAGTTTGTCTGCTTAAGTCCCCAGAGAACTAATTATAGTTTATGATTCAAAAGGCAACTTTAAATTCATGACTGTTGGCAGTTTGTGTAGATTCCAGCTGGGAAAACGGCTTAGCATGTGTGTCATTGAAAATAAAAAAGGAAACAATAGATTTTTGACACATCATGCGTTTTAAAACAAACCGATAAATGGATGGTGGTGGTGTTCAAAGAAATAGAAGCTTCTCATACACTAGAAGGCTTAGAGGAGCTTCACGGAAACCTTAACGATTTTCATTCTTCTTGACACTAAAGGAGAAAACATTGCTAAAACCCTGAGTCTTATGGAGGTAATACAGGGCAGACCTTCAGAAAGCAATACATTTCATTCTGGACTTAGAGATATAAATTGTTTATTTTTTGTGTGACATTTAAAAAATATATTTTAAGTATCCAAATAAACATACTAACTATAGAAAATTAGGACCATCCATTGTTAACGTTTTTATGCATACTTCTAGATTTTTCCTATGCCCATGAATGTGTGTATAATATATGCTTTATGTGGATAAAAATGACTGTATTATTTTGTTTTTACAAAAACTGAATTATACATACCCTTTGGTAAACTGCTTGTTTTTCTACTTGACAGATTATTATTTTGACTGAACATTTTTTCTGTATACCCACCTTTATTTTTTAAATTAATTTATTTTTAATTGAAGGATAATTGCTTTACAGTATTAACATTGGTTTCTGCCCTGCATCAACACGAATCAGCCATAGGTGTACATGTGTCCCTTCCCTCTTGAACCCACCCCCCTTCCCACCCCACCCCACCTCTCTAGGTTGTTACAGAGTCCCGATTTGAGTTCCCTGGGTTTTGACTCTACTTTTAAATAAGGGCAAAGAAAATTGCACCGTTCCCCCCTTGTACTGCAAAAGCCACCTTCAGTGTTATAAAGCTCTTTATAAATAAATTTCCGTCCCGTCATGGAGCTAAAATCTTACTTCCAGACACACCACACTATTATTAATAGAACGGAAGAGTAACTCTCACTATATTACACAGAAATGCAATTCAACATTTTAGAACTCTAAGATGTGTACACATTGCAGAAGGATATGGATCTTTTCGCAGGGCCCCGAAGGTGCAACAACCAAGACCATATGGAATGATCACTGCAAGGCGAAGTCGGGAGATGCAAACACAGTGATGAGACTATGGGTGAGAGGGCACTGCAGGCAGAGCCAGGGGATTTAATGCAGGGGTGTTTCTGAGGTGGGTTTCATAGGATAGATAAGTTCAGTAGCTGAGGGGAACTTCAATGAGAGGAATTCAGTGAGAGGGAGAAAGAAGAGAGAGAATTGATCAGAGAGAAAGCATCAGAAAAGTCGTGGAGGAAGTCTTTATTTTCCACCTGTGCAATTGACAAAGATGTTTTTTAAAGTGTTACTTGGTGCTAACAAAGATCTGCTGAGATATGCCATCACTATTCTCTGTTTGGAGTGAAAATTGGTGCAACGTTTATTTCTGGAAAGCAGTTTAGGGTATATGCAGTTAGCCTTAAGATGGTCATACTTTTCAGCCAAATAGTCCCATTACTGGAGAGAGAATTAAAGAGGTGGCCAAAAATTTAGATGTAAGGGTCTGCATCAGATTGTTACTCATAGTCATGCAACTATGGGGAAACCCCAGATGTTCAAGTTTACACAAAAATTCATAACTGAATATAATTTTTAAATGTTCTACACTGAGGTTGTATTTTTTTCCTTTTCATTTTATTAAACTTTGAAACAAAGAAAATACAGGTTGTCGGTTCAGGAAGTGAGTAGTCCCCCTTCTCTGGAGCCCAGATTATATTCAAGGAAGTCATGGGAAATGAGATGGGAAGAGAGGTATGGAGAGCTTCCAGGGGAGATTGGGACCCTGGTAACTGGTTGGATAGAGAAAAAAAATCTGTAAGGATGCTGAAGAATTGCAGGTGTCATNTGTCGGTTCAGGAAGTGAGTAGTCCCCCTTCTCTGGAGCCCAGATTATATTCAAGGAAGTCATGGGAAATGAGATGGGAAGAGAGGTATGGAGAGCTTCCAGGGGAGATTGGGACCCTGGTAACTGGTTGGATAGAGAAAAAAAATCTGTAAGGATGCTGAAGAATTGCAGGTGTCATTAGGGGACTCGAGGTGCTTTGGGTGCACAGTAGGAGAAATATAAGTACTGTATTGGGCCCTTTGAGTTGGAGATGCCATCTGAACATCAAGAGACGCTTTCTAGTAGTCAGTTCTGGAGCCCAGGTGAGCTGGCAGGGTTGGCCATTCATTTATTCACTCAATCCACGTTGGTTAAGTGTTTGCTGTGTGTCAAGTGTTGTATTAGATCCTGCGGATACAAAAAGAAAGGGTCTTCCGTTCTAGTGGGAGATCTTTGTAGAGGCTGTTGGGAGTGGAGAAGACCAAAGGGACACAGTGCAGAAGAGGAAAGCTCTGGGCTAAGAACAGGACACGAGCACCTCCTTGTAACTCCCAGGGACTTGGCAGTGAAACAGGCTGGGATCGCAGTGTGCCAGGCAGACAAGAAAAGGGATGTGGCCGGGACAAGGTACGATGTGCTTGGGGATAAGGGGCTTGAGTTCTGGGAAAAGAGTCTTCAGGGCAATAGACAATGTTCAAAGGGGCGCAAGAGTCTTGGGCTCTGTTCTAGAGGCAGGCAGGCCCAAGGGGAGTGATGTGATGGGGGCATTGGCAGCAGCAGGGGGTCCAGGTGATCCTCCAAGCCAGGTGGGGATCTGCTTCTCTGGATTTATCTACCCCATCAGAACTGGACTCTGGTCCACAGGTGGGGCATGGGGAACTGGGTCTGGTCTCTACAGGGTTGGCAAGAATGGGGCTGGTCGGATGCTGCTCAAAGCCAAAGAAAGTGAAGATTAATAACATGGTGAGGCATTGTAGGCAACAGGTTTTGATTTCTCCTTTTAGAAGTTTAATAGTAAATTGGGACTTGCCCAGCAGTCCAGTGGCTAAGACTCTGAGCTGATACTGCAGGTTGTGTGGGTTCCATCCTGGTTGGGGAACTAAGATCCCACATGCCATGTGGTGTAGCCCCCAAAATAATAACAAATATTTTTAAAAACAATAATGAAATGAGTAGTAGAAAGTCCTTCAGTGAATTATAGACCAGAGAGTGGCAGTTTGAGGTTCTGATTTTTTATGATAGAGGAGCTATATACCTATCTGTGGATAAAGGAAAGAATCAGTAGAGATGTGCCGGGGTCCAGCCCCGGCGGGTCCAGGAAATTCGAAGCGTGGACGGCGTTGGCGTCTTGGAAGNTGTAGATGCTCAGGGAAACTCAAGGGGAATCTCTGAAATCCGAATCGCCTTGCCCATTGGATTTCTGCCACGTGACCATTTCATGGGTGGGATTCCCACGCTGGCTCCCGGCAGAGATGGGTGTCTGGAGGTGAGGGGAAAGAAAGGAGGTATTTGATGAAACAAATCTTGGGGAAGGTAGGAAGAGGTGGCCTCAAAGGGGTAAGTGAAGCTTGGCAAAGAGGAGGGATGCTGCGTTGATATGTCGGCTCATATTCTTTAATATGTTTGTTAATGTAATACATGGGTTTCATTATCGTAATATAAACACCACTAGAGAAAGTTTGGAAAATAGCAGCATAACCCCAGGTGGTGCAGTGGTAAAGATTCTGCCTGCCAATGCAAGAGACACGAGTTCGATCCCTGGATCAGGAAGATCCCCTGGAGGAGGNGGCTCATATTCTTTAATATGTTTGTTAATGTAATACATGGGTTTCATTATCGTAATATAAACACCACTAGAGAAAGTTTGGAAAATAGCAGCATAACCCCAGGTGGTGCAGTGGTAAAGATTCTGCCTGCCAATGCAAGAGACACGAGTTCGATCCCTGGATCAGGAAGATCCCCTGGAGGAGGGCGTGGTAATGCACTCCAGTATTCTTACCTGGAGAATCCCATGGACAGAGGAGCCTGGTGGGCTACAGTGCATGGGTCGCAAAGAGTCGGACACGACTGAGCACACAGCTCACACCTGAGCACACCCCGACATACACACTGAGAAAGTTTGGAAAATAAACACGTAACTCTACATTAACCACAGAAGCTATGATTACTTTTGTACATTTCCTTCCATGGTAGTATAAACAGAGACTTTTCCCACGGTTTTAATCAGAGTACATAAATGCCTTACATCTTGCATTTTTCACTTAACATGACAGCACACACATTTTCTAGGTTGCTATATAGTCTTCATAATTTCTTAAATGATATTGCTTCAAATAGTAACAATAATTTATTTTACTAGCCCCCTAACTTTACGTTTTTTTTTATGTATAATAATAAGACTATAATAAAAAATGTTCAAATACATACATATTTTAGGTGATCTCCTTTGGCTGGATTCTCAGAAGTTATATTAGTAGGTCAGAGTATGAGCATAATTTTCATGGTTTTTGTTATCTTTTACTTTGTATTTGCCTCAAAATTTCTGTTCTCAATTTTATAATAACTAGAGTGACTCCTTTTTTTTTTTTTTTTTCTTTCTTTTCTCCAAATTTTTTCCTTTCCTAAGTTGGGCAGTCCACACAATTCAGTGTAGAAAAAGGCATCATAGCCTCCCAGAATTTTCCAAGCCAGTGATCTTTAGTGTTGCCTTTGGTGGTTAAATATCCTCAGTGAGACGGGCTAGGAAATTCAGTGCAGTTGCAGAGTTTTAACTCACTTGGGTTGCTGTGCAGACCCCACTTACACCTGTACTCTGAGTTGTCTCTTGCCTACTAACTTCTTCCCTCTAACCTATTTAGTGCTTACCTACTAGCTTCATCCTCTGCTAACATGGCAGATCCTGCAGGGAGGCCAGAGATGATGGATGGGAAGGTGGCCCTTCCTCTGTGCTGGGGCCGCTTTTCTTGGTGAAAGCAAAAGTGTTAGTTGCTCAGTCATGTCCGACCCTTTGCGACCCCATAAANTTAGTGCTTACCTACTAGCTTCATCCTCTGCTAACATGGCAGATCCTGCAGGGAGGCCAGAGATGATGGATGGGAAGGTGGCCCTTCCTCTGTGCTGGGGCCGCTTTTCTTGGTGAAAGCAAAAGTGTTAGTTGCTCAGTCATGTCCGACCCTTTGTGACCCCATAAACTGTAGCCTGCCAGGCTTCTCTGTCCATGGAATTCTCCAGGCAAGAATACTAGAGTGGGTAGCCATTCCTTTCTCCAGAGGATCTTCCCAACCCTGGGATCGAACCTGGGTCTCCGGGATTGCAGGCAGATTATTTTTATCATCTGAGTCACCAGGGAGGCTTCTTGGTGCCCCCTTCTTGGGGAGGCTGAGCTCAAAGTCACTCACTCACCCAGCCCACTGCACACACCCCAGGGTACTGGCTCCACTTCAAAGAAAGCCCTATGTGTTAAAAATNCCAGGCTTCTCTGTCCATGGAATTCTCCAGGCAAGAATACTAGAGTGGGTAGCCATTCCCTTCTCCAGAGGATCTTCCCAACCCTGGGATCGAACCTGGGTCTCCAGGATTGCAGGCAGATTATTTTTATCATCTGAGTCACCAGTGATGCCCCCTTCTTGGGGAGGCTGAGCTCAAAGGCACTCACTCACCCAGCCCACTGCACACACCTCAGGGTACTGGCTCCACTTCAAAGAAAGCCCTATGTGTTAAAAATAAATAAATAAATAAATAAATAAAGGCAAAGCCATGATAAGTTGGCCATAAATCTGAAAAGTCTGGCATTATCAGTTATCACTCATTTTCAAATATGCGTTTGGAGTGGATATTCCAGTTTGGGGTTGTGCATGTATATATTTTTTTAAATAAAGACTTTTTGAAGAATTATGTAATATTTTACACTCTGACATACTGTGCTTGACCTTAAAAAGCTGACAAGGCTGACTTGTAATTTAGAAGGGGCAAGAGGGTTGAGGAGCAGCTGAGAATGGGCTGGTTTCTCCTGGGATGGCTGAGTCCAACCCCCCTGGACTGGCTATCTGCCCACGGAGAGAGCTCTGCTCTTTGGAGCCCTTATCTGGCCGGCAGGCTCACAAATGCAAAGCCTGGGGGACAGACAGTCTCAGAAAGGAACACTGGCTTTATAAAGTCTTGCCACCGCTTCCAGCAGAGCAGCTCTTCTTGACCGCAAAGAACAAGGCGTTATTGGTGAATATGCAGAATTGAGTATCCCGAAATAGGTGCTGTGCTCACCCTGATGCTATGAGCAATTCAGTAGGAAAAGGAAGGACCGAAGAGATAAGCACGTGTCCGGGGCCTCTTGCTGACATGCACCCTGTGCTTTACCCTGCAGATGTGAGCAAGGATGTGTCCTGCACGGAGACCTGTTCCTGTCCCTCCTGTTCGCTCCGAGTCCCCACCATCAGCGACTTGCTCAATGACCAGGACTTACTAGATGTGATCAGGATAAAGCTGGATCCCTGTCACCCAACAGTCAAAAACTGGAGGAATTTTGCAAGCAAGTGGGGCATGCCCTACGACGAGCTGTGCTTCCTGGAGCAGCAACCGCAGAGCCCCACCCTGGAGTTCTTGCTCCGGAACAGTCAGAGGACGGTGGGCCAGCTGATGGAGCTCTGCCGGCTGTACCACCGGGCCGATGTGGAGAAGGTGCTGCGCAGGTGGGTGGACGAGGAGTGGCCCAAGCGGGGGCGTGGAGAGCACCCCAGGAACTTCTAGACCTCGGCTCCTTCTCCTTGGCCTCTCGGACATTGAAACAAGCGCAGGTTAAGGAGCAATGTGAATCTGTTCTTTTTTTTCTCTTTTCCCACATTGTGCTGCTTGCGGGATCTTAGTTCCCTAACCAGGGATCGAACCCATAGCACCTGCACTGGGAGCTCAGAGTCTTAACCACTGGACCGCTGGGAAAGTCCTGACTGTTTTTTTCAGGCTTAGAAGGGCCCGGAAACCATGGACACTGGTTTTCCCCAGAGCTGGCAGTTTTGTGGAAGGGTCGGGTATGTTTTTGGTGGTGGAATTTCCTTTAGTTTTGCACATCTGTTTTAATTTAACATTTGAATCTGGAATTGGGGAAAGTGTGCTGTAAGCTCCTACGGGGACCAGGGCCAAATCTATAATCAGAATGGATTCATGCCATGATGAAAATAAAAGTTCCCGTCCTTTAAATACTGAAGATTGAGATTGGAACTAAGATGGTTGATGGCCTCTAAAAGTTATCATCCACAAGATCCCTGATGAGTAATGACACTCCCACAGCTTAGAAGAAAACCACAGAGAGCAGTCACCCTTTAGGCTGTTACTCTTTTTGTTATAAAGTGCTTAAGTGAACTTACAGGTTACTGGCATTACGTAGTGATACACTCTAGGACACGGGTGCAGTCTTTCTCATTCAAACACTTGCATAATCTGGGTGCTGTCAAAGAGGTCTTTGCTCGAGTAATTTTGAAAGAAATGTTTATTAAAACAATTGGTTATTGGGAAGACAAAGTCAGGAATTAGCAGGGTAATAAGGACCACCACGGGAAAGGTATTGACAAAGAGTTGGCCCTTCCAGTATCCTTGACTTTTCAAAAGTTAATATTTATTTCTATGTCTTTTCTATCAGGTCAAGTGTTTTGCCCCAGAGAGAAAGTTCAGTTGAGAAGTAAATAAAAATCTGGGGAGGGAGGAGGGGTCCAGGATAGAAGGGACACATGTATGCCTGTGGCCAGTTCATATTGATGTATGGCAAAATCCATCACAATATTGTACAGTTCAGATATTATACATCACAATTCAGCCCATGGGTGAAAGGCAACCCCCTCTAAAACCTACTATCTTAGCTTAAGACAGAGCCTCAGTATTACCCAGCCAAGAAAGAGAAATCTTTAATGATGATATTGGAAGGGGAGCTGTGCTTTAAAATCCAAATTTTAGAGGATTTAAAACCAAATGAAGGATTAGATCTAAAGAATATCCAGAATTCTTGTTTGATGATTTACTGTGGAAGGGGTGGATAAGAGGGAAGCCTTGGTTTACTTGACAGTTTCACAAAAGGGCTATTTGGTTTTGGCTGTAGGCTTAGAAAATTAAGGGACTTCATCCAGTTTGGTAGGATTCTGTATAAATCCCTGACTAAAAGAAGCAAAAATGATGACTCACATTGATAGGAGTACAAGAAAGTTTAGGATTAACTCAAAGTTATTTTCTAAACCACTGACGTTTTTTTCCCCACTGTTTACAGCAGTTACAGAGGTTGCTGGTATGTAGTCATCAAATGTTATCTCTAAACTTGCAAAATTACTGTAGAGACCTACTGATCACTTCCGATTTAGTCATTGTTAGTCACACCTAGCTCGTCAGATTTAGCAGATAAATGCCAAGTTTATCAAAAGATGTACCCAAAGCAGCAGTCAGAAATAAAAGGTAAGTTTTAAAAACTGGGTTCTTCCGCAGCTTGATGTCCAATGGGGTGGTTGTTACACGTTGATTGTCTGCTGTATTCCTGGCACTGTACAGAACATCTGATTTTGTACCATGTTTGGGATCCCAGGTGGAGCAATGGTAAAGAATCTGCCTGGCAGTGCAGGAGACGCAAGAACTCAGGTTCTATCCCTCGGTCGGGAAGCTCCCCTGGAGTAGGAAATGGCAGCCCTCTCCAGTATTCTTGCCTGGAGAATCCCATGGACAGAGGAGCCTGGCGGGCTACAGTCCACAGCGTCACAAAGAGTCGGACACGACTGAGCGTGCACAAGCACGCACACGTGGTGTTTTCATTAGGCTGCGTGTGACATGTTCTCATATGTTAGCCCAAAATGTACTATGGGAAAGTGCAGATGAGCCTTTTACATTTATTATGGACATTTAGGGAAATGGAACCAAAAGTGTGTGCTTATTTAGTGTTTTGTGGTTCCAGATCCTCAAGTCAGAGGGTCATCTCTCCTTGGATCCTGACACCCCCTTGTGATAGAAGGAGGGGGTCCCAGTATGACAAATGTCCTGTGGGACATGTTTCCAGATTTCCAAACTGCAGATTTCAATCTCAAAGCTGACTTTTTTCCGAGTGTTTTTTTTTTTTTTTTAATGTGGACCATTTTTAAAGCAGTTTGAATTTAAAATTTGTTTTTACTGAATTTGTTATGATATTATTCTGTTTTATGTTTTGGTTTCTTGGCCAAGAAGTGTGTGGGATCTTAGTTCCCTGATCAGGGATTGAACCCATACCCCCTGCCTTGGAAGGCACAGTCTCAACCACTGGACCACCAGGGAATTCCCTCAAACTTAGACAGAACTTACCCTCATAGACACCCGAATGTGGCTATGGTACATAGATGTCAGCTGCAATTACCTTTGAGTTAGATCAGAAATGTTGACACAAGAGTCCAGATGGTTCAGCTATGGGCAGAGCTAAGAACGCTCCTTTCTCTTTATGTTCAGGAATTACAGAGACACCACAAGACCACAGAGCACCACCCACTCTTCTCTCCATTTGGCAGCATTAGTTGCAAAGCCCTGGTGGCTAATAATTTCCATCATTGACTACAAAAGCTTGCTGCTGCTGCTAAGTCGCTTCAGTCGTGTCCGACTGTGTGACCCCATAGATGGCAGCCACCAGGCTCCCTCGTCCCTGGGATTCTCCAGGCAAGAACACTGGAGTGGGTTGCCATTTCCTTCTCCAATGCATGAAAGTGAAGAGTGGAAGTGAAGTTGCTCAGTCGTGTCCAGCTCTTAGTGACCCCATGGGCTGCAGCCTTCCAGACTCCTCCGTCCATGGGACTTGCCAGGCAAGAGTACTGGAGTGGGGTGCCATTAATTGCATAGCAGAAATGCTAGGGTAGGAGGAATTTTTTTTTATTAAATAGGAGTTGATATAAGTATGTTGTTTTAATTTCACCCTATCATTATTTGCACATATCGACATCTACATTCATTGGCATTTACCTTAGGAAAAGTTATAATTATTAACAGTATGATATTAGCAGAGAGAGATTTAACCAAAAATTGTTTTTAACTAAAGTTGATTCAGATTATAGACTTTGACCAAATGGAGGATGACTTTCATCTGTGTTACATACAGAAATATCAGAAGTAAATCTCAACTGAAATAGAACTATAACACAATTCTGTAATAATCCCAAATAATTTTCTTTAAAGTTTATTTTTAGTAGATAAATACTGTATTAGCCTAACTATGCTGATACTTTACAAAGGTCAAAGCAGAAAGGAAGGGAATTACTTTATGACTGATTGATCAAATAATTGTTAAAATGTATCCATTAATACTTAAAAGCTTTGTTCTGTAGGAGTCTACGTTGAATTGACCACACTATGAACGAATCTGCTTTTGATGAGGTCCTTTTCCTTGGAAAGGATGAATTATTTTTAGCTAAGTTCCAAGGTACATGCTTTTAAACAAAACTCTCACCTGCAATGTTATGGTGTTATGTGTTGCAGCTCTATGTAATATGCATTTTATTTGGTTGCAATAGAAAATTACTACTTGCATGGGAATGGAAAGCAAAGTAGACACCACACACACACCTAGGACGTATGCACACAGAGGAAAACTCACGTGGAAGGAAGAAATGGCAGCCCACTCCAGTATGCTTGCTTGGAAAATCCCATGGACCACAGAGCCTGGTAGACTACTGTCCATGGGTCGCAAAGAGTTGGACATGACTGAGTGACAAATAAAGCACAGAGTTATTTAAATTATTAAATAATTTAAATTAAGTTAAATTTAAATAATTTAATCTTAAAATTATAAGATTTTAAATAGTTAGGGCTTAAATTGTTTGCCTGGATTGCCCATCAGTATTCAAGATAACTTGTGTGAACAAGTCTTCCATTTTTGTGACACTAAATAATAAATATTCAATAATATAGAGGGACTTCCCTGGCGATCCAGTGATCAGACTCTGTGCTTCCACTGCAGGGGACCCAGGTTCAATTCCTGGTTGGGAAACTAAGATCCCACAAGCTACATAACCATAAAATAATAATATAGAAAATGCATGGTGATAGACAAAGATGCTGCACCTCTGTTCTCCTGTAGGGTAATTTTTGTGTGGTGCTGCCCTCTGCTGGAGAATGAAATTTATTTGCATCCTTTCAGGCTTGGTTAAGGACACAGCTGTGTGTGTGTGTCAGTCACTAAGCTGTGACCCCATGGACTGTAGCCCACCAGGCTCCGGCTCCTCTGTCCATGGAATTCTCCAGGCAAGAATACTAGAGTGAATAACCATTCTCTTCTCCAGGGGTCTTCCTGACCCAGGGATCAAACCCCTGTCTCTTGTATCTCCTGCACTGGCAGGCAGATTCTTGGCCATCTGAGCTACCTGGGACCACTTAGCCCTAAGACCAGCCTAGAAACAACCTTTATTGATTATTGGTTATATGTTAAAACCCTTAGAAGTAGCCCACTAAAAAATCGGAAGAGTGCAATTATTTTACAGATTGACAAATATTAATGGAATGAGGCTGGCATAATTGAGATGAGGGCTCCTGTCCCCTGAAGGTATCCCCATCGTGACAACATCCATCATTCAGATGAAATGTGGAACAGTCAACCCTAGTTACAGTTCCTCACTCCGGGAATTCTCCCTAAACACTCAGTAGGACTTTTCCTCTGTGGAGATTTAAGGTTAGCTGTCTGTGGTCTCTTTTGCTTTTAGTTTAATAATGCTTCGTCTTGAACATCACAAGAATAGTGGCTTCTGTGTAAAAAGGCAAAGGGATTGATCTCCCTCGGTTTCAGCAGACTTCAAGGAAGAGTGCTAGCTTCCTCTGTGATACATAAAAGAAACACAGCATTTTAAATACAGTCCTAACAACCACGATCTAGCAAATTTTCTTTCTCTTTCAGAGGAGTGAATAGATTTAATTTAGTTCTGAGGCAAGACTATCCTCCTTATATTAATAACACTTTCCACTTCTGTCCTCCGTTCTAGAATCTTCCTCTCCTCTGAGTTCATGTTTCAGCTCTCTGTATTGCTTGCTTAGGGCCAGTTCTTCAGTCTTTGAATCTGATTTTTTTCTATATGCCTGTGGCCTTCTTAATCCCAGTGACCTGTTAACATTGGCCTCCTTTTTATTTTTGCTTCTACATACAGAGGATTGTCTTTCATATTTAATGACACTTTGGACCTAAGAACATTGAAACTGTTTTCTACCCTTGTAACCAAAACATCTGCAACTGTGTGTACTTGAGGAAGTGACACAGTCTCCCTCCTGATTCTGTGATTTCCTGCCTGGGAGTTCCAGCTCCACCTTCTGAAATGTGTGTACTTGTGTATAAATGGACAAGGGCAAATCTTGCTTCCCATTGGTTTGGAGGGTTTGTGGCCGTGACGCTGAACCAAGTGCTGGGCAAGTGGGCACTACACCTGGGGGTCCCATCACCTAGAGGAAGACCCAGAGCAGGGGAGGGGAGGCTGTTCTCTTTGTCCCCGTGGCCATCTTAGCCAAGGACACCCCTGAAATCAACTTTGCAGTTGAAGAGATCAAAGCAGTCAACAGTGCAACTAGAAATGAAATGATTGTAAACCCTTTTTGGAAATGTAGAGATTTTAGCTTCTCATGGTCCCTGAGCTGAGCTGAGCTCTTATGCTTGATGTGACCTCCAATGACCATTTTCCTTTGAGATGTACCCTCGAAAGNATCAACTTTGCAGTTGAAGAGATCAAAGCAGTCAACAGTGCAACTCGAAATGAAATGATTGTAAACCCTTTTTGGAAATGTAGAGATTTTAGCTTCTCATGGTCCCTGAGCTGAGCTGAGCTCTTATGCTTGATGTGACCTCCAATGACCATTTTCCTTTGAGATGTACCCTCGAAAGCTCCATGGAGGACTTCTTCAGCAATGCTTTTATACGACTGAATCTTTGTGATCCTTTTCGTGTCTCCATGCTGCACTTTTGAAGATGCCTTCATTTTGATGTCCTGCATGATTTTATGTTCCTTTATGATTAGAGACTATTTTAAACTTTCATAACGGGTGCTATAAAATTAAGTGGATGTCCACCATAACTCTAATTGGTGTTTTTATGCAGATTCTAACACAATCGTTGATTCCTTTATTCTCTTGGTCAGTCATCAGTCAGAAACCTAGTGACTTTCTACAATACATCCCAGGGATGCAAAGGTAAGCAAGACCTTCCTACCCTCCAGGAGCTTTAGATGAGGGAGAGTCGTTGTACATGACAAGAGACATTCCTGGAGAGGGTGCCACACACCCCCAGGAACGGGCAGAACAAAGTGAGAATCGCTGCGGTAGGAGGAAACTCAGGTGAATGAGTAGTCTGATGAAGTCCTTTGGATGTTGTGATCCCTGCATGTGAAGTGTTTTCACAGTCACTTTCTGCCTCTCCTAACTTTCTCTGGCCCAGGCTGGTCTGCTGAGCTGCCAGACACCCCAATTACCAGCTTGACATCTCCGTGCAGCCGTTTCCCAGGTACCTCAAATCCAGCCCGTCCTGGAGAGAACCATGGCTCCCCCGTCCACACTTCCTCTTCACCAGAGTTCCCTACCTGACCATCTACCTTGCTGTTACATCACCCTCAAGACCCGCCCCCCAGATGTCTCTTAAATCTCTTCCCTCTCCTCCACCCTCACGACCTGACAGCCCTAAGCCCGGCAGCCACCTTTTCTCATCCTGCAGCAGCCTCCCACCTGGTCTCCAGTCGCTGGACGAATCCTGCCACCCCCACTTTAACCCCTTCAGTGGGCTCCCACTGAAGACAAAATCCCAAATTGGCAGCATGGCCGCTAAGGCCCCGTGACTTGCCTGTGTGGCTTGTCGCCGTGTCCACTCTCCCACAGCTCCTGAAGCTTTAGCCGCACTAGACTGAGGTCCTCAGCTCCCCACACTGCAGCTATGCTCAGACCTGGGCCCGCCGCCCTTCCCTAGCCCAGCCTCTTCAGGCCCCAGGTCTTGCCTCTAACACCGCTCTTACCAGGAAAGTGCCCCTACCTCCCAGACTTGGCTGTCTTCCTGTTATATTTACCCCACATGACTCATCACCATAATAACCTGATTACTGATGTCAAGCCCGCTCGGCTGCAAACCACAGAGGATGGGGCCTTTTTTGTGGTTCACTATTATCATTAGCACTAACTGGCCTGGAGTGATTCGGAATATGCTGAAGAAATGAAATGGAACGAAGAAAATAATACTTTAAATAAACTGAAAGCTTAAAAAAATTTTTTAAACAGTATTATGGTTCTTGAGGAGGAAAAATTTATAAATAGAAAATACCAAATGAGGGGTTTTACATACCAAACCGTGAATGCCTCTGGGACACAGGACACTTTTATTTTAATGAGGTTCATTCCCTTCCTTTTCTGGCTTCAAAGATCAAAGCAAAAATCTTCTGGAATTAGATGGCAATGAATCTTTCACAGAGTTGTGAACCTACTACAAAGCCCCTGAATTGTGAGCTTTAAAGTGCTTTTTCACTGGTGAAGTTTATGTTATGTGAATTGTATCCCAATAGGGGGAAAAAAAAAACCATAAGAAATAAAGCTGTCCCCACAGGGGAGAGTGAAGCAAAAACAGCAGTTCTGAGCAACTGAGGGGAGCCGGGTGAAGGTGGAGGGAAAAGTGAGGAGGAGGCTGGACTCGAAGCCAGTGAGGATTGCTCTGTGAGTTCAGCCAAGCAGGATGCCTTCCGTTTCCCTGACAGCCAGGATGCTGATAGCTCTCTGGACCCCTTCTGTCCTCTTTGGCTCTGCAGGGGACAGCTCTTCAGAGGCTGAGGGGCCTGCTTCTCAGAGGGGCTGTGGAGCGAAGGACCCTGCTCCAAATCGCACCATCTACCCCACCTCTTTACCTCTCTCCTGGGAAGACACAGGCCAAAACACCAAGACAGCCAAGAGACAGGGCAGTGCTGCTGCTGCTAAGTTGCTTCAGTCGTGTCCGACTCTGTGCGACCCCATAGACAGCAGCCCACCAGGCTCCCCCGTCCCTGAGAGTCTCCAGGCAAGAACACTGGAGTGGGTTGCCATTGCCTTCTCCAATGCTTGAAAGTGAAAATTGAAAGTGCAGTCGCTCAGCAGCGACCCCATGGACTGCAGCCCACCAGGCTCCTCCGTCCATGGGATTTGCCAGGCAAGAGTACTGGAGTGGGTTGCCATTGCCTTCTCCGGATCAGGGCAGGAGCAGTTGGATTTGTCCAAGGTAGAGAAACTCATCATGTTTGCTGTGGACTCACTAAAGTAGCAACGTGGAAGAACTGACCGGAAAAGGGAAACAAAGAGAAATAAATGGCAAGAATTGGTTCTTCCTCTATGTGAATGTCTCTGAAAAAAGCCAGGTCAAAAAAACCCTTCTTCTTCTGGAGTGACAGATTTGGAAGAGGTGCTTATCCTTCTTTTAGATGATTTCTGCTTCTAGTTTTAAATAGAAACTCATAGGGGAAATCACATTCAGTCAGCAAACATTTACCGAGCATTGACTATGGTCAAGCCCTCAACTGAGTTCTGAGAACACAGGGATAGACCCCAACCCTCAAGGGACCAACAAATGCAGGAATGAAGACAGACAAGAAAACAGGCATCTGTCGCCTTAGGAAGCCAAAGTTGATCTTTGATAGCTACAATTTAGAATTCAGTCAGTATCTTTATGGGGGAACCAATGGTAAGTTCCATCAGGACAATTTAATAGAAGAACTCATTACAAGAGTGAAAGGAAACCAAGGAGGAACTGACAGATGGCGGCATCTTTAGGTCCAAAGGAGCAAGTCGAGGGAGAGGTCAGTGGGAACACAGATGGTAGCTCGTTTTTAGCCCTGACTATTTGATTATAACACAGTTTATCACTCACTNGATCAGGGCAGGAGCAGTTGGATTTGTCCAAGGTAGAGAAACTCATCATGTTTGCTGTGGACTCACTAAAGTAGCAACGTGGAAGAACTGACCGGAAAAGGGAAACAAAGAGAAATAAATGGCAAGAATTGGTTCTTCCTCTATGTGAATGTCTCTGAAAAAAGCCAGGTCAAAAAAACCCTTCTTCTTCTGGAGTGACAGATTTGGAAGAGGTGCTTATCCTTCTTTTAGATGATTTCTGCTTCTAGTTTTAAATAGAAACTCATAGGGGAAATCACATTCAGTCAGCAAACATTTACCGAGCATTGACTATGGTCAAGCCCTCAACTGAGTTCTGAGAACACAGGGATAGACCCCAACCCTCAAGGGACCAACAAATGCAGGAATGAAGACAGACAAGAAAACAGGCATCTGTCGCCTTAGGAAGCCAAAGTTGATCTTTGATAGCTACAATTTAGAATTCAGTCAGTATCTTTATGGGGGAACCAATGGTAAGTTCCATCAGGACAATTTAATAGAAGAACTCATTACAAGAGTGAAAGGAAACCAAGGAGGAACTGACAGATGGCGGCATCTTTAGGTCCAAAGGAGCAAGTCGAGGGAGAGGTCAGTGGGAACACAGATGGTAGCTCGTTTTTAGCCCTGACTATTTGATTATAACACAGTTTATCACTCACTGAAGGATATCTTGGTTCTTCCAAGCCTTGGCAGTTATAGTTACGTTATATTACTATGTAAACATCTATGTGCAGTTTTTTGTGTAGACATATAAAGTTTTGTGCTTATTTGAGCAAATACCAGGAAGTGCAATTGCTGGAACACACGGTAAAAGTATTTTGGTTTTTGTTAAGGTCTTTGATCCATTTTTAAGTTGGGTGGCTTTTGTTACTTTTGTTAAGCTTTATGAGTTCTTGATATATTCTGTATAAGCTCTTTAATAGAGGTGTTCTTTGCCAGCATATTGTCCCAGTCTGGGGCTTCTCCTCTCAGTCTCTTGATAGTCTTTTGCTAGCAGAAGTCTTTGATTTTACCGAAGTTCAGATTATCAGCTAATTATTTCATGAACCCTGTCTTTGGTGTTGTATCTAAAAAGTCATCACTGTACCCAAGGTCATCTCCTGTATTACCTTATAGGAGTTTTATAGTTTTCCATATAACAGTTGGGTGTAAGATCCATCTGGAGCTAATTTTTGTGAAGGATGTAAGGTCTGTATCTAGATTCTTTTTTTTTTGAATGTAGATGTCTATTTGTTTCGGAACCATATGCTGAAAAGGATATCTTTACTCCATTTTAATCCCTTTGCTCCTTTGTCAAAGACCAGTTGCTTCTATTTATGTGGCTTTGCATCTGGGCTCTCGGTTCTGTTGATCTGTTTGCTTATTCTGTCGAGAATACTATGGAATTCTTGATTGCTATACCTCTAGAGTAAGTCTTGAAGCTAGGGAGTGTCAGTCCTTCTGTTTTGTTCTTTCAATATTGTGTTGGCTACTCTAGGTCTTTTATCTCTCCAAATAAAATTTATAATTAGTTTGTTGATATTCATCAAATACTTGGCTTATATTTGATTTGGATTACATTGAGTCTATCAATCAAATAGGGAAGAACTGACATCTTGATAATATTAAATGCGCCACTTCTAGGAATCAATCCCAAAGAGATAGTGTGGCTATATACAAAGACACGTACCCAAAGTTATCACTGAAGCATTACTTATGATAGATGAGAAACAACCCAGGTATCCACAGGTTAAGTAAACTGTGGAATGTTGACACAATGGAGTAATATGCAGCTATAGAAATGAAATGAGGAGTATCTCTGTGTGCTGCTGTGGAGTGATCTTCAAGCTATATGTGAAGTAAAAAGAGGAAAGTACAAAACTATTCGTGGTGTGCTACTTTTTGTCTAAGACGAGAAAATAGGTAGAGGTAACCATCCACAATGGAGAAGAGATAAGAAAGCCTTCTTCAGTGATCAATGCAAAGAAATAGAGGAAAAGAACAGAATGAGAAAGNGGGATTGGGGGCAGGAGGAGAAGGGGCCGACAGAGGATGAGATGGCTGGATGGCATCACTGACTTGATGGACATGAGTCTGAGTGAACTCCGGGAGGACAGGGAGATCTGGCATGCTGCGATTCATGGGGTCGCAAAGAGTCGGACACAACTGAGCGACTGAACTGAACCATCCACAAATGTTACCTGTAGAGAGAGGGAGGAACTAGGATGGAGAGCACAGGGAGAGAAGTTAGAATTCCTTCAGTGTATCTTGTTTGTAAATTTGGCTTTGAATTCATGTAAATACTTCACAAAATTATAAACCAGAATTAAACCAAAGTTAAATAAATACAAAGCAAACCCCAAGAATTGAAAGTACAATGAAACTAAGGAGTGTAAATGGTATATTAAGGTGGTGGTTTACTCACAGAGATATGTTATTTCAATTCCTTTTTTTAAAAAATTGTGTTTAACACATAAAATTTAGCATTGTAACCATTCTAAGTGTACAGTTCAGTAGTGTTAAGTACATTCACAGTTACACAACCAATCTCCAGAACTTTTTCATCTTTCAAAATTGAAACTCTCTACCCATTAAAACACTTCCCATTTCCTCTTCCCCCAGCCCACGGCAACTACCATTTTACTATCTATGAATCTGATTACTTTAGATGCCTCATATAAACAGAATCATACAGTGTTTGTCTTCCTGTGACTGGGTTACTTCACTTTGCATAATGTCCTCCAGGTTCATCTCTGTTGTAGCATGTGACCAAGTTTCCTTCCTCTTTTAAGGCTGAGTAATACTGTATCACATGAATATATGACATTTGGTTTACCAGTCATCTGTCAGTAGACATTTGGGTGGCTTCCACCTCTGGGCTATTGCGAATCATGCTACTATGAACATGGGTATGCAAATATCTCTTTAAGAGTCTATTCTTAGTTCTTCTGGATATACACCCAGAAGTGGGATTGCTGGATCATATGGTAAATCTGTTTTTAATTTTTTGAGGACCTTCCATACTGGTTTCCATAGGGGCTGCACAACTTGGTACTCCCAACAGTGCCTTTCCAACACATTGTTATTATTATAGCCATCCTAATGAGCGTGAGGTGGTATCTCACTGTGGTTTTGATTTGCATTTATCTAACTACTAATGATACTGAGTACCTTTGCTTATGTTTGTTGGTCATTTGTATATTATCTTTGGAGAAATGTCTTTTAAAGTCCTATGCACATTTTTGAACTGGGTTATTTGTCTTTTTGCTGTTGAGTTGTAGGAGTTCTTTATATATTCTGGATATTAACCCCTTGTCAGATGTAATTTACAAACACTTTCTGCCATTCCATGGGTTGCCTTGACATTCTGTAGGTTGTGTCCTTTATACACAGAATCTTTAGGTTTGATGTACTATTTGTGTATTTTTAAATTATCTGTGCTTTTGGTGTTATATTTAAGATATCATTGCTAAAATCCAATGTCATGAAGTTTTCTTCAAGGAATTTTATGGTTTGGGGTTTTGTGTTTAGTTCTTTAATCCATTTTAATTTTTATATAGAGTGTAAGATAAGTATCCAAATTCATTCTTTGGCATGTGGATATGCAATTTTCCCAGTATCATTTGTTGAAGGGACTCTTGTTCCCCCACTGAGTGGCCTTGGCACCCTTGTTAAGGATCATTTGACCACACACGAGGGTTCATTTCAGGGTTCTCTCTTCTGTCACGTTGGTCTAGGTGTTTGTCTTTATGCCAGTAATACACTATTGTGCCTACTAACTTACTTTCTGAAGTCAGGAAGTGTGAGACCTTCAACTTTTTGTTCTTCAAGACTGTTTTGTTTTTTCAGGGTCCCTTGAGATTTCATATAAATTTTTGGATTTTTTTTTGTTCCTGCAAAAACATTGTTGGGATTTTGATAGTGCTTGCAGTAGACTTATAGGTCACTTTGGGTAGTATTATCAAATTACTTTAAAACACAGAAATGTAATTTCTGTGTGTGTGTAATTAATGTGTGTGTGTGTAATTAATGTGTGTGTGTGTGTGTATCTGTATCTTATGAGATATAGCCTAAGGATAGAAAAAGATCCCAAATAAACGTCGGTTTGGTTTTGTAATCATATGGTTATGATAATATTTATCCTTTTACCCTGAAATTATTATATAAGATAAAGCAAATAAGTAATTATACTAATTTTGTTAGAAACTTTTTTTTACAAGAAAAGTGAGTTATAAAAAAAGCTCAGTGAAAACACTGTAATACTAAAGTGAAAGAAATCAGTATAAACTCAGATATTTAAAAAATAAAACTCTTCTTCTAGCTCTATTCACTAGGAAGTCTAGAAACCAACCCAGATGTCATGAGTACCCCTCGTCAAAACTGTAGTCTCTACATGCCATTTCCCACTTCAAGTTTCCTTGGAGGAACTGCTAAATCTAAGTTTGGCAGGAGATGAAAATGGCAGCTTGGGACATCTTGTCATACCAGAAAGCAAGGAAGCTAAGATCACTATGTTGAGTCAAAAGAAGTCAGAAGCCAACTCCAAGGGTTGGTTAAAGATGGGATAACAAGTATCAGGAAAAATAGAAACATATCAAATATATTAATATTCATGAATTCATAATGATATTTTAGAAAACTAACTCATTGGTTACCTTTTATGGAGGCTAGGAAACCAACTTTATTAAGAAAACTAAGTAAAGGGAAGGAATCAAGCAAATGACCTGCCTTTCTGGCATAAACTTCAGCTTGGGGTTACCAAATAGGAAACAAAATTTCCTTATAGAAGAAATCCAGCTTATAAATGCAGAAAGAATGTTATCACTGATATATCACTTTTCAGTTTTTCATGAAATAATGGATCCAGGCAGTGGTGGGGAGAAAAACAGCTGATGGGAACTTTGTACTAGATCGATGGATCAGGCTGAGAACATCTCAAACCACTGACCAGTCTTGATATCATACAGAGAAAACCCACCAGTGTTGCACAGGTGAAGTATCTCATTAGCCAATAAGGTTTCTCTGCCGCTGCTGCTGCTAAGTCACTTCAGTCATGTCCAACTCTGTGTGACCCCATAGATGGCAGCCTACAAGGCTCCACTGTCCCTGGGATTCTCCAGGCAAAGACACTGGAGTGGGTTGCCATTTCCTTCTCCAATGCATGAAAGTGAAGTCGCTCAGTAATGTCTGACTCAGTGGTCCCATGGACTGCTGCCTACCAGGCTCCTCTGTCCATGAGGTTTTCCAGGCAAGAGTACTGGAGTGGGTTGTCATTGCCTTCTCCAGAGGTTTTCCTGAGGTGTGGTTATTGCTAATAGGAAAGCAACCAGAGGACTTCCCCAGTGGCTCAGTGGCTGAGACTCCGTGTTCCCAGTGCAGGGGCCCAGGTTCAATCCCTGGTTAGGGAAGAAGATCCTGAAAGCCACAACTAAGAGTTAGCATGCCATAGCTAAAGATCCTGCATGCAGCAACTAAGATCAGAGATTCTGCGCGCCACAGCTAAGACCTGGTGCAGTCAAATAAATAAATAAATATTTAAAAAGAAAAGAACCACCAGACTTGAAGCTTCTTCTGCTGACTTGTAATTGGAAATACATTCTGCTAGGAAGTCCTCTGGGCAAGAAACGGAACCTGATCTTATTAAAGTCTAACAACGAGTTTTGAAGTTTTTTCAGATTAATGGAGTCTGAGCTTTGCTTCAAAGTGATCTGGGGGTGGGGAGAGAGTGGATTAGGAGCAGATGAAACAAGATAGGACTTGCTGATAAGATATGTCCATGCTGGACCTAGGCTGTGACTGGATGTTAATTCATCCCACTCTTACATGTATGTTTTGAAATTTTCAAAATAATTTTTATTTTATAAGTATTTGGACTCAATAACATTTTTCTGTTTGGAAAAACCACCTGGATTTCTTACTTGCTCCAACCTGTCACAAAAATTCTTCCCTTGAGTTTTTGCTTGTCACTTTATTTTATAATGAGCTGTGTAAATAGAAGCTAGAAGGAGATTAGCTGTGTGCAGGAGGGGTTGGTTAAATATTGAGAGAGGGAGACTGAGGGAGGCCTTTTAATGATGTTATGTATTGCAGCAACTATGTAGGAACAAAGATCACAATGAAGACTAACAGTTACTAATATCACTCTTTTGCACTTTAAAAAAATTCATATATGTGATTACCGAATGTCTAACTCCCACTAGATTTAAGGAAAGATTGGGCTTTCCTTGTTTCAATCCCTGGGTTGGGAAGATCCCCTGGAGAAGGAAAAGGCTACCCACTCCAGTATTCTGGCCTGAAGAATGTCATGGACAGTATAGTCCATGGAGCTGCAAAGAGTTGGACACGACTGAGTGACTTTCACTTCATCTTCCCAGGTTGCACAGTGGTAAAGAATCCATCTGCCGATGTAGGAGACACCCTGGAGAAGGAAATGCAACTCGCTCCAGTACTCTTGCTTGGAAAAGTCCATGGACAGAGGAGCCTGGCAGGCCACAGTCCATGGGGTCGCAAAGACTGAGCGACTGAGGACACGTGCACACACACACACAAACATATATACATATATATACATATGTATATATACATATACATATATGTATACATATACATATACATGCATACATATATATATACATATATACACATATATATATACATATATATACACATATATATATTGGCCACACTGCACAACATGTAGGATCTTATTTCCCCAACTTGGGATCGAACCTTGCCCCTGGCATTGGAAATGCAGAGTCTTAGCCACTGGGCCATTGGACCTCCAGGGAAGTCCCTGGGAAAGCTGTATTTTTTACCCACTGTATCTCTAGTGTGTAACATTTTGTTCAATTTATATACATGTGTGTGTGTATACGTAAACTTTTAAAGGGTTCTATTTTGTTTTGACTTTTAAATAATTTCAGATATATTCTTATATCAAATAATAGTACAACATGTTCTAGTTAACACATCATAGCCTGCCAAGGCATTCAAGAAAAGTATTTTGAAAATGGGACAGCATCTCATTCTTGGAGCCACTGGGATAAATTAATCCACACTCCTCTGAAGAGCTCTCCTGTCTCCAAGATTCTTTTATTTTATGACAAAGCCATGGTTCTAGAAGCTTGTTTCTCAGACCTGAGAAGACTAGATTTGGGACATGATCCTGCAGAACATAAGAGGTAAGCCTAATCACTCAACACAGGGGGTCTCGGGGGTGAGAAAAGACTTTGAGTTCTATGCATGGTACCAGTACTGGGGTGTGGGAGACATTAGTTCAAAGCTAGGGGATTCAAAGAGGACATGAGTCCATGTAGAATGGGGGAGAAGGGGGAGAGCCAGAAGTAGATGAGACCAACCATAAAAATTTCCCTGGGTAGGAGGCATACGTATAAGAAATATGAGTGCTATGATTGTGTGAAGAATGCATTCCTAAAGACTGCATAATTTCAAGCCTGCAAAATTCAAGACTAATTTTCTCACAAGAATAAATGGAAAGCAGTGTATGTGTCCTCAGAGGTCATAAATCTATACGTAGTGTGGCAACTTTTTAATACTGCTTTTATTTATCATTATTATTGCTAAGCGTTCTAGAGTTCTGGCTCTGAAATTCTTGGTGGGAAAAAAAAAGTAATTATTTAGATTTCTTTATAATGTTTTATCACATGTAACTTGTATTCCATAATTATTGATATGGGAGCATATTTTCCCAGCAGTGGCACCACCATTTAATGAATGTTTGGAGGGCCAACATTTCAAAAAATTATTATAATAACAAAAATAACGCAGCAGCACAATAATAATACCAGAAATGTTTCCTGGCTTGAAACAAACATAGTTCACATCATTGACAAAATATGGCAGGTGTTTGTTTAGTCAATTAATCCTGTGAACAGTATATACAGTTTAAATTCATAAGTCTAAAATTATGTGATTTAAAAGTTTTTTTTAACTGGGGCAACATATATTTACTTCATATTTTAATTCTTTAATTATAGTATAGTTGATTTACAATGTTAACATTAGTTTCAGGTTTATATCAAAGTGATTCAGTGCCATATATTGTTGTTTAGTCACTAAGTCGTGTCCAACTCTGCGATACCGTGGACTGTAACACGCCAGGCTTCCTTATCCTCCACTATCTCCCAGAGTTTGCTCAAATTCATGTCCACTGAGTCAGTGATGCTATCTAACCAGCTCATCCTCTGCTGCATGCTTCTCCTTTTGCCTTTGATCTCTCCCAGCATCAGGGTCTTTTCTAATGAGTCAGCTCTTTGCATCAGGTGGCTAAAGTACTAGAGCTTCAGTATCAGTCCTTCCAATGAATATTCAAGGTTTGATTTTCTTCAGGATTGAATGGTTTTATCTCCTTGCAGTCCAAGGGGCTCTCAAGAGTCTTCTTCAGCACAATTTAAAGGCATCAATTCTTTGGCACTCAGCCATTCAATGCCGTATGTGATCTATATGTATAGGTTATATATATATATATATATATATATATAGGATTGGGTTGGCCTTGGCCAAAAAGTTCATTTGGGTTTTTCTGTAACATCTCATGGAAAAACCTGAAAAACTTTCTGGTCAACCCAATATATATTCTTTTTCACATACTTTTCCATTATCAGGATACTGAATATAGTTCCCTGTGCTATACAGTAGGTCCTTGGTCCTTGTTTATTTTATATATAGCAGTGTGTGTGTATTTAGTATTTTTATATCACACTATTTTTAAGTTTGTACTTTATGAATGTGGCTTCTTGACTAAGGAAAGAGGACAATAAAGATAGATGAAAAAAAAAAAAAAAAACTGATCCAACCAGAAATGATCCCTCATCTTTGGAAGTCCACGGCAATTGTCTACAAACAATTTGTAACATTTAGTCTTGTGAACATTTTAGAGAGTTATAAGCAGTATTTTAAAATGAAAAATGAGAGTGCTTCATTCAAGAGTACAGTTTTGTGAAATTTTTGTTTCTGTGATTTTAAATAGGTATGTAACAAGTCACAAAGTAAATGTATTTCTTATTGTGGCTTACTTGATAAAAGGCACCACTGTAGTATCTTCTGCTTAAAAAACAAAAATAGAAACAAAACAAGAAAATAAATATATTCCCTTTACCTCACTGCTTCCTTAGCCTTAGCACTTTTTGTTCCTCTTCACAGCAAAACTTAAGATATTTATAGTCATTGTTTCCACCACCTCACATGCCTCAATCCACTTCAGAGTCAGTCACCAATGACCTCTATGTTGCTAAATTCATGGGTCACTTCTGTGTTCCTTGACCTCTTAACAGCACAACTGGTTGTTCAACTCTCTTAAAGCACTTCCTTTGGCTGCTATGACACATTTGCAGCGGGTCTCCGTGGCCGCCCCTGCTCAAGTCTCTTTTATTGTTTGTTCTTCATTTTCTCCCGAGGGCTCTGTCCAGGTCAACTTCTCCATCTATCTACTCTCCCATGTGACCTCATCAAAGTCCATGACTTCAACGCATATCATTTCTCCCCCATTTACTCTGCTTAGCCGTGCTGGTGGTCTCCGTGCCTGAAAACCTTCAATGTGTTCTCAAGAGCCCAAAGGACTGCCTTATCTATTCCTTCAGTTAACTGCTCTGCCCCAAGATCTTCATGTGACTGCCTCTCATCTTTCTTACTTATTTTTTAAATTTTTATTGGAGTATAGTTGCCTTACTCTTTTTTTAAAAAAACTGAAATATAGTTGATTTACAATGTGTTTCAGGTATACAGCAAAGTGATATATAATATTTATATTATATATATATGTGCTAAGTCACTTCAGTTGTGTCCGATTCTTTTCAACCCTATGTAGCCCGTCTCTGTCCATGGGATGCTCCAGGCAAGAATGCTGGAGTAGATTGCCATTCCCTTCTCTAGGGGATCTTCCTGACCCAGGGATTGAATCCACATCTTCTTTGTCTCCTGCCTTGCAAGTGAATTCTTTACCACTGAGCCACCAGGGAAGCCTACATATATATATATATATATATATATATATATATATATATAAACAGTTCATGCAGCTCAATATTAAAGAAAAACCCAATAAAAAATTGGCAGACGACCTAAGCAGACATTTCTCTGAAGAAGATATACAGATGGCTGACAGGCACATGGAAAGATGCTCAACGTACCTAATTATTAGAGAGATGCAAATCAAAACCACAGTATGCTATCATCGCTCACTGGTCAGAATGGCCATCATCAAAAAGGCTACAAATAAGTAGTGATGGAGAGGGGGTGTGTGTGTATATGTGTGTGTGTGTAATATATATATATTTTAGAGATTATTTTCCATCATAGGTTATTGAATATAGTTTCCTGTGCTATACAGTAGAAACTTTATCCATTTTATGCACATTGCTGTATATCTTATTAACCTGAAACTCCTAATTTATCCCTCCTCTCCTTTTCCTTTTTGGTAACCAAAACTTTGTTTTCTGTGTCTGAGTCTGTTTCATAAATCAGACCATTTGTATCAATTTTTTTTAGATTTCACAGAGAAGGGATATCATAGATATTTGTTTTCCTCTGACATTTTTCCCTTAGTACAATAATCTCTAGGTCCATGCAGTACTGCAAATGGCATTATTTCATCCCTTTTTATGGCTGAGTAATGTTCTGTTGTACATATGTGTGTATTTATACACTATACCTTCTTTATCCATTCATCACGTCAGTAGACACTGAGGTTGCTCCCACGTGTTGGCTATTGTAAATAGTGCTGCTGTGAACATTGGGCTGCATGTTTCTTTTCAAATTAGTTTTTGTCTTTTGTGGATATAAGCCCAGGGGTGGGATTGGTGGGTCATATGGCAAGTCTATTTTTAGTTTTTAAAGGACTCTCCATTCTGTTTTCCAGAGTGACTGCACCAACTTACATTCCCACCAACAGTGTATGAGGGTTCCCTTTTATCCACACCCTCTCCAGCACTTATTATCTGTAGACTTTTTGATGATGGCCATTCTGACCAGTGAGAGATGATAGCATATTATATTTTGATTTGATTTGCATTTATTTTGATTTTATTGCATTTATTTTGATTTTATTTGCATTTCTCTAATAATTAGGAACACTGAGCATCTTTCCATGTGCCTGTCAGCTATCTGTATATCTTCTTTAGAGAAATGTCTATTGAGGTCTTCTGCTAATTTACTATTGGGCTGTTTTTTTCAGTTTTGAGCTGCATGAGCTGTTAATATATCTTGGACATTAAGTCCTTGTCAGCCGCATGCTTGCAGATATTTTCTCCCAGTCCATAAGTTGTCATTTTGTTTTGTTTAGTTGTCTCCTTTCTTTACCAGTAGCTTAAACTTCACCTTTTTGGAGAGACTTTCCCAGGCATGCAATTAAAGCACTCACCCAAGTTCTCCCAATTACATCATCTTAATCTTCTCCAAAATGCATCACTCCCTGTGTCCCCCACTGGAATGCAGTGCCATTGAAACAAGAGCAGTCAGGGTCAAAACTGGTGGCTCAGGGGTTAGACTACATGCTCCCAATGCGGGGGGCATGGGGTTCGCGATCCCTGGTTGGGAAACTAATGTCCTCATGCTACACAATGAGGTCTAAAAGAAAAAAAAAAAAAAGTTACTACCTGCCATAAGCAAGAGCAGTCAAAACTGCTCCTGTCCTCATGGAGCTTGTAGTCTGGTGGATGAAATAAAATTTAAAAAGTAAATAATACAGCATATTAGATAGAATGTGGTAAATGCTAGACAGTAATAAAGCAAGAAAGAGTGATAGGGGATTGTGTGTGTGTGTTTAGGGAGGGTGTCTACAATTTTAAATACAGTGGTCAGGAAGGGCCTCACTGAGAATTGACACTGAGTAACTTTTAAGGAGGTAAAGGCAACATCACAAGGAAAGGTTCTGATCTGGGAGTGTGACAAGCACACAGGTGCGGTGAGAACACCACAAAGGCCAGTGTGGTCAGGACAGAAAAAGGGAGGAGGAACACGGTAGGAAGTGAAAAGTCAGAGTGCACAGGGGTGGGGCCAGAACATTAAGTGTAATGGACTTGCACCCAAAGAATAAGCAAAAAGTAGACGGGGGAGCCTGGTGGGCTGCCGTCTGTGGGGTCACACAGAGTCGGACACGACTGAAGTGACTTAGCAGCAGCAGCAGCGGAAGGTCTGAGAGAGGAGTAACATTGTTTGGATGGTGTGTTGTCATGATCTCTCTGGCTGTTGTGCTGAGAACAGACTGCAGGGGGGAAGAGCAAAAGCAGGGAAATCAATGAAGAAGCTATTGTAATAATCCAAGGAAGAGGTGGGACTTCCATACATTATATCTCTTCTCGTTTAGAAGGGCCCCAAAAAGCAAATACTACAAAGCTCTTTGTATACTGTGTTCCTCACCACTGTGCCTTGTCATGGTGGGCACAGAGTATATATTTGTTGATTTTTAAAGATATAAAAAACATACTGAGCTCACTGAATAAAACAGGGACCAAAGTTTTCTTAATAAATTTTTTGGATTTGCACACCTTTTAGTCCAACATTACTGTACCAACCCAGGATTTCTGGACCTTTCACAGTCCCGTGTCATGCTTCAGCCATGGACTATATAGCCCACTAGGTTCCTCTGTGCATGGGATTTTTCAGGCAACAATACTGGAGTGGGTTGCCATGCCCTCCTAGATCTTCCTGACCCAGGGATCGAACCCGAGTCTCCTGCACTGTGGGCAGATTTTTTTTTTACTGCTGCTAAGCCACTGTTGTTTAGTTGCTCAGTCATGTCTGACTCTTTGCGACTCCATGGACTACAGCAGCCAGGCTTCCCTGTCCTTCACTATGTCCAAGAGTTTGCTCAAACTCATGTCCATTGAGTGAGTGATGCCATCCAAACATCTCATCCTCTGTTGCCCCTTCTCCTCCTGCCCTCAATCTTTCCCAGCATTAGGGTCTTTTCCAGTGAGTCAGCTCTTTGCATGAGATGGCCAAAGCCACTGGGGAAGCCGAATTTACACAGTCCCATTTATACCTAAACTCCATTTACCAAAGAAACAGAGCACTGGTGTATATTTATTTCAACTTTGTGGAGAAAGGTAATCAACCCAGGCAAAGTTGTGAAGACATTCAATTGCTCCTCACTTTATCAATAATCTGTCATTTTAACCTAACATTTAGAGTGTCAACTTCATTCAAAGCATCATTACACTAGGCATTGGGGAATATACAGGACAATTTCCTCTTCTCAATTTAAATCCATGTTGAATAGATCGAACAAGGCTAAGTACAAATTCCAGGCAGTGTATCTTAAAGGTTAAATTCAGCTACTGAAGTTGAACCCTGAAGAGTGAAGCAAACTTGGAAAATCAATAGGAGGAGAGAAATGTAATAGGGAATCAGAATGTGAGTTCGATGGTCTGGAGTGTGTAATGAATTCCTCAATTTAAATAAAAAATAATAAAGCCCAAAGATACAGAGGAGAAGGTCCAGGGCAGGGACAGTAAAACCTGCCTTTCAAAGGAAACCTGGATAAAAGTCAAGCAGAGACAAGAAGGAAGATAAGAACTTCATGATCCCTACCAGAAAACAAAGTGGACCAAGTGTTCAAGGTAGCTTACATAACTTTGTACTTGTCGGTGACCTTTTTTTTTTTTTTTTACAGCCAGTAGGTCAAACTGGCAGTCAGTATGGGCCCTGGACAGGAAAAGCTGGTTATCTGTGAACACCTACCGTGCTCAGAACTGGGCTCTGTACTGCTGACATTTTCCTCAGGGAAGTTCTGATAAAAACTAAGAGAACGGCAACACAAATAACTGGCAGAGAAGCCGCAGTGACTTAAGTCCAAGTTAGATTAAATGTCTGGCAGCTCCAGACTGGACGAAGTCCAGCTATACTGAACCCATTTCCCATCACTTTACTTACGCCCGAACGTGTGGCCCAAAATGGGGTGCTTCCAAATCAGGTTCTCTTTCACTGGTTGGCCTCTGACCCCAGACAGTTCAGATCAGCCGCTCAGTCGTGTCCGACTCTTTGCGACCCCATGAATCGCGCAGGACGCCAGGCCTCCCTGTCCATCACCAACTGCCGGAGTTCACTCAGACTCACGCCCATCGAGTCAGTGATGCCATCTAGCCATCTCACCCTCTGTCGTCCCCTTCTCCTCCTGTCCCCAATCCCTCCCAGCATCAGAGTCTTTTCCAATGAGTCAACTCTTCGCATGGGGTGGCCAAAGTACTGGAGCTTTAGCTTTAGCATCGTTCCTTCCAAAGAACACCCAGGGCCGATCTCCTTCAGAATGGACTGGTTGGATCTCCTTGCAGTCCAAGGGACTCTCAAGAGTCTTCTCCAACACCACAGTTCAAAAGCATCGATTCTTCGGCGCTCAGCCTTCTTCACAGTCCAACTCTCA
>SJYA01003068.1:111075-184205 GCA_006410615.1 Neotragus moschatus | reverse complement strand
CGCCTGCGACGCCAGTCCCGGGGTGAGTCGTCGGGGGCTGTCGCCGCGGTGGGTGCGCCGGCCGAGCAGGGGGCCGGGCGTTTCTGGCCCCGCGTCAGAGTCAGACGGTGGGACTGGCTCCCGTCTCCCCGGCTCGCGTGTCGTCACCGCGGAGGATCAGGCTAGGCGGCGGGCACTGCCCGGCGCGCGGCGCCCCAGGGATGAGTCGTGGTCCCGGGTCGCGGCGCCTGGCCCTGGCCCCGCTGCTGACCACCCCCTCCCTCGGGGCTGCCTTGGCACCATTGACCTCCCCGCCTGGGGCCGAGCGCTGCCTTCACTCGGTGGGATCGCGGTCGTTTCCTTCCATTGTTTTAAATGACGGACTCTTCAAGTTGAATGATAGACCTCCGTGGTCCACCCGGACTCTGAACACGGTTTTTGTGAGATGCAGTCATTGACTGCAGGATTAAACGTTAGGGAACGCAAGTCCTTGAACTGCTTCAGCGTCATGATGGCTTCTTGGGATGCGAACCAAGTGTTAATCAGAGCAGGACTCGTGCCTCGGGATGTTTCCGGGAATGATTGGTTTCACAGGGGCCTGTGGCTTAAATCGGATCACTCTCTGGTCACAAGTAAATTCTGAATGTGGCCGTGGAATCTCTGTATCCTTTCTTTTTTGGTTTTGTTGATACTTCCCGAGTTTGATGGAGCAAAACAAACTTTTTTGAGATTTTTGACTAACGTAGTAAGTTAATAGATTGCGGTCACGTTTATAAACCAAAAGCGATAGGGTGGTTTTTTTTTTTTTTTTTCCAACTTTATTGGGGTATATGTGACAAACAGAAATTGTATATATTTAGGGCATAAAACTTGATGTTTTGATTACACCCACTTATTTCTTACAGATCTTTGGGGGCCCAGGATGAGTGTTAATAGCTAAGTTAGGTGATTAGGGTGTCACAAGCTAAGTGCAGGTGTTTTGCTGTTTGGGCTCTGTTCTCTCGGCAATAGCCCACTTCCAGGATACTTGAGTTTGTTTTCTGAGTTTCTTTCTTACAGTTTCCTTGTGTGCCCACCTACACTCCCTCTCAAATGCTAGCAATCCTGTGTTGAATTCTCATGCTTCACATCTCTGATTTCTTCTTCTACGACATCTCTCTGGCTTCCTTCTTTATTAAGGGCTCATGTAATTACATGGGGCCCACTAGATAATGGAGGACAGTCTCCCTGTCTTGACATCAGCTGATTTGTAACTGTAATTTCACCTGCAGAACCCCTCTTGCTGTAATTTAACATAACCACTCAGTTTGTTACATTCAGAGTTGGAAATGCAGGTTTTTTTCTTAATAGATTCAAAGTGATAGATGTGATCAGTGTGTATTGCCCTTTGGTATAATGATAGAATTAGTGGAAGTAAAATGTCAGAAGCTTTAGTTTTGTTTCTCTTTTAGTTCTCCTTTGTCTTCAGGTCGTCCCTGGAGCTGTTAAATGCAGTACTGATGGGTCCTTTTATCTTGAAAACTGTGACTGTTGCTCCACACCCTTTTTTTTCCTAAGCCACAGGGAAGTTAATATTTGAGGCACTGGATTTTTTTTCTTTCAACTTGTTTAATTTGGAGGAGGAAGAGCATTCCCTTCTACTAATAACAATATATAAAAGTTCTAAAGCCTGTGCTATTCCATTGTTTTATTTATTCATTTAATCCGTAGAATAAACCTGTGAGGTGAACACTGTTATTATTCTCATTGTACAGATGAGAAAGTTTAAGTGAATATCTCTGATGATTTATAAGAGTATTTCCTACTATTTGGTTTAGTATTCTAATAAAAAGTTTTGATTTTTGGTTTTTTTTTTTTTGGCCATGCCGCACAGCTTGTGGGATCCCAGTTCCCTGACCAGGGATTGCGCCTGGGGCACAGCAGTAAAAGCCACTGGGCCACTGGAAACTCCCAGTAATAAGTATTTTTAATAAAGTTTCCAAGGTAGAAATGTTCTACAGATGTATCTTTTAAATTTAATATGTCCTGTCCTCATAATACAAAATTATTTAGTAGAGTACATTTGATAAGAGTTGGAGTCAGATCTTTGATTGTACTAGAATCCCGTTATTTGATAAATATTAGTAAAATAGTTTATATATTTTAAAATAGTTATGACGAAAAATGTTATATGCTTATTTTTCTTTCCCTCTGTTTTGATTTTACACAGGGCACGTGCCTCGGCTTCAATCTGGGAATTCTTTAAGTGAAACGTATTTAAAATCTTAGACCATACCCGGAAGAGAGCCCAGTCAACAATAAGGTGGAAGAGAATGATGTTGTCCTTAAACAATCTACAGAATGTCATCTATAACCCGGTAACTNACACAGGGCACGTGCCTCGGCTTCAATCTGGGAATTCTTTAAGTGAAACGTATTTAAAATCTTAGACCATACCCGGAAGAGAGCCCAGTCAACAATAAGGTGGAAGAGAATGATGTTGTCCTTAAACAATCTACAGAATGTCATCTATAACCCGGTAACTGATCTCCACAATCACTTTTTGCCTGTGGCAGTGTTGAGAGCAAGTCCAAAGAGTAATATCGGATTGGCTAGAAAGTTAGTTCAGGTTTTTCAATAACATCTTACGGGAAAACTCAAATGAAGTTTTTGGCCAACCCAGTAATTACCTGGGAGATAGTGGAGGACAGAGGAGCCTGGCATGCTGCAGTATAGAGTCAGGATATGACTTAGCGACTTGAACAACAATTACTCAATGCAGGGGGTGGGTGGGGGCAGAAGTACAGTTCAGTAAATATAAACGGAGCACCTGCTATGTGATGGAACTGCAGCGGGTGCTGACTAAAAACCATTTCCAGCCCCTGCAGCCCCACAGGTGCTTAAATTCAATATTCAGCTCTCCTCTCAGTACCCACAATTCGGCATCTGGGAATTCANCTATTTAGTATATTTCATTGATAAGTTCAGCTGATAGAATTCCAAGACTTAAGAAAGTCCAGCTCACTTTTCTTTCCACTCAAATTGAGTGAGTAATTTGGAAGACAGTATCTTCATACCAGAAGTTCCTTCAGTGAAATCTCTTGTTTGGCAACTCAATAATCTGCTTAAATATTTTATTATTGTTGTTTATAGAGGTCTTAGGATGTGATCAGGTATGAATTGAGAAGTTATTTAGAAATTAATCCATTTGGTTCTCGCTTTTAGTTAACAAGCCATTTGCTAATATTAATCCCACCCTGAAAAGCTCATGATTCCAATTTCCTTAGGAACCTTACTTCCACATTGATTCTTTTTTCCTTAGTATTCTAAGGATCTCCCTTTCTACCTTGCAGTTTAACCTGAAAACACAAAACAATAAAATTTGTTTCTAATCTCTGAAGATCCTTCCTATTTGTTCCCTTGTTCTTTTGCTAACTTCCTTCCTGAGACAGTTGATTTCTGCTGTCTTGATTTCTGCACCATGACTCTGCATTTTGATTTTTTTTTCTGAATCCTAATTTTTTTGAAATTCCAAGTTTATATTGGCATATTGGTCATTTACAGGGTTGTGTTAGTTTCAGGTGTATACCACAGTGATTCAGTTATAAATATACACATATCCATTCTTTTTCAGATTCTTTTCCCATGTAGCTAATCACAGAGTACCTAGTAGAGTTCCCTATGCAATATAGTAGGTCCTTATTGATTATCCATTTTGTAAATAGTAGTGTGTGTATGTTAATCCCAAGCTCCTAATTTATTCCTCCCTGCCCTCTTGGGTTTCATTTCTTTCTTGTCTTTTTACCACTCTCGTCTTCAGTGTCTCTCTTTATTTCTTTGCTGTCTTTTCAGTTCACTCAGTCCTGTCCAGCTCTTTGTGACCCCCATGGACTGCAGCATGCCAGGCTTCCCTGTCCATCACCAACTCCCTAAGCTTGTTCAAACTCATGTCCATCAAGTCGGTGATGCCATCCAACCACCTCGTTNTTTGCTGTCTTTTCAGTTCACTCAGTCCTGTCCAGCTCTTTGTGACCCCCATGGACTGCAGCATGCCAGGCTTCCCTGTCCATCACCAACTCCCTAAGCTTGTTCAAACTCATGTCCATCAAGTCGGTGATGCCATCCAACCACCTCGTTCTCTGTCGTCCCCTTCTGCCTTCAGTCTTTCCCAGCATCATGGTCTTTTCCAGTCAGTCAGTTGTTTGCATCAGGTGGCCAAAGTGTTGGAGTTTCAGCTTTAGCATCAGTCCTTCCAGTGAATACTCAGCACTGATTTCCTTTAGGATTGACTGGTTTGATCTCAGGGACTTCTCTATAGCTCAGATAGTAAAGAATCTGCCTGCAATAGAGGAGACCTGGGTTCGACCCCTGGGTCAGGAAGATCCCCTGGAGAAGGAAATGGCAACCCACTCCGGTATTCTTTCTAGAGACTTCTCTGGACAGGGGAGCCTGGCGGGCTACAGACCACGGGGTCACAAAGAGTCAGACACGACTAAGCAGCTGACACACGGTTAGATCTCCTTTCCGTCCCAGGGACTCTCGAGTCTTCTCCAGCACCACAGTTCAAAAGCTTCGATTCTTTGGCCCTCAGGTTTCTTTATGGTCCAACTCTCACATCCATACATGACTACTGGAAAAACCATAGCTTTGATTAGACGGACCTTTGTTGGCAAAGTAACGTCTCCGCTTTTTGATATGCTGCCTCAGTTTGTCATAGCCTTTCTTCCAAGGAGCAAGTGTCTTTTACTTTCATGGCTGCAGTCACCATCTGCAGTGATTTTGGAGCCCAAGAAAAGAAAGTCTGTCACTATTTCTGTTGTTTCCCCGTCTATTTGCCATAAAGTGATGGGACCAGATGCCATGATCTTCGTTTTTTTGAATGTTGAGTTTTTCCACTCGTCTCTTTCACTTTGATCACGAGGCTCTTTAGTTCCTCTTTGCTTTCTGCCATAAGGGTGGTGTCATCTGCGTATCTGATGTTATTGATATTTCTCCCTGAAATCTTGATTCCAGCCGGTGCTTCATCTATTTCTGTGTTGACTGATCATCTTTTGAACATGTGTACAGTTTGTATGTAGTTCTGTGACCTCCAGCTCACTTAGATGCCCTGCCAGCCCTTCAGGACTGTGAGTTCGAAACAAAACTCCCATCTTCCTTTCCAGACCAGTTTCCTTTTGTGAATGTCCATTTCTTTCAGTGTCCTTCCATGCTGCCAAGCCCCCAACAGTTTGAAGTTAGTCTGTCTTCAAAGTTTTAAATTCATTTATCCCAAATTCAAATGACTTTTCCTTATTATTACATTAAAAATACAAAGAAAAGATGTGTACAGCATTTTTAAACTTCAAGCAGCATTTCAGGATTTCATCAAAACATAAATTGTCCTTCTACCTTGGTGCTCATTTACCCTCCCTAAAGGTAACTTTTCTACCAGGTTTTTGTATGTCCTTCCTGAGACTATATGTGGATATCCAAGAGTGAATGTACACTGTGTGTATCACTTTTTGTATGTTGTTTCTTTACATGCATGTATCATTGGATAAACTGTGCTATACTGTGCTTTTTTCCATTTAATGCGTTTTGGAGGTATTGGCATAGAGCTTCCTCACTTATTTTAGTGGCTGCATAATTTGCCCACTGTGTGGATATCCTGCGACTTATTTAAGCAGCCCCCTGTCAGAGGGCTAGATCTATTCATGATTATCCAGGGCTGTAGTGTACATCCTTAGAGGTGCATCTCTGTGCACGTGCTAGTATTTTACAAGAGAAATCTATAAAAGTGGAATCACTGCGTCAAGAGAGTATGATATCCATTTCATTATCTTTTGGTGGAGGCAGGGGTGAGGTCTTCCTTATTTTTCCATGTTGAGACATTCCCTTTTTGAAATTGACTTCTCTGACATGACTGCCCTGCTCTGTCAGATCTTTCTTTCTTCTTTCTCTTCTCACTCCCTGCATTGAAGTCTCCCACATACCCTCAGTTGTAATGATTTACCAGCTCAGTCATACCCATGGCTGTGATGTGTCCCAGCGAAAGGATGTGGGGCAAAAACCACAAAGGGAAGAGGCGCATGGGGCGAAGTCCCCGGGGAATCGGTACAGGATTCAAGGGCGTCCTGCCAGTGGTGTCACACAGGATGGACNTACCCTCAGTTGTAATGATTCACCAGCTCAGTCATATCCGTGGCTGTGATGTGTCCCAGTGAAAGGATGTGGAGCAAAAACCACAAAGGGAAGAGGTGCATGGGGTGAAGTCCCGGGGGAATCAGTACAGGATTCAAGGATATCCTGCCAGTGGTATCACACAGGATGGATTTAAATCTCCCAGCAGCTAGCTGTGACCTGTGTGAGATTTTCTCCACTAGGGAAGCTCATTAGAGACTCACCACCCAGGGTCTTTATTGAGAGATGTTGTGTAGATAGCATCTGCCTAGCAGGTACCAAAACTCCAGACTCCCAGCAGGAAAGCAAGGGTTCAGCATAAATCATGTTTGCATAAAACAGTTGAGGTGGGTAACCCACCCTTCTCAGTTAGGGTGGTGGATGCTCTCCCCAAAGCCAAGTTTCTTGGAAGGAGGCCTTTCAGAGCCAGCAGCCAGGTCTGCTGTGTTGACACTGCACACCCCATAACTGACCACCACTGAGACTTTGCTCCTGACTTCCTCTCTCAGTTTGTCTCGTATGTCTCATTGCATTAAGTCATCATCTCTCCTCTGACTGCTGAGTCTCAGCCATTCACTTACTGTTGGTCCTGAGTCTCCCGCTCCTTTTAGTGTATTTCCCCTTAAAGGTCTTGCCAGCCTTTCACACTAAGGGTGTTCACAGCTAAAGTCATCCTCTTCCTTCTGAAATTTGTGTCTTCCAGTTTTACCATTTTAGGTGGGGGCCCTACGCAGACAGTTCTCTTTGATACAGCTCAATGTGTTTATCTTCTCCCACGCCCACCGCTCAGCATCTGCTGCCATCAGCGTGGGTCAGGTTCTTATCTCTGCGCCAAGCTTGCTTGCTGCCAGGCAGCCTCCCAGATGCTCCCCTGCCAACTGGACTGTTGTTCCCAAACCCCACTTTTGTCCTGTTAGTCTAAAGCCTGCCTCTGACTGTCTCTAACTGCTCCCTTACTGTTTACTATCTCCCAGATAAGTTTTGTCTTTCCCTGCCTCTCTGCCTTCGTAGCTGGACATTTCTACCTGAGCTGGCTCTGCCTAACCATATTTTTTCCCCAGGTCACATCATACCTCATTCATCAGCTGTGGCCACATCAGTTACAGCTCTTTGTACATTTTTCTGAAGCATTTACTCAACACTTCCTTCCTGCCTCATTTTTGGGAAGATGTTGACTTGGCCAGGGCTGGTAGTTGCAAAAACAGAAACCAGCCGCGAATTTGAGCAGAAAAGGAATGTATTAAGTGATGTCAGCAGGCTGGACCAAAGAACCAGGCTTGTGAACGATGTCATCACAGACAACAGCCCAAACCGGGCTCAGGGCTGTTCTCCGCAGTGGACCCACACGGTCTCCTGTGCCCTGGTGGCGCCACCTGCTGCCTCTGCCCCAGGTGGAGCTGCTGCCCCCTTGGCCGGAGCGACACTGCAGGATGCTGGCTGCTGCTTGTCATGACATCTAGCTTAGAGTCTGAACCGGGGGTGCTGACGGACAGATCTGCGTCCTATGCCTCCGTCACAGTTTGGATGAGGGCTCATGTTCATAAGATAGAGGGTTTCCCAGCTGGAAGGAGGCTCTGATTCAAACAGCTGGACAGAGTGTCATGTTTCCGCTAATCATCTTTTGGAGGGTATCTGACTTCTTCCCAGCTGTATCATCAGCTCCTCCCAGATGGACGGAACTCATACTTCTTCCCAGCTGCAGGCTGCCTGACCCGCCCCTGGTGTAGAGCAGACATCTGATAAATGACATAAAAAAGGCAAAGCAGTCTGAATCAGCTGGGATGTTTAGGCAGCTTAATGCCAAACCTGACTAAGGCTTAAGTTTATGACACTGTGTCCAGTGTGTTCAGATCTGTATTGTATTGTTTTATGTAAATTATTTGTGAAACATCAAAGCTTCAAAGTTTGGAATTGCCTTGAAAACAGCACCCTTCTCCCTTTCCACAGGAACGTATTTGTTTCCTTCACATGGTCCAAAAATGTTGAGTATTGCTGATGGCTCAGCAGGTAAAGAATCCGCCTGCCATGCAGGAGACCCTGGTTCATTTCCTGGGTCGGGAAGATCCCCTGGAGGAGGAAATGGCAACCCACTCCAGTATTCTTGCCTGGAAAATCCCATGGACAGAGTGGAGCCTGGCGGGCTACAGTCCATGGGGTCACAAGGAGTCAGGCATAGAGCAGCAGCAGCAGGGGTATTAATATAAATTAGGGTACATTCCTACGTAGAAGCATTAATATGGAAAACAAACAGCAAATGGCCCAAATTTATAGCACAGTTGTTTCTCAGACTGATATAATAAAAAATCTGTGGTAGTAAACATTATAAATGCTTATATATAAATCTGGAAAATATACAAATATATAAAGAAGAAAATTAAATTCTCATTCCTCAAGAAAAGTGTTGTAACATTTTTGGCTTACTTCTTTAGTGTTTTCTCTTTGCTTTTTGATGTTTAGTATTAACTTGGTTAAGACCACACTGTGTGAAGTTTTGTAGGCTAGTTTCTCACTGGTAATTATTTCACTAAGAGTTCTGTGTTATTAAATATTCTGCATAAATATAAGTTGTGCTCAGTTACTAGTCATGTCTGATTTTTGGACTATAGCCTGCCAGGCTCCTCTGTTCATGGGATTCTCCAGGCAAGAATACTGGAGTGGGTTGCCATTTCCTACTCCAGGGAATCTTCTGGACCCAGGGATCATACCTGCCTCTCCTGTGTCTCCTGCATTGGCAGGTGGATTCTTTACCACTGAGCCACTTGGGAAGCCCAAATATAAGTTGAAAATATATTTTAAAAATTGAAGTTAAAAAAACGGTTCTCATTTTATTAAGAGATATACATCATGAAAGATGCTGCTGTTTGTGCTTGCCTGTGGCCAAGAGACTTCCACGTTCTCTGTACACAGAAACCATCAGTCTGATGTGTGGCTGTGGCCAAGCTCTACACATCTGTTACGTTTTTCCTTTTCTGGTTTGATGCACTGTTCATCTCCCCCACGCTGCCCCCAGCAGTGGCTGTGACACCAGATGGTTGCTGGCTTTGGTGATTTCTTGTCTTACTGCTTAAGGCAGCGACACTCTGTTCAGCAGCTGCTCAGTTGCCACGCCTCTGCATATGTGAGGCCTGTCAGAACCCAGTTTCCAGAATGGTGAGAGCTCATTCATTCACCAGGTGATCGTTGAACATCGCCTGACCTCTGTCCTGGGGGTGTAAAGATGATGGTTGGGTCCTGCCCCATGCAGCTCAAAATCTCGGCATACGTTTGCACAGGGACAGAGTAATGAGTGCCATGATGACCCTCAGAGGGTCAGGGAGTCCCAGGGAGACTCAGTTGGCCCAGGGAGTCCGAAAAAGGCTTCACACGGGAGATTGTGTTTAAGGTGGGATTCTACGGCCTCTTATGTTTTATTTCTTGCTTCTTGACAGTCAGAGCTATCTTGATCAATTTTAGATGCCGTAACCCAGGTGGGCTTTGGTATGAGGCCTGCTGGCGTTTGACCTACTTGTCTCAGTTGGTCAGAGGCTCCAGGTGGAAGTGGGATGTGGTTGGATTGCAGGAGATGCAGCCACATAACCAGTGGTCAGGGAGGATGGTGGAGCCACCCAGGGGAGGGGATTGTGTGTCAGGCCCCAGACAAAAGTGCTGGGTTCCAGGTGAGGAAGGGGCAGGTGGGAGACCCGAATCCTGTGTGGGAACACCTATCAGGGCCCAGGCCTGCACCCTGGACCAGGCGAGGTCTGTAGACGCCATGTTTTCAGAGACCCACAGGCACCCTGAGGTCATCCTTCAGGCTGTGCAGGTCTCTGGTTCCCATGGGGGATGCAGTGTGGAAGCCCAGGGGGTAAGGTAAGGCATCCAGTCCCAGGTGTGGTGGAGCGGCTTAGTGGAGTGCTCTCTGCAGGCAGTGCGTGCCTGTCATTGTCTTCTTCAGCGCTAGAGTAGGGGCTGGCCTGGCCTATATCATGTTGGGATCATCCATGGAACCTTAGGAAGAATAGAGGGGCAAGGCATGGCATTTCATACAACCCTCTGCCTGATATTCCCAGGTGGCTCAAGTGGTAAAGAATCTACCTGCCAGGGCAGGAGACTGAAGAGACGTGGGTTCAGTCCCTGGGTTGGGAAGATCCCCTGGAGGAGGAAATGGCAACCCACTCCAGTATTCTTGTCTGGAGAAACCCATGGTCACACAGCCTGATGGGGTACAGTCCACGGGGCCACAAAGAGGTGGGCCCACTGAGCATGAGCACACACTCCAGCCAGGTAAAAAGGCCCGCAAATAGCATGGTCTGTCTAAAGACCCCAGAGTGGTTTGCAGGTATCGGGCTGTCTTCAAGCTATGTTGTTCCTGTGCAGCTGTTTGAATGGTGAGGACGTGGAAAACTGCTAGGGTCTGAGCAAATTCACGTGCGGCCTTTAAGAGTGTAGTCCTTTGACTTTGTAAGTGGACGTTTGTTAAAATCATTTTTCCTAGGTAATCCCCTATGTTGGGACCATTTCTGAGCAGCTGGAGCCGGGAACTTTGATTGTGCTGCGTGGGCATGTTCCTAGTGACTCTGACAGGTAAAGTCATTGTTTTGAATGAGAACACAAGTAAGTGCATCTTTGTGATTGTGGGCAACAGCAAATGACGTAGGTGACACCATCTGGATACTCGAGGCTGATTTTGCTTTTCCAACAGCCTTGGCCAAGGTGCTGAGGAAACGAATGAAAAACTGAAATACACGTGGTTTGGACTTCTTATTGCCATGAGTCTGACTTTAGTGTAAGAATTAGAAACAGCTCTTGGAGGAATTGTGGTCAGATGACAAGGATGTGGCCTAGTTACAGTGTAACTTTCCCACAGCATCTCTTCAGACCTGTCCCAGGTGTTTTTATCTAATGCTTGCCTTGGGAACAAAGTCTGGATGAGGCTGTATCAGCTGGAGTTGGACTTGGCTCTGTATGACTGACACCCAAGTTAAGAGTGGTTTAAATAAGAGGCGAATGCGACGTCTAAAGGGGACAGTCCAGACGGCTGAAGGCTGTGCCATTGAGCTGTCAGAGGCAGGAGCCCCTCCGTGCTTGCACCCACTGTCCCAGGGTGATGTCTTCTTTCTCACGGTTCCTGGAAGCTGAGACTCGTATCCTCACATTGTGTTTGTGTGGCTGCCTGGGTCCATATGTGGTTTTTGGGGGGAAGGGGTGGGGTGGACAGAAGACAGATGCAACTGACTGTTGAGGCCGTTTCCTATAGTTTTCTGTGAGTTCTTCCCTTCCACCCCATTGGCAGAGCTTGGGACCCCTCAGCCAGCCCTCCTGCAGGGAGGCCGGGAAATTAGGTGCTTATTCTGGACCGTTTGGGCCCGCTGGGTGGGTGAGCAGAGGAGCGGTCAGGTGTCAGCAAGCCTGGGTTTCCACATGGCCGCCTTCCTGAGTCCCCATGTGGCCCGTCTCTTCCTTCCACAGGTTCCAGGTGGACTTGCAGTGTGGCAGCAGCGTGAAACCCCGAGCAGATGTGGCCTTCCATTTCAATCCACGCTTCAAAAGGGCCAACTGCATTGTCTGCAACACTCTGAGAAATGAGAAGTGGGGCTGGGAGGAGATCACCTACGACATGCCTTTCAAGAAAGAGAAGTCGTTCGAGATCGTGATCATGGTGCTGAAAGAGAAGTTCCAGGCAGGTTTTGGAGGGTGGAGGTTGACTCCTCACTCGTGACAGTGAGCATGAGGGAAGGCCTCCACACGTGTGACCTTGCCTGTACATCTCCTAAATCCAGAGGGAGGGTTTGGCTGTCTAACTCTCCCCAGAAGTAGGGCACGGCGGGTACCTTCCTGTGAGGTGGGCACAGCCTGGCTCCTGTGTCCCTGCTGATGTCGCCATGCAGGTCCAGTGTGACTGGATCTTTGCTGGATTGTGTCTCCTTGCAGGACTGAGTCCGTTCTGGACTGGCTCAGGCTTACACTGATGATGGAAAATTAACTGCAAGCACTAGAACCCTGAGTGTGGGGGAGTCTGAACTGATAGACAGATGGATTCCTGGCGTTGGAGTCGGGGCCAGGGGGGTTGTTCAGTACCGTCCTGCGCTGCCTCGTCCCATAGGATCCAGAGATTCTAACTAGAGGAAATCTTAGAAATCCCACGTATCGTCAGGACCACCAAGCACTTTATCCCTAGTGTATGCAGAGGTGGAAGGTGGTCCTGAGGCTGCTCCAGCCTGTGGAGCCTCCCAGAGTAGAGACTCAACGGCACAGAGGGAAACGTCCCACCCGAGGTGCAGACCCCTCTGACCTTCAGAGCCTGCTCCCACCATCCCCCATCCCCGAAACCTCCCCCTCCCCCTATCCCTCCCTCTTCTGGCTGTTGGATTCCTTGCGTCTGTCTCTTTTTTTTAACGGCTGTCTGTACTATTGTGCTTTGGTTTTTTCCCCTGTCTTTCTTTTGCCTTCCATGGGGATTTTCAGCTCCTTGAGGTCAGAGACCATATTGTGTTCTGCTGTCTTCCGACACTCCGTACACATGTACCGGCATCTGGGAGGGAGAAAGAAGCAGCCCAGAGCACTGGTGCTCTCTCGGTCAGGCACTGGGCTGGAGTCTCACGAGAGGGACGGGGTCATCTCCTCCCAACAGCGGCATCTGGAGGGCACATGCTTCCTGCTCACAGAAATTTCAGAGAACTTGGGTCATTTGCCCAGGTTCATTCATTGAGCAAATTACCCAAATGTGTGTGGAGCACCTGCCTCGTGTGGGGTAGTCTCCAGAGTCTGGTCCCAGGACAGCAGGGTGATTAGGTCGTGGGGCAGGTCTCTGCCAGGGCTCATGGGCACCCAGGGTGTCTCGTGTAGAGGCCTGCTACACATGGGGATGCGGTCGTGTGTTCACAGATGCGTGATCCGTCTGGAGAGAGTGTCCCTGGTGTTCAGTCAGATGGACTCAGAGGAAGTTAAGAGTGCTGCCCGTTGTGGGTGCTTTCATCACAGTTTGGTCAGACGTGTCATGGGGAGACCTGTGGGGAAACGTCTCAAATCTGAGTCAGCAGATTTAAATTTGGATACATTAATAAAATTCATTTATTAACTGCTTTATTGGAGGGGCCTGTTTTCTGTTTGTCCAGGTGGCTGTCAATGGAAAGCATATCCTGCTGTATGCCCACAGGATCAGCCTAGAGAGGATCGACACGCTGGGCATTTATGGCAGAGTCATCATTCACTCTGTGGGCTTCAGCTTCAGCTCGGTGAGGGCCCTTCCACGGGCAGGGGGTGGTGGTCTGGGGGTCTTCTGTGGTGACATTTTCTGATGAAATGGTAGGAAACATCTCTAACTAACATCGTCTGTTGAGATGAAAGCAGTGTAAATATATCCCTCACTAGTGTGTTAATTTCTTAGAAGTAAATGTTTGGACTAGTAGGATGCCAGTCATTGACTAGAGCTTTACTGCCTGTAGTTCTCAAATCTAGCATGGTTCTAACAAAAAACCCGAAGTGATAACCACAAAACAACCAGCCAACCCTTTATAGCTGGAGTGGGGGTATTTCCTTGACGTGGGACTACAGTGGAGTCGTTCTCTCTAAAACTGTTTCCCAGCAGTGGGATGTCCTGTTGAAATTGCTAACCTGCCCTCCACAAACAGTAAAACAAGTTAGCCTCAAGATCTGTATACATTCACTCAGAGTCCTCACACTGGTTCTTACCTCTAACTTTTGTCAGTTTGGCAGCAGGAGAAAGATGCTAATGTTCCTGCATTTTTTGATATTTTGGATATTTGCATATTTTCCTGTTTAGTACCATTTATGACTTTTTTGGTATGTCAAGAAGATTATATTTAGAATTCTGATGGATGTTAAACATTACTCTGAACTTTTTTTTAGGATTTAGGAAGTACCCAAGGATCTCCTCTGGAACAGATGGGCTTAAGTAAAGAAAATGTAAATATTAAATCTTTTAAAGTTTAAAAATGTCTACAAATGTTTAAAAATGTCTTTTTTAAAAAGTTGCCATGTAAATTAGGTGGCAGGCAGGCTGAGTTTTCTTTATGTTTTTAATATGAAAACTTAACATTTTTAATACGAACACTTTTTTAATATGAAAATATGTTTTTAATGTGAAAACTTACATTTTTAATAATATGCTGGAAGTTGAAAATTTACTTCAGGGTGCTGGTTGCATTAAGTTTTGCTGTTTAGACTCTGATCTGACCACTCCCCACCAATCTTATGTACAAAAAACTCTTTTAACTGCTGAGTAGGGCTGCCAGGAATGAATTAAGTGAACAACCAATGCGTCAGTAATCAGCTTCCACGTTTCCACTTGTTCCCCGTGGAAACAAGTGCAGTTCAGACCTTTTAGCTGTTATTAGTGGAGAAAAGTGAGGTCTTAACTGATCTCAGCACGTTCATAAGTAGACTCTAATCTCAGCATCTGGGGAGCATGCTGGAAAGAAGTAGAACATGTTTGACCCCATGTGTGGCCTTTGGAAAATGCTTAGCTCACGGTGGAGGTTATAGAATTCAGATGATGAACCGGACAGGCAGGCTGTCCCCAGGCTGCGTGGCACTCTGCAGCTCCCTGCGGTGTTCAGAAGGCACTGGCACCTGCACATCCCCCACCCGGGGCGAGGCAGGCCCTGCTGTCCCAGGCTCTGAGTCATACAGCCAGAAGATCCGATTGCTCATGTTATACCATTTATTTCTTGCCTCTCCAACATTCTCCTTTTGTCTTTCTTTTCCAATAGGTAGAAAAGTCTGGTGGGTCACAGCTTGTAAGTATTTTTGCTGTATAACATGTGGAACCTTTTTATAAGAGTGTCCAGGAAATGAAGTTTAAACCTTGGGAGACAGCTTCACTTATTCCATACCTTATTGCAGAACTGTTTTCCTACAGCCTAGTAATAGAGGAGACATTTCTAAAATCGTCCCCAGAACTGTCTACACCAAGAGCAAAGGTTCGCCGGCCAATCACACTTTGACTTGCGCCAAAATACTACCTACCAACTGTTTGTCAAAGGTTTGAAGAGCCAAAATTTTCCTAATTCTGTGTAACGAGTTAAGTTTTAGTTAGCTGGTTGCGTAACCTCCACCCTCAGTCCAAACCCAAAGCAGCCACTTGGCGCTGGCATTGTGTGTCGTGGACGGAGAGCAGGTCCCTGAGCCCCGAGTGTGTTTCTGGAACTGCCCCCGCCTCGGCCGCCTCCCCTCCAGGCTGGACACAGAGCACACGTCAGACCCCAGCCAAGGTGGCTTCTCAGAGGGAGTGTCACTCGGAGGCTCAGGGCCCTGCCCACGTCCGTTCACTTCATGGTCTGAAACAGCCTCTTGGAGAGTCTGCTGGGAGCCGGCACAGTGCTGACGGCCGGGGACCCCCACGGGACCAAGGCAGACTCATCTGTCCCTTCCCGGGGGCACAGGGTCACGGGCTTTAAACACGTCCCGGTGTCTTCAGGCAGTTCTCCCACAAGATCTCTCTCTGAGGTCGCCTGGCACTGACTGGGGTTTCTTTGCAGACTCTGCCGTTCGTAGCAAGGTTGAACTCCTCCATGGGCCCTGGACGGACTGTCGTCGTGAAAGGAGAAGTAAATGCAAACGCCAAAGGGTCAGTGTCGTAAGTGACCGTAAAAGTGCCAATGCAGCTGCGCATGTCTCTCCCCCGGCACAGCAGGCTCGTGAGGTGCAAGTCGGGCTGGCATCATAAGCTTCACTTGGAAAATAAGACAGTTAAAGCCAGAGGCGGTTAGACTGCTAGGGACTAGTTGGTGGCAGAGCCCTAGGCTCTCTGTGGCTAGACAGGAGGGCGGCTTTTTGTCCACAAGGTACGCCCTCGCCTTGAACTGCAGGGCAGCCTATGAGAGCAGATCAGTTTTGTCAGGACTCCTCTTGTCATGGGACTTCAAAATTCCTGCTTTTATAATCTTTTCCAGAGATGTCCAGAGTTCTGAAAGTTTGAAGTGAGAGCTATTTTCCCAGGTGGCGCTAGTGGTAAAGAACCTGCCTGCCAGTGCAGACGACATAAGGCTGAGGTTCAACCCCTGGGTTGGGAAGATTCCCTGGAAAAGGAAATGGCAACTTGCTCCAGCATTCTTGCCTGGAGAATCCCATGAACAGAGGAGCCTGGCGGGCTGCAGTCCAAGGGTTGCAAAGAGTCAGACACAACTGAGCGCACATGGTACACTTTGAAGAATAGGATACTCATAAATGTTGAGAACTTCTACTTTGGAGGGACCCTATTCCTGTGACAGACGTGATCCTTCGGGTCACTTACTCTAACCCATTAATTTCTTCCCAGTCGGATCTATAAACACTGATTTTTAAGCTTTCCATATTTTTGTTTTGCAAATAATATACCAGCGGTATACTGACTGACAATTTTAAGCACCACCTTCAGTGGCATTCCTGGGTCCACATGTGCTGTGTCATCAGTTAATTCTTGTTGTTAAAACTGCACCCCTCTCTTCTCCTTGGCTAATTAATTTTTTCTTTAATCTCTCAAAAGCTTTAATGTTGATCTGCTATCAGGAAAATCCAAGGATATTGCTCTCCACTTGAACCCACGCCTGAATATGAAAGCATTTGTACGAAATTCTTTTCTTCAAGAGGCCTGGGGAGAAGAAGAGAGAAATATCACCTGCTTCCCTTTTAGTCCTGGGATGTACTTTGAGGTGAGATTATTATCTTTTTAGAAAACAGTACAGGAAGAAGAATCCTGGGGGCAGAGGTAGGATAAATTGTCCATCTTGGGCTTCCCTCATAGCTCAGTTGGTAAGACTCCACCCACCTGCAGTGCAGGAGACCCTGGTTCAATTCCTAGGTCGGGAAGATCCACTGGAGAAGGGATAAGGCTACTCACTCTAGTCTTCTTGGGATTCCCTGGTGGCTCAGCTGGTAAAGAATCCTTCTGAAATGTGAGAGACCTGGGTTTGATCCCTGGGTTGGAAAGATCCCCTGGAGAAGGGAAAGGCTACCCACTCCAGTATTCTGGCCTGGAAAATTCCAGTCCACAGGGCCAAAAAAATGTCGGACACGACTGAGCGACTTTCACTATTTAAATCAAGTACAGCTTACATGTGGAGCTTGTGTGTGGTTTTGTTTAGCTGGAGACTGTTATTTTGAGTGCCATTTTGTAACATAGGTAATCAACATAAACAGCCAAGCCAGTCAAGTGCCACGTTATTTACACTGGAATTATCCGACATTTGTTTTCATGATGACAGTTCCTGTGTAGCCCCTATTAGTTAATAGGAATTTTAACAGGAACCCAGTCTCAGGGCTGAGTAACATGTTGAACCCTGAGTGACCACGAGGACATGGGAGCCGAGACTCCTTGCCCTGTCGTCTTGGTGACATGCAGCTGAGATGGCAGCACTTTCTTCCAAGCGATCCTGCTTGTGTACCTTCAGAGGAAGACACATTTAGACCATCAGGACTTGAAGGCGTGTAGTCCTGAGCCCCCAAAGGTGGAGTATCACAGCACAGCCTTTCCCCAGGTGTGCTCCCAGGCTGCTGAGCCCAGTCTCCTCGATGTCTGATGCCACGTGGTCGGCTGGGTACCCTCACTAGCTTACGTGACTGACTCCTTATATAGTCACTGAGGGTCACGCCTCCGCATTTTGAATTGTCACGTGCTCTGGACAATTCGAGCTCGCCAGACTCCTCAGAGTTGCTGAAAGCATGAACATCAGGCAGAATAAAAGGTGGCAGTTTGACACTAGTATTATTAATAAGTTCCAGTCTAAGGCATGCCCTGGTGTGTGTGGAGTGACAGACAGAAATGAGCCAAGCACAGGCTCCTGGGAGTGACGGATACTGGTTCGGGATTCAGAAGGATGTGGGTACTGCGTTTTTCAGAGGTTGCGGACATATGGACAAGTCGCTGGAGGAGGGAAGTGCGGCCCCAGGGTTGCTGACTGGGCAGGTGTCAGGGTGTGTGGGTGACGTGGGCTCACTGAAGGAGCTGTGGATGCTCTGGAATAAGGTCAAGGATTGTGTTTGGTGACTGGGAACTCTTGTCTTTTTTGACCTGTTTGAGCCCCAAGTTTGGGACTACTGCAGTAATATGAAAGGACAATAATAAATTCTCTTAAATAATCTTTTCCTGGTTTTCTACTTCAGGAAGGGCAGTTGACCTCATGTTGGATCATTGTGGTTTTTCGTGGTGCTAATTTTTTTCATTTAAAAAATGTTTTTTGGTTCTTTAACTTCATCTGTGAGCTCTTGCTTTTTATCAATTCAGTTGGCACAGTAATGTATGCAGCAGGCTGTGGGCTACTTATCTCCCACTTGAACATGCTGGCTCTCCACTTGCTCTGATGTCCTGTAGGAACTGTTTCCACAGCGTCTGCCTAACACCAGTTTCCCCTTCTGAGCTCGTTGGGGTGGTGTGTCCTCTGTTCTGTGGAGATTGTTAAATGTCCATCATCAGAGAAGTCTTTGTGCCTGGTTCTCACTGGGGTTTCCACCATTGTCGTGGGCACAGGGCCCCCAGTCACGGATAGCTCCCCCAGTTCTCTACATCACCCTTCTGCCTTCATCTGTGTCAGTTACTGCTGTCATCCGTGTAATTTCCCTCCTTCCTAATCTCCCCCAGCAGTCATTTCTACTAGTTGTATCAAAAGAAGACAGACACTCAGTTTGCTGCTTTGAGGATCCAGACTCCGTGCCTCCGTCTGCCTCTGGGGCGGAGGCAGGGAGCGAGGGGAGAGCCATGGACTCGCCCCGCTGGGCTGTTCAGTGAGGGTGGAGACAGGGTGGAGTGAGTGGCTGGACTGGCACGGGGGATGGTAGCAGGGGGATACGTTGAGGCGGACGAAGATTTAAAAGGACAGCAGACTCTTCTGTTATCTCTGAAGGGCTAACACCAGTGATGACTCTGAAATGCATCTCTGCCAGAATGCAGAGGCTCATAGAACAAGGAGCTTCGACCAGAAGCACAGTGTGCTGAGTTGGGGTGGGAATCAGAGTCACCAGGCAGCCATGCAGTCCCCACCAGCTGCCCTAACCCTCTGGGATTTCGTATTTTCTGAGCTGCCCCAAACCCAAGTTTGAGGCAGAGAAGTGAGGACCGAAGCCCCTGGGTTCCTAGCCCCTGGGCAAGAAGCGGCTCCCTCTTCTTCAGCTGAGTTCCCAAGTGTCTCGAGGAAGGCGACTTCCCACTTCCCTGAGAGCCGGGGTAGGAGCGGGTGCAAGCAGGGCAGGAGCGGGGGACCGAGCGGCCAGTGGGCCTCAGGCGATGGTGAGGTTCCAGGCAGGTGAGAGCCACTTCCCCGAGTGGGACAAGGCAGAAAGTGCCACCAGCAGATACGCTTCCGTCAGAGCTTAGAAACCACGGCAGGTGTCAGCACTGGCAGGCTGGGAGAGGAACTAAACGGTGTGCTTTTTACACTGTGTGCAAGACACAAAAACTTACAAAGCCGGGGAAACCGCTTGTGTGTGCTTTCCTTCCAGATGATAATTTACTGTGACGTGAGAGAATTCAAAGTCGCGGTAAACGGTGTCCACAGCCTGGAGTACAAGCACAGGTTTAAGGAGCTGAGTAAAATCGACACACTGGAGATCGACGGTGACATCCACTTACTGGAAGTGCGGAGCTGGTAGCTGACACGAGGGCTGCGAACGCTGAGACACAGCATGACCCCTGTAACACTGGCCTTGGTAACACGCCTCTATCGCGACATGCTTTATATACATTGTTAAAGTCCTTAAGTCCCGCTGGGTGTCCTCAGTCCGTGCTGCGCGACTTGCCGAGCCCAGAGTGGGAAGACTGATGGGACAGCAGTCACAGCCGTTACTGTGACAGGCTTTCCTGCTCTCTCCTCTGCACCTTGACTGCCTCTTTTAAACCTACTTTGCATTCAGCAAGTATTTAGGAAGTGCCCACTGCAGCAGAGAAAGCCAGCCTGCACCGAGCATTTATCTTTTCATGTGTGGTGGGAGCCAGGGATACACAGTGGGGCGCGTACCTTCCCTGTTCTGCCAAGCTCTGGGCCACTGTTCCTCCTTCACGCACTAGACTCACCAGGGACTTAGAAGAATTATTCTCTTAAATCAGCTAAGGACACAAATTTGTAGGTGACACTTCCTCCAGTGCTGGCTCAGGGTTTGATTGTGTCCCATAATTGGGAGGATTGATGTTGATTTATGTCTGGAGATTTTCTTGAGCATGATAAATATCTAGCTCTGCTAGTTGTAAGCATTACCAGATGATTAACACTGTGAACTCTAAACGCAGCACAATGATATAGGCAAAAAGCAAAGCAAAACCGAACCAAATGCTCTTGACGCCAGTCCCAAGGCCACTGATTTCTGCCCCAGTAAATGCATATTTTAGAATATTGGAGTTTCGAGTGAGCCAGAGGTCTCCTATGCACATACTCTACAGTGTGAAGGTAGACGAGAGATGGTCTCAATTTGTGAAATGTCTGTGGGTAACAAAGCAGAGTCAAGATTAGATTTAATGACTGTTTATCAAGCAGGCCCTATCCGAAAAGTAAACTGCAGCAGCCGAGACCAGTGAGGTGGAGAGGCGCTGGTATTCTGCCCCTTGTCAGCGCAGACCAGCACTCCTCTGCCTGTCTGAAGACGGGTCCATCATCATTAGTGACAGAGATCAAAACACTGTTCTGCTTTTAGTGATTAAAATCAAAACCTGTATCAGCAAGTTAAACTGTTGCATTTCTGTAATTTTTGTCTATTATTCTTTGAAGCAAGTTGGCAGAACTTCTTTGTAGAATTCTTACAGGTCAGATCTTGTTACAGGGAGTTTCAAAGGTTTGTGAGTGGGGAGGGGAAAAAATAGCAGTCTCATCATTTTATCATGTTAAATTGCTGGGCTGAATTCTGCCAGGATTTGGGGATATTTTCATAACAGTTTGTGGTTTGGTATTTGTATCCCTATATTGCAGAAAATATTATTACCAATCTTACTCCTAAAGGTACTCAGTGTGGACACTTTTAGCATTTAATTCTTTTCCATCTTTTCATGTTCATTTATTATGCTGAGTCTCACCAAACTAAAAAAAAAATTAGTGGAGGTGGGGATGTTGGGAAAGCTGTATAAGGCAAGAAGGATCTAGAATCCCCAGGGTTATTTTTTTTCCTTCAGAACAGAACATCAGAGGGCCTGGCAGATGGCAGAAACTGGACCACTTAGAAAAAAAGAAAAGCCCACTTACCTTGTTTTCTTTAAGTCTTAACCACAGTACATTTTCCTTTATGTGGACAATACTAAGTCAGACAGTTCTTTGATAGAGTAAATATAAAATCTCAAGATCATTTTTAGAAAATAAGGTGTTACCATTTATTAATAAATCCTGTTGTGACATTTCTTAAAGAGAAATATGCACTCCTAGCCAGCTCTGTCTCCAGACGCAGACCAGCATTCTGCTTGTCACAATTCCACACTAAATTTCTATATTAAACTAGATCAAGGGCTTTCAGACTTTAACAGCTTTGGAACAGTTCTTAGATGCCTTAAATTTTTAAAAGGCATCAATTAATGTCTTAAACAAAATAAAGGCAGATTTAATTCTGCTTGAGCGTTCTTTCTAGCTTCATCATGACACGGTATAGAGAGAACTTTAAAGCTTTGAAAAAGTTCTTTTATTTACTTTATTCCTCAATTCTGGGTTAACTGCCAATGGAGATGTGAGCACGTCTAACTGGAGGGGCTCCTTCTTGCCACCAAGGGTTTCAAGGCCCTGGCTACTTGTGGGATCATGGGATGTGGATGTTCTGATTGCCTCTACCACCCCACCCTGCCCCCAAGAGACTGAAGGATAAAGGAGACACAGTCCAGAGTAGAACATGCATTCCAGAACTACCTGCTCTATGGGGCACACACAAAAATTAAGACTGAAGTGTTATCCACCCAGAATGAAAAGTAAAAATCCACTGGCTTCAGGGCTGAAAGCATTCTTGTTGGGTGCTGAGTAACTGTCATCTTCTTAAAGTAAAGAGCTACTTTGAGTGAAATCCCTGACATGGATACCATGTACAATAGCTATTCCTTTACCACGAACGTTCAGGCTTTATAGTCCAAAGGCAGGTTAGCATTAAACATGTTTGTAGTGACAGTAACATCAATCAAAAGAGCCTGTAATCAGTGCCGGGGCTTCCCCAATGGTTTATCGGTAAAAGAATCCACCTGCGATGCAGGAGACCTGGGTTTGATCCCCAGGGTCGGGGAGATCTTTTGCAGGAGAAAATGGCAACCCACTCCAGTATTCTTGCCTGAAGAATCCCATGGAAAGAGAAACCCAACGAGCTACAGTCCAAAGGGTCCCAAAGACTGAGCAGCTGAGCACATGCTACACACATAATCAATGCTGAAACAAACACAGCAGTCTCCGTAAAGAGACCATGTATCATTTACTCTTTGTAGATTCTGTACAACTGGCAGGAAAGGCTTCTGTGGTCGCATAGATCAGGTGGGAATTTTGTGAAAAAGTCCAAGTAGGGTTAAGGCACCAAAACTAACATGGTCCTGAACACCCAGAATAAAGATATGAAAAAGCAGTCTGATCTCCGAACAGAGTACGAAGTACCCAAACCCAGAGTTTCAGAAGTAGCCCTGGAGAGGCTCTCCCAGGATGGTTTCCAGCTGCTGGATGGCCTTCTGGCATTGGTGCTCTACCTCTTCACATTCATCTAAAACAAAAAAATCAAGTCAGTCTTCCTGCCTCGTTCTCATCAGCCTGGGTCTGCACATCCTGCTCTCGCTGTGAGTCCAAGTCAGGAGAGAAGTGGACCACAGTACTGAGGTGGAAGCCGTCCTGCAGCCCCTCCGGCCTTTCTCCTTCCTGCCTGCCTCCCCTTCTTATGGTCTTAGCCTTGGGAGGCGGAGGAAGACCCCAAACAGTGGTGCACAAATGAACATTCCAGACACCTAGCAATGCCGCTCTGTTCAGCCATTCACACAGCCCCTCCCACGGCAGGGGGAACAAAGGTGCAGGCACCTGGTTTGGGACGCGCAGTGAATGCCCAACGTGAAAGCATCTGTCCTTGCCTCCGCCACCCCTGCCTGTATCTGTACTATTTCCTGGGCTGCATGGTAGCACCGTGCTCACTCTGCTCCGTGTGCAGAGCGGCACAAACCTGAACTTCAACCTCAGTTCCACCTGTCACACTTGTTATCAGATAGATTACTTACTCCTGTTAAAGCCTCTAGTCTTTTCCCTTATTTAAAAAAAGGGGGGATAAGGGCAGGTGCCTGGTGAGGATTAATGAGCTCATCCACCCAGAGTACACAGTAAGTGCTGGGCATTAACAGTGCTACTCCATCGCATCCTTAGTGGCACTGGATGTTTTGATATAATAACCCTGCATCTGTGGACCAAAATATTCAATCATAGTCATGTATGAGGTTAAACAAAACAATATGATCGTCTGTACTGTCAGCAAAAAACACAGAGGTAAAGACAGTAAGGATTATGCTGTAAACAAATCTCAAATGATGAGGAGGCGTTTGCTTTCTAACTGTTCCCTCCACCCTACTCAAAACAGGAGTTCAGCCTCCAGGCAAAAGGCTGGAGCCAAGAGCTCATCATGGTCTCTGCAAACGGGCATTCCCACTGGGCACATTCCCACAGAGGTTTAATTCTTAAAAGATTGGGAATTACCTTCCATCAATTCAGCTAAGAACGGAATGGATTCTGGTAACAAGACGATATAATTCTCTCTTAGTTTTTCAGCCAGTGCTAACACAGTTATCAGAGCAGCAAATCGAACCTGAAAAGATGAAGAATCATTTTTTAAAAACCAAAGAACTGTTATAGCTCTGTTTGTTAATTTATGATCTAACTTGAGACAGACTCTGAATTTTAAACTGTTACTTCACTCTCTCCATTCAAGCTTCACCTTAGCTTAACAGTTCATTTAACAGTTTGAGATCTGTTTTATAACATGGGCAACCTTGTAAGTCAAGCTTTTCAGTCTGTGTTCTAGTACTGCAGGCCTTTCATGTGAATGTTTTTTTGTAACATTTTCCTTAAACAAAAACCGTAAAAAAGCCACGTGCAAATTCGAGTGTGTCATCAAACGTGACTGCACTGAAGCTGCAGGCTGGCCTGGCTGACGCCCACCTGGTGGGCGCGTGTCCCCAGCCACTGCAGGCAGGACTCCTGCCCTCAACCCCAACTGGGGTCGCCATGTGGTGGTGTGAGGGGCCGCATCCTCCTCAGCCTGACTAGAAGACACTTCTGTGTCATAAATGTCCTAGTTCTGGAACTTAAAGATTGGAGTGCTGCTCACATGTCTTGTCTGTGACAAGGAACCCAAGTTCCTTGGTTTGTTAACAGCTGTTTGTTAGTCATTCACTCTGAAATGAAAGCCATGTTAGTCCTCTTTCTGGTTTGGGGTAATTTAAAGAATATCTGGATACAGCAAAGTGAGATGTTTAAAAAACATTTGTAACTGCCTATGTTCAATCAGGATTTTCCTGATCTGACACAATCAAAACAACGTATGTTACAATAAATCTAACGCAGCAACTTTGTAAGAACCTACAATTTAAAATGTAGGGGCACGCTGGAAGAGCCTCATTGTTTCCATTACTTCCAAAAGAATAAATGCTATGAATTTCAACCAATAAATCTATTAACAGAATTCTGCTTCGGTCTGTTTTATCCACTGGTATTCCAGTGTAATAATCAGCTTGAGAGATGGTGATCCATCACTAGGACAGTTTGAAAACTTCAAACCTCCACACATCAACGTCCCATGCTGATGCACGTTATTCCACAAAGTCCTAGGCCTGCGATGTGTATAAAACAGGATGATACACTGCTCTAACTCAAAGGAATGGTCTGTGCACAAACCCAGCATGTGTCTGTGAGTACACTGACATGTAAATGGTGCCTAAGAAACACGAGGAGCTAAAGTCTTTTCAATACTTAAAAGTATAAAGCATTTTAGTGGTCCTGTCTAACACACCAGGGGCGTGGGAAGGACTGCTAATGGCCTGCAAATGGAATTCAGATTTCTCAGGTTCAGTCTTCTGCCTGACACAGGCCCACCCCTGGTGCTAAGCGCGGCAGCGCAGGCCCCACGCCCGCGGCCACGGGTGCAGGTGCACAGCACCCACGTGGCACCATGGCGCCTGACCTTGGGTGAGGAGTCCCTCGTCTTCAGCAGAATCTGGTAGTTGAGGGGTTTCCAAAGCGAGTCGTCCGCCATGGCCACTGAGAACTGGGCAAGGCATGGCACCAGGTGCTGTGTCACCCGTTCTTGGAACTTCTCTTCGCCTCCAAGCCTATTTTCCAGCTGTTGACGGTGAGACAAGGACAGCAGTGGGTCTCTTGCTGTTTGAAAAAAATACTCAGCGTATATGGTATTTTGCTATCCTTCCTAATAGCAGGCTCAAAAACCAGGTACTATTTATTCTATTACTCTCTCTAGAGCAAATGGAACCACTGCCCATAGCATCACCCCCTTTCCTATGCAGAAACAGAGAAGAGCAGCCAAACCCTTACACATTCTAAAATTTAGTTTTTAAGAATTAAAAATTTATAGACCTTAATCATGCCTTTTATTTGAAAAATTAAAAACTCTGTCAATGCCACTGTGAAGACAAGTTATATTCATGAGAAACATGAAATCGGTTTTGAAATAAAAATTTCATAGAAAGGAAAAGAAACCCCAGCAAACTGTGGTTCTGGTCAACATAAACCCTGCAGGCATGTACCACTCACTGACTGTCCCAACTTTTAACAGCAGATGGTTCCACTGGTTACCTGATCCACCAGGGGCATCATCAAGGCTTCCGCTCTCTCTTTACTTAGAAAATGCTGGGTGTCAAAAAGGAAGATTTTGTATAAACAGTTCAGAATAAACTGTAGTAGCAAGCAGCACTTTTCAGGATCATTTTCAGAGTCAAAAAATGCTTCATCTGTAGATTGGGGAAAGTAAAAATGGAAAAACCAAAAAAAGCCGAGTTTTCAAATCTCCAGTGTTTAAATTCAAATCACTATTATAAGAACTATAAGTAGATGGGTATTTCTAAAATGATCTAGAAATCAATCAGTATGAAGGAAAATGGACGTCTCACTGGCTCACTTTCAGAGTTGTTAAAATTCTCAGTTAAGATTGCTTAGTTTGGCAAATGGACTGCTTGTTATTAGCATTAAAGAATAAACCAACTTTAATGTTTTAGAGTTAATTCCAGAAGCAAAGGAATGACCTTTATTCTTTCTCCCAAGTGAGTAAATTAATATCATGTGTGTAAAAGTTGCTCAGTCATGTCCAATTCTTTGTGACCCCATGGACTGCCAGGCTCCTCTGTCCATGGAATTCTCTAGCCTAGAATACTGGAGTGAGAGCTGTTCCCTTCTCCAGGGGATCTTCCCAACCCAGGGATTGAACCCAGATTCCCCACATCGCAGGCAGATTCTTTTACTGTCTGAGCCACCAGGGAAGCCCCAATTAATAACATGCTATAACATGCTAAAACTGACTGTAAAGTAAGAAATTTATCTTCCTTACTATACCTTATGTAAGGTACATAGAGTAAGCATGCCAACTGACCTGGAGTCCACTACCTACCTGTTTTGGAGATGTTCACCTGGTTCAAGGTGTCAGCAAAAGGCTTCACTAAATGACCAGCAAACAGGGTAAAAAGCCCTTTCAGTTTTTCAGCAATGCAATCTGCCAAGTTGTAAAATGTCAACAGCCTGTCCTTAGGAGCATCCTCTGTCTTAGCCCAATCAAATAGCTAAAAAGGTAAAGAGTAATAATATTAGTTTCTTCTGTGGATCTTGTAACTGATGTGAGTAAGAGAAAGAAAGCTCACCTTGAAGAACAGGGGTCTGAATGTGACTTCAGAAAGTTTGACCACCATGGCTACAAGACAGTCAATGATGTAATTTTCCGTTTTTCCGATTTCCTCCAGATCATTCTAAAAACAGAAGAGCTAATTTATTAGCCAGAGTACTGACATCTAGGTCTAACTCTGGCAGGTACAACAGGTTACACAGCTAAACTTTTCTCTGGCTCTGAGCTAGGTGGTAACTTCAGGACACCTACCTCAGCGTGCTGGGTGCGGAAGTCCAGGGCCTCCAGGAAGAATGTGGTGAGCTGGGGCTGGTGGGAGGCGAGCTCTTCCTTCCTCATCACCCCAATGTGCTCGCGCAAGATGCTCATAAATGGGCCCATGAGATTCTGAAAACACACAGGAAATGTACCCGTTTTTAATACTCCTAGAGTTCATTAATGCATCTGTAATGGCATTAAATAACCATATTCATCTTTAAGTGAAAATCTAAAAATTTCAGTGCCACATCTCCGTCCTCCCAAGTCTAATACCCTGTACAGTCTAACCTTCCAGTTCTTCTCAATCTGCTTGTATGTCTTGTTGATGGCTGGCAGTAACACTCGGGGTGACAGCGTGGTAGCCAGTGTCTTTTTAAGGGACGTGAGACGGACATTAGCCTGGGAGGCAGGACCCATTTCACTAGTGATTTTCTCCAAGTGAATCACCTGTAGGAGATAACCACCACCATTAAGGCCACCACAGGTCCTTACTGAGCGCATCTGTCTACACACACACACACACACACACACACACACACACACACACACACACACACAGGTCCTTACTGAGCGCATCTGTCTACACACACACACACACACACACACACACACACACACACACACACACACACAGGTCCTTACTGAGCGCATCTGTCTACACACACACACACACAGGTCCTTACTGAGCGCATCTGTCTACACACACACACAGACACACACACACACAGACACACACACACACACACACACACACACAGAGTCGCGGTGAGGATGGAGAAGCCAGTCCACGTGCCAGTGACACACACACACACACACACACAGAGTCGCGGTGAGGATGGAGAAGCCAGTCCACGTGCCAGTGACTGGGAATGCTCAGTGCACTTAGCCTCACACAGAACTCCTCATGCACCAACCCCAAACATAAGAATAAACAAAAATAAAGACTTATTTTAAATATTTAATGTAAATTAAAATAGAAAAAAAATGGACAGACACCTCTTTCCAGGGAGGAGTCAGGGATGCAGGCAAATGGTGGGAGGCAGAGGGCAGGGCTCAGGATAGTGATCTTAAGAGGACAGGATCCAGGGACCATGAGAGTTACGTTCTTTGCTAAAGAATCTAGAAAGCTGCTCAGATGCAGAGGTCCCTTTCTTCATGATGTCTACCTTCAAGGTGTGGCTAGAAAGTATGTGAATCCATTAAGTCATCTGTGTCAAAGCAGCTAAGGCTCCTAACCATAAATGGCCAGTGAGCAACACAACACAACAGATCGGGGGGCCATTCTCAGGCATTTTCATTTGGCTAGAAATGCCAGTGGCCCACTGTCTGAATTGCAGCACAGGCATTCCACTCTGAAAGACCTTAGGGTTAAGAAACCCTCACGTTAGGAACAAAGCAGGCATGCCCATTTCTGCAAGAAGCTCTATCAGCCCAAGTCTAAAGAGCTCACAGCAAAAGAAAGCAGTAAAATACATCCTGCAAAATCAAAGAAGGAAAGAGCCTCATGACAAAGCAGCGCCCATACCAAGGTCATGACTGAACTGGAGGGACAGCAAAAGTGAGAAAGGCACACATTTAGTGAGAAGCAGCACATCTCGTCAGAATAAGAGTCTCCGTGCCAAACAAAAAGCTTCAGGCACAAATGTAATGATCGAATCTATAACGTTTCCCTTCCCCTACTGTGGTCACTGACTCACCTGCGACAGGACCCCTTCCAGGTAGGGGCTGATGAAGTGCGGCAGGGTCTCGACCACCTTCTGCAGGGCTGCCAGGGCGCTGAGCAGGTAGACCTCACCCGAAACCAGCTCGTGGGTGCTTCTCATGGTGGTCAGCAGGGGTGGCATCAGGCTGGAAAGAAAGGACACAAGTTTCAAAACTTAAAGCAGAAACAGAGAATGGAAGACGGAGCAGAAGTCACCATGAAAAAAATCCAAACTGCCATCCGTGCCCCTTACATTGACATCCAAGCCCATGAAACATCTATGCATTTCACGTGACCGAGAGCAAGTGCTCTCCCAGGGCCCACAGTACCAACACAATATCACTTTACCTAAAAAATGACAATGTCTTTCAGCTGACACTTGCTACATGTCAGGTAAAAAAGCCTTGCATGGAAGCAACTGTACTCTAATTTTAAAAAAAGACAAAAAAACCTGTTACTGGTCTACAAAGCATTAAGTAAGGCGACTGTGAGCAAGCTCTTAAACATTTATAGCAGTTTGGCAGAGTAATTTTATGTCTGTGACTAACGGTAGTAAGAAATTTTGTGTGGCTGTGTTATTTCATTTTTCTTTTTACTGTATTTTCTGAAAATAGCAGTCTATGCAATTAAAAAAAATTTTAATCTCAAAGAAAAAAAGCCTTGCATGCACTGCCCCATCATCCTTACCCCATGAGACAGGCACTGTCTCACTTTGTAGGTAGCAAAGCTCTACAGGCCAAGTAACCCTGGCAAGGCTGCACAGCCAGCAGATACCGGAGCCAGCGAGACAGCCAGGAGTGGCCACTTCCGGCGTGGCCGGCAAGGGCCAGTCGAGGCCCGACCATGGAAGGGCTCCTCCATAAAATGGCGCTGCCACCACTGCTTCCTAGGACTGCTGGTCCAAGGGGAGCAAAACCTGGGGGCAATGCACATCGTAAAGGTAAATGAGAATGCTGTGTTTTCCAGTTTGAAGAAAAGATCACTTCTCTAACAAATCGAATTTTATGAAACTTCTACTAACGGGCAAAAAAAAAAAAAGTCACTGAGGTTTTACTTCCCAGTTGGTAGCAGAAACCTTGTATGGCGGTCCTGCCCCAGGTCCCCTCGCGTACCTGGGGAGCTGAGGGATGGCCCGGGCTTCCAGGGTGGAGACCACCTCGGCCACGCAGAGCAGGGCACTGCCCAGGACGTTCTTCTCCTCCTTTGCACCCAGAGCAATCAACCTCACAGTGGTGTTCAGCACCGGGACGAAAGGCTCTGGATTTTCTGCACCGAAATTCTTGCATAAGAGCTTTAAGGTATACAGAGCCGTCTGTCTGTTTATTGGTTGGTCTTCTAACGTCTTTCTTTTATGCTTCACCATGGCCACGAGGACGGGGACCAGGTCGAGGAAATGGTAAATCTGAGGAAGACAGCCAAAGTTCCCAAACAATTAAAGCTGCAAAGAAATGCTAGTCTTCTGTCCATTTTTACTGCTTGAGATTGCTCAAACGGAGATCAGACCAAGAAGTCCTAAGCCATATGATGATACGCAAGCAACCATTTCCCCACTTGTGTTACTTACGAATAAATGAATGCATGTGTTTACAATCAATTCTGTATTTATATAAAGCACCCTACTAGTTTGGAGTGAAAAAGGACTAGAATCATGCTAAAGTTAAGGCAACATGTGGTCAATATTAAGCAAGAATTCCATTTGGTTGCAATTCCACTCTAATAGCTCTTATAACACATATATAAGTGCTCCTACCAGAGTTAACATCACATTTAAACACACAGGCATCACAACATTATTGGATAATAACATACTTATTTAAATTGTACCATTAGAGAAACTACAAGGAGTTAAATGCAGCTCTGATAAGCAAGGAAAGGGTAATGGGTCTGTCGTAGGGTCTTCACTTACAATTTTCTTCTTCCAGAAGGTTTTCTGCTGTAGCTTGTTGTTCAAAAGATCCAAAGCTTTCCGGCGAACAGACGGCAGGGGGTTCTCTAGCAGTCCTCTGATCACGGGGATGAAGGCTTCTGTGGGCAGCAAGGCATTGACCTACACAGCAGTTTCACATTTAACAAAAGAGGAAAACATAAAATACAAAAAGGAAGATGAATTATTTAAGACAGACTCCCACTCACTGCACACCTTCAAAATATGAGGCGTTTTCACACACCAATTCTTATCTAGTTCTTACACTCACATTTCAGGGAGGCATGACTAACCAGATTTATCAAACACACAACAGCAAAAGAGGATGCTATCATCAAGCTAACTGCTCAATGCCACATAGATAAGCAACTCAGCTCAATGTTAAATAGTGGTCCTGGCCAGTGATTTTACTGGTGAACTACACACTCCATCTAATAGGTTATCATTTATTCCACTTGAATAAACTGGAACGTCAAACAGTAGGATGCGACTCAACATTTAAAGCTAATGCTTTAAATTTACTGAGATACACGATCTCATAATCAGTAGGTAAGGAAGTTATGACCAACCTAGATAGCATATTCAAAAGCAGAGATATTACTTTGCCGACTAAGGTCGGTCTAGTCAAGGTTATAATTTTTCCAGTAGTCATGTATGGATGCGAGAGTTGGACTGTGAAGAAGGCTGAGCGCCAAAGAATCGATGCTTTTGAACTGTGGTGTTGGAGAAGACTCTTGAGAGTCCCTTGGACTGCAAGGAGATCCAACCAGTCATTTCTGAAGGAGATGGGCCCTGGGATTTCCTTGGAAGGAATGATGCTAAAGCTGAAGCTCCAGTACTCTGGCCACCTCATGTGAAGAGTTGACTCATTGGAAAAGACTCTGATGCTGGGAGGGATTGGGGGCAGGAGGAGAAGGGGATGACAGAGGATGAGATGGCTGGATGGCATCACTGACTCGATGGGCTTGAGTCTGAGTGAACTCCGGGAGTTGGTGATGGACAGGGAGGCCTGGCGTGCTGCGATTCATGGGGTTGCAAGAGTCGGACACGACTGAGCGACTGAAGTGAACTGAGGTAAGCAACTGTTTTTCAGATAAAATGATCTTCAGGCATCCAATTCTTTTCCAAGAAAAATCTGAGCTGCATTCTATTAAGAGAAGGTATCACTAACTTTATTCTTAAAGTAAAACTTTCTGATAAAGAACTTGACAGTGACATAGCACAGCAACAAAACACAGAAGATGGAGAGAAATAAATGCGCACCTTGTCCAGCAAGTCGTACGCTTTACTGAGGAGTGCTCGCCAGAACTTCCCAGTTAGCTTGTCTGCATTTTTCTCCATGGACTGTGCTACAGCATTGATGTAGCCAAGAACCGTTTCTAGCAACCTGGAACACAGGAGACTCGTGTGAGAGTTTTAACTTCTTCCAGCTTTCTGATTAGAAGTTTGAAATTATTTCCAAATACAAATTAAAGAAAGAAAGGGAACATACCTCTGTTCCAGGCCTGTCAACACCTGAGGACCGCCACTTTCAACTACCTGATTTTTAAAGAAGAACAACATGGACATATGTTCATTAGAACAATATGAGTCAGTGAAGAAAAATCACTGAAGTGAAGTGAAACTTCAGAAATTCTTCAGCTCACTCCCCAGTGTTTTCTGATATTACAACTTAATCAGGTCCAAATCACCCCCATCATACTGTATTAGCTCCACTTCCCTTAATTTGATTACATTTTATAGATATTATCTGTGAAGTACTACAAAGATTCAGAAAAATATAGCAAATGATTTAACACTTACCTATTAATTTTATGAAATGTTAGTCTTTTGTGAGGCCTGTATCTAATTTCAAGATGTTAATAAACACGAAGGGTACAGCTGTAGTCCCCACTTTACTGCTCTCTAATCCCAATCTCCTCCCACCCCGAGCCCCACAGACTTCAACCTGCAGTTAAATGTCATCAGAGAGTGCCTACCAGGCAGCAACACGCTTTCCTTGATGACACTCGATTTTGGGGGTCTCTGCAGTGACTCACGTTGCTCTAGTTCACTTATTTCAACTGCACACACTATTCCTCCTGATGTATCGCAGCCTATTCATTCACCTCTCTTTGTGGATATTTAGTTTATGTCACCCCCCTCATCCTTTTCTCCTTTAGTAACAGTGCTAAAAAGAACCTTTCTCCTTGAGCATCTAGCCAAGATTTTGTAGAGAAACGGAACTACTGGATCACAGGGGACAACATCCTCACCTTGACTGGACACTGCCCAGCGCTTCCTGAAGTGGCAGTACTGAGTCCCACTACCCAACACCGTGCAGAACAATGATCATGTCCCCACAGCCTTGCGGCTTCCTGTATTAACAATTTTAAAATTTCTGCCAGATTGCTAATATCACAGTGGCATCCCCTTTAATCTGCATTTTCCTTCTTACTAAGGAGGCTGCTTCATCTCACTGGCCATTTGAGATTCCTCTTCAGTGAATTCATATTACTTGCCAACTGTTCTAATAGAAATGGATGTCTCTTGACTTATAAACAGCAATAATCTTGTCTTAGTCTGTGGTTTTCATTTTGCTTATGGTGGCTTTTTATTGAAGTTTTTAAGAAATTCTTCTCCATTCTCTGGTTATGTTTTCTTTGATTTTCTTCTCAAAGTGTCAAGCACTCCTTTTCACACCGAAGTTTTTAATCTACCTTTTGTTTAATCTAACTTTATATGTGACATGAGCCTTCCCCCACTACTTGGCACAAATCATACCAGACCTAGGTCTCGCACACTTCTCTCTCCCCACTGTCACACGGTGCTGCCTGACATGGGAAGTGCTTCTTACATCACGTGGGTGTGGCCAGCTGATGTCCAGTCACACTGATCCACTCTCGTCATCAGGCACCACCACCGTCCTCGACTCTGCCTGACAGAAGCAGTGTCTACACTGGTCACTCTCAAGCAAGCTTGCTTAGCTAATTACTAGCTGAGCAAGTCTGTCAAGTCCTTTTCTGATTCTTACACTCGTTCCTTTAGCTGAGTGTGAACAGTGACCCAGGGCACCCTTGTTCCAAGCTCTGACAGGCACACATTCAGGACTCATGATGAAGTGTGGTATAAGGAGTTCCACCGACCTCATGATGCTGACGATCATTGTCCTTAAGTCATGAGTAAGTGCAGAATTCACTAAGCTGTTTGTCTGAATACTCCAGTGATCACAGATTTCCTCTCTCAATCAGTTCATGGCTTATACGAAAGTGAAGTCTCTCAGTCATGTCTGACTCTTCGTGACCCCATGGACTGTATCCTACCAGCCTTCTCCGTCCACGGGCATCGTAAGGACAGAGATATTCAAACGTTTAGCCATTCTTGTGTTCCTGGTCATGACCCCGACTCTTCTATTTCTTCATGTCTTCGTTTCCATATGTACTTCTTACTCTCTTATTGTTTAAAGTTTAGCACACAAACAGAAAGGTGCACAAATAGCGTGTGCAGAGCTCACTATATATGGTAAAGAAACAACATATTATCGGCACCTCAGAATTCCTCCCCTACCTGACCCCGACTCCTGCCCTCTCCTCCTTCCAAAGACAGACACCGTTGTTACTTCTAAAACCACAAGTGTGTTTTGCCTGTTTTTGAACTTAATACGACAGGAGCTGCAGGATGCGTTCTTTCTGCCTTCCTTCCTTCGATGGTACACTGATGAGTGTCAACAGTGTGTCAGTGAGGCTCGCCCACGTCCAGTGACGATGACAGACACTTTATCCACTCTGCTGCTGATGGACACTTGGACTGTTCGCAGTCCTGGCACCGTCAACAACGCTACCATTAACATACTTGCCAGTGTCTTTCGGTGCACACGTTCATACACTCTGCAGGTATGTAGCATTTGAGGACAGAATTGCTGAGCCACAGGGTTCATGCGTATACAATCTCAGTAGGCCGTGCCCAGCACATGTTCATGCTGAAGTGAACAGCACCATTTGTTTTCTATTACAGGCATGCCTCACGTTTTCATGAGAGACTTGCCAAGCTATTTTTACTAGCCTAAATCACAATTTCTTCAGGGAAAGCAAAATTATATCATAAATACATTTAAAGAACATCTCACCTTTCTGATAAAATTGTTGGAAGCCAGGAGCTGAGACATGAAGGACACAGACAGAAATTTAAAATGCCGCAGCTGCTTGCTAGTGTGAGCATCTATGTTAAAGACCTGTAGCATTTCTTCTTGTGATTCGCTCTTGTTAGATACTGATTTGGGAATGGTTTCTGAAAAAGAACAACGAACAAGTGACCTCACTTCATCTTCGACTTGATATTTTAGTGTATAGATACAGATATTAATGAGCATGGTAAATGCATACAAGTTCTAGAGAGAACTCTGTTATACATCAAATACATGTATATTACTAAACATATCCATATAATATACATGGAAAGAAAGTGAAAGTGTTAGTTGCTCAGTCATGTCTGACTCTTTGCCACGCCATGGACTGTAACCTGCCTGGTTCCTCTGCCCATGGAATTCTCCAGGCAGGAATACTGGAGTGGGTATTATAGCATTCCCTTCTCCAGGGGATCTTCCCAACCCAAGGATTAAACCTGAGTTTCCTGCACTGCAGCCAGATTCTTTACTGTCTGAGCCACCAGGGAAGCCCTATAATACATACATACATACATACATACAAACATACATATACACACACACACATATATATAAAATTTGTTATATTCACTTTTTCCTCTTCTAAATTAGTGAAAGATATATTTACAAATAAAATATCCGACAGCCCTGAGAATAGAGTATATAAGACAAAAGCAAACAAACAAAATCAAGGCAACTGAGACAAACAAATGGAAGACAAAGATCTTGCAAAAAGAGTCTAAACTGGCTCCATGCCCCATTTCTGAAGCTATAGAGGCATGTACTTTGATGGCCCACAACGGACTGAAGGAGGGTCATCCCTCCCCTTCAACATTTAAACCTAAAAGTTGAGGACGTTCGTCCTTAAACTCTGTAAAACTCCACACTCAAATGTATTGAATATAAAAGGGGTATGTGTCTACTGGTAGGCCACTTACAAATCACTGTCCTAGAGGGTGAATCAAAATTCAGGCTTTGTTGTACTTAGCCTGTCACCACAGATGGCTCGAATTTTAATGGAAAGCTAAGATACAGCTAATAAGGTCCTACTAACTTCCTGTCTTTATACTATAATTCACCCCACTCAGAACACTCCATAGCCCACATACCAGCACAGAGACACAAAAACCAACGTTTGAGGAATGGCAGGTAGGAACCCTACTTACTGTTTTCTACAAAGATCTAAAATCACTGACTTGCTTTAAAGAACCCTTCTAAAGACATGCCATGGGCTCTGAGGATATAGTGCATCGTAACTGCTTTTCTCAAGCTTCCAGATCAAACGATAATTAACATCTGACTTACACCTACCTTCTTTTTCCTCTGGCAGCTTCAGTAAGTACTCAAGGATAGTCATCAAGCTTTGGATCTGATGCTGGACACTAAACTCACAACAGACGGAAATCCAAAATTCAGTGTCTGCCTCTAAAATAGCATCCTGTGTAGAGGAGAGAAAGAAGTAATAAAACCGTAGCTCTCCAATTTACATTACTTAACAAGTACAAATAAGGGAAACATTTTAAAAATACTTCTCAGCACACAAAGTCCCTCCACACTGACCATAAGGATGGTCACGCGTAGGACTAGAAGCATCAGATAGTGAGCTCCTTACATAATAAAGCCAATTTATAAGAATTAAGAGGTTTAAGTCCAGGATAAACTGCATTACCATTTCTGGTGGAACTGAATTACTTAACACAGGTTCTAGATCTATTCCTGGACGCCCCCTGTCTAAGAAGTCATTTAGAAACAGCCTTGGACCTGTAAGTCCCCCTCATCTCTCTCAATAGGGCTCTTTAAAACAGTTACCTGCATCTCACTGGCCTCTGTAACACTGACTCTCCTCCCCTGCCCCCTGAAATGAGACACAGTTTAATTCCTGTACAGCCCTATGCTGTCGGGCTTAAAACAGACCCACCCAGCATGGCATCAACTGTTTCTTAAACTCCAGTCACCCTCAAGAGAAGTCCTGTTACTCCCAAGGATATTCAGTGCCTCAGGCTCTAGAAGTAGGTCCAAAGAATATTAAAAATGCCTTTAAAAGCACTTCTGAGCTCATGTGGATTAAGCATCACCAGCCACAAGTTTAAAGTGAAAAGTAATGCAAAATCTATGTGAAACACCTCCCATTTTCTCTGGTCACCCCGCTCTGTGCTCTGACCTTTTCTCCATAGGCAGCCGCCAGCACGGTTTTAGTGACATACTGTTCAAAGAGCAGGACCAGGAGAACCCAGAGGAACCTCTCTGCGCCCAGCGTGTCAACAAGCTGGACAAGGACGGGCAGGCGCCTGTGCTCAGGCACGTGGGGCAGCGCGTCCACAAACACGTTAACGATCTTGACCACGATGTTCTCCACGTTCCTCGTGACTTCGGCAGAGTCACCACCATCAGACTGCAGGGCAGCAAGCAGGGACAGCGAGGAGAAGCCATGAGACAAGTGTTAAGTAGACTCAAAAAGGCCTTCTTTTGTGCCCCCAAGATAGTTATCAAAGGAATTCTAACAATCAAAGACCAATCAGTAGGTATTCAGAGTACAGACTACGTTCCCATGAGGGGACCACAAAGTGCAAGACGTGAGCTCTGCTCAGAAGGAGGCACATCACCTCTGCCAGACACCATGCTCCCTTGAAAATATTGCAGAGGCCCACCACGGGCCCTGAGAGCAAGGCTGCTCTTGGGGTGTCCAGAAAAACCAAACAGGATTTGAGCTACACCTGGAGAAGGATGGTATCATCTAACAAGCGCAGCAGTACAAAACCAACTGCCCCCTGCTGCTTTTAGAATATAATGCTGACCTTCTGGTGTGGGTGCACGAAAGACAACTGCTGAAAGAAAGAAAGAATGAAGAAAGAGACACGACAACCCAGCGGCCCTACTTCCACCCGACCTTGCTTTCCACCCCTCACACACACTGCGCACAGCCCCAGGCCGGGACTGCCAGCTGCTTCAGAGAACAAATCCTACCCTCTTCACACCAGTTTGAAGTGCATTTCTTATGAAAGTCTGTGGTCATTCTGGCCCATATGGGCCTTCCCCTACAATGAACTCTTCAGTGTTATCTATCCCACGGGCATAAATCACATGAATGCATAATGTTATTTTCCTTTTTATATATGTGGCCCACACTGGCTAATTTGCTGGACACCAACCTTACACCAAGATTAAAAGGAGAAGGTGCTCAGTATGGTCACTGAGGAAATGGTCAATAACATGAGAAAAGTAACAAGAGTGGAGGTAAAGAGGAAACACAAGTGGATAGCCACGCCTGTTCATCTTCAAGGCTATTTTTTAGCTTCAAAGTCTTCACTTCTTCCTGAGACTAAGTGTACTAAGTGTACTAAACTTGTGTACTAAGTTTCACCGAACACTTGGTAAACATCTGTTAAACTGTACGTTAACACATTTGCCACTGCACCTTTAAAACTTCCTATCTGCACAGACCTACTTAAGGGTCTCATCAAACTGATGCATTGTCCTGAGATATACCCTGACTGTAAATTCACTTTGTCAGAACGTTAAGGTACTTGTATAGTTTATATCCTTGCAGTACAGGACAATCAGCTAGGGATGTTTATAGATATTTCTGGAAAAGATATTATTTCCAAGACTACTGCTTAGCTTCACCACTCTAAAATTTAATGGGCACGGATACCTGAGCATTCTGGAGAGGCTTTTAATGTCATTTATTAACTACTACTTGAATCTCACGCTATTTAAAATCTTAAAAATTAAAAAATATAACACCAACGATGGTAGAAAACTCACCTGAATAAGTGCTGGAATAACCATTTTCACTGTCTTGTTGATAACCTGAAAACTGTAAGTATCATCTAGACGCATCACATTGGCTCCCATGAATGTAAAAATAGACATGATATTGTGTAGAACTTTATCCTGAAAGCAGACACATTTTTCAACATTTTCCATCTTAAGCAGACCAAATATCAATGATTCATTACAAGTCAGCAATAAAATAATATACCCGAGCTTAAAAACAGGCAAATGATGCACAAAGACACTTCTTCACAAATAAACAGTTGATAAGCTCATGAAAAGATGATCAACGCCAGTTATGAGGGAAACGCAAAATCCAATCAGAAAGCACCGATTCAGGCGAGTACAATAAAGGCAGACAGTATAACTGTGAGGGAGTGGACAAATTAGAACCCCTAGACACTGCGTGGTGGGCACAACATGATTTCACTTTGAAAATGGCCCGACAGTTTCTCATGAAGTTAAAGTTAGCATAGACCCAACAATTCTACTCCTACTGAAAATACTGAAAACACGTTCACACAAAACCTCCTATATAAATGTCCACAGCAGCATGATTAACAGCCAAAAAGTGGAAACAACAAATACGTCAATTAATGAACAGATAGAAAGTGGAAACAAGTTAAAAGTCCATCAATTACTGAACAGATAAAATAATGTACACACAAGGGTTTACTGTTAATTGCTGCTGTTTAGTCTCTAAGTCGTCTCTGACTCTTTATAGCCCCATGGACTTAGCCCGCCAGGCTCCTCTGTCCGTGGGATTCTCCAGGCAAGAATACTGGAGTGGGCTGCCCATGCCCTTCTCCAGGGGATCTTCCCAACCCAGGGACTGAACCATGTCCCCTGCACTGCTGGCGGATTCTTTACCATTGAGCTATTAGGAAAAGTCCTACAACGGTTTTCTACTCCGCCATAAAAGGAGTATTGATTCAAGCTTCCAAATGGATTAGCCTTGAAAACATGCGAAGTGCAGAAAGTGAGACCCAAAAAAGGCCACGTATTATATGATTCCATTCACAGGAAATGTGCAGAACAGAAGAGCAGATAGGTGGCTGCCAGAGGTGGTAGTGCCGGTGGTAAAGGGAATGGGGACTGAACGCTAACGCATATGGGGCTTCCTTCTGAGGCTGATGAAAGTGTTCTGGAAATACATGATGGTGATAGCTGTGCAACTCTGTGAGTCAACCAAAACCACTACATCGAACACTTCAAATAGATACATTTTGTAACAATACGAACTGTATTTCAATAAAAACAAAAGAAAAATATCAATGATTCCTAAATGTTTCTGGATTATCAACCCCTCTGAGGGCTACTGGCTCTATACCAAGGGGAAAAAAAATCCCATACACATTAAATCTTACACATGACTTTAAGAGACCCAAAGAAGCTCATGGAGAACAAAAAATCGTCAGTTAGGAACATATCCCTTAGATGAAAATAATTTCCATCTCTTCAAAAATCTTTAAATGGTGTATTTATATAAGGAACACGATTTCTGTAACTGAGGTAGTTTATAATCAGATTATTTTTAAGTCCACTTACTGGAGTTACCTTGCACCAAGTGCCATGCTAAGTGATAACCATAAATTATCCAGTCCCACTCTCACGATTCTACGAAGGTTACTGTATTTTCCACTTTACAAAAGGCAGAACCAAAGCTTAGAAAGATCAACTAGCTCACTGCCTCAACTAAAGAGGCAGGCCTGGGAGTCCCACCTACACTGTAAGATCCAGAACGCCACGGAATCCCAACCATGTGCGCCTATATATGTCCACAGAAGAAAACATCCAAAACATCTGCATAAGCCTTAAAATCATTAACACTTACAGGAAAGATTCCAGCAACAGTACCCAAGAGCAGAAGGGCATGGTGATGGGTCTGAGGCATCTCAGAAACACGGATGCACTGGACTATCAATTCCACGTTGAATTTCTCCTCATCCAGAATGTCTACAGGGCAAGAAATAAAAAATCTCCAAGTGGTAGGTACATTCACACTCAGAGCAGAAATCTGTCCCCACTTGCTTCCAACAAAGTACGCACCTTTGGGCATTCTGCCACCTTCTGGAGACAGTTTTTGGCAGATGTTAAGCAGACAACTAAGAATTAACTGTTTGGTGTATTCCATGCTTCCCTGCTCCAGTGGCAAAGGCTCTAAACACCTTCAGGAATCACGGAAGAGAAACGACAGGAAATGAAAGGGTTGTACAGTTTCAGTTCTGCAGTAATGACCAATCCCTAGAGCATATATTAAATGAGGAAGAACTAAAACATTAACGTTATATCTATAAACACTGTGAGATTTCTAACGCTGATTATTCTATTGCGGGCAGGTGCTGACGTCATATTACCTCTCCTTTCTACTGAACTTTCCATCAACCCATTTTGAACCTTCTTAGAGGACAACCTTGAGAATTACTTATTCTTCAGACGAGAGCACACATCCACCATGCAAGGCACACACTATGGCTATCTAATGATGCAGGGCTAAAGGACACTAGGTGCCACACCACATCCTTAAACAGGAGTCACGATGCCCCAGGGACACAGCACGGAGCAGGAAAGCAGGCTGCAAGGTGAGTGCTCATTTTCTACACAAGTTTCAGGCTTAGGCAAACAGGTTCCTATCCTATAACCATTCTTTAAATCCATAGTATTCAATTTGCATTGTTTTACAGACTAGCAGAGCAAGAAGAGAGTGTGAAAACAGGCAAGAATTAGAATCTTATTCTTTCACAGATCAAAGCAAGTGTCGTTACCTTGACAGCAGGTTAAAAAGAGTCGGTATCAGTATCTGAGGATTTTTGAGTTTCTTTTTGTGTTGCAATAATTCCAAGATGTGGGTTACTCTTTGCCAGTAAGAACCTCCAACTTCCTGGACAGATTCTTGATCTTGTGATTTTCTAGGAACCGGACAAGACAAAAAGAAAAGCAAATACTGTCAATGTCAAGTACAAACTATTGTAACCAATTATGCCACATTGATGGGCATCAAAAAAAGTCACAACAGTTCCAAACATTCACGGCCTGGGGATAGCCACGCTTACTTGGGCTGCATCTTCTGCCTCCTCGTCTGCTGAATCGTGCCTAAGGACTTGGCTTTATCTGGTGGCTCCAGTTCTATTCTGACTTGTTCAGCATTAACAGAAATCTAGAATATTAAGGAGGAATGGGTGATGACTGATAGGATTCCACGGGATTAGAGCAGTTTACGTAGATTTAAATAGATACAATGCAAACGTCTCTGTCCCATTTTACCTCTCCCTATGACCCTAAAGCCCAGTCCAATACCCAAAGGGAAACTTCACTGACAATCCCTTACATATTCCTTGGGGAAATTTTCCATATACCAACAGCTCTATAAAGATTAGACACACACAGGAGCACATTATCACACTGCTCTGTACCTTAATTTGTCCCACTTAGAACAAATTTTCTTAGAAATCTAAGAAAATATGTTATAATTCTGAGAATTGCAGAATCTGGATACGAGGACTTCACCACGCTATTATGTATTTTTGTGAAAGAAAGTTTCCCTAAAAAGCACAACAAAGCAACACACAGGGTAATTCGGTAATTATTCAGATCTACAGCTAGGTTTCAACATACATATAAACCAATGAACAGATTCTCAATTCCATTCTATGTGTCATTAAACAACTTAAATTATCCGTGACCCTGCTGAACATCAAGTCACTATTCCTTCCTGTTCTTGCCTAGGAGGTGAGTAACACCTAAACTAACACACACTCTACCGTTCAGAACTAAATATTTCATACTGTAAAAGTAATAGTGAGGATTTACAACTTTGATTTTGCACTTCTCTATAATCTACTTTTCTATGATTCTGGCTAATGGGAATATCTGACTTCCTAAAGGAATTACCAAAGGGAGAAGGCCTAACCATGGCATTACTTGGAAGAGAATAAATATTAATAAACAAATGACAAGTTTGCAACTTACCCCTTTGAAAACACTGCTAACAGTCTGAGAACAATGTGAGTTCTTACAGTTCACCAATAAATCAAACAACACGCACAAAAGCTTCTGCTGAACTTTTTCATCTGTTATAGCTGTGAAAAATGGTTTCGTAATCTAGAGGCAAAAAAAATGCAATTGAGATCTATGAACAAACTTGAATTCTAAAAATGTTTCCATCAATGTCTTACAATGTGAAATTGGTCCCCATTTCGTCAGTTTAAATGACTCATGTACATCATCCAGTTTTGAAAAAATGGGTCAAATATATCATATTCCTTTGAAACATGTTCAGACCATTTTATCTTCTCAAAGTAAACATTACAAATTTTCAAAAGCTTAACATGCTTTAATCTCTGAAAGAAATCACTGACCTTTTCGAGAGCTGTAATCTGAATGGTTGGCATTCCGGTACAAAGTTCCTTTGTTGTGTGCACAGCTTTTATAAATATATCTAGACTCTTCGGGTCCTTATGTAAAAGAGAAGCTGAATATTCATTATATTTTCCCAGAGCAAGATGCAGGGCAATGGCCTCATCTTTCAGGACAGCTGTGGGCTCCTTCTGGCTCTTTTCTAGAAGTTGTTCAATCATTGACAACAGCTGAGAAAGCACCAGCTAAAGTTTGGAAAATTTATTAGTAAATAGTTATTTATACTGATACAAGTTTTTCCTTGTACAAAAGCATCCGAAGATATGTTATAAGACTAGAAGCTTAACACAGAAGAAAAAAACCAACAGAAATGACCTCTTAGACATAAGGACAGCTGTTAATCCAACTAAGGCACCCAGGTCCCTCATGACAGTTCAGTCTGTAATAATCAAAAGCTCTGAATCTTTTAGCAGTAATAATCTGTGGGCATTCTAAGGCTTTCTAAAGACAGGAAATACAAACTGAAGTTTTAGATTATAAAAATAAAATTAAGCTTTTCCACACAACATTTCCAACTTGGTATAATTAATTCAAATTATATATGTGAAGCCTTCAATAACTAAAGCAGCAGCCAGCAAATTATGGCTTGCAGGACATGTTCAGAGGACCATCTGTTTCTGTAAATTCTGTTGAAAATCACAGGCATGCTCTTCTGTTTACATACTGTCTGAGGCTGCTGTGGCAATATGACGGCAGAGCAGAGCATCTGCAACAGAGTCTGTACAGCCACAGGGCCTACAATAGCTATTAGAAACTGGGCCACGAGGTAGGAGGTAAGCAGCAGACGAGTGAGTGAAGCTTCATCTGTATTTACAGCTGCTCCCCATCACTTGCTTTACCACCTGAATTTCTCCTACAGTCAGATCAGTGGTGGCGTTAGATTCTCACAGGAGCATGAACTCTAACCTGAAAGTCCAAGGCAGACTATCCCAAGATGGCCACAAAACAGAAAGAGAGCACACAATAAAAGTAATGCCCTTGAATTATCCCGAAACCATCCTGCCACCCCTTCTGTGGAAAAACTGCCTTCCACAAAACCAGTCCCTGGTGCCAAGAAGCTTGGGGACACTGCTTCATACCACAAGACTGTCAATTCCTAGTTTAAACTGTACTGGGAACAACACAGAGCTGACACACGCCATCTATTTTCTTGGCCTGGACAATATAATGAAACGTCTTTTACTCCATTTTATCCCTCTTTTGGGCTTCACTAGTGGCTTGCTGCTGCTGCTAAGTCACTTCAGTCGTGTCCGACTCTGTGCGACCCCATAGACGGCAGCCCACCAGGCTCCCCCATCCCTGGGATTCTCCAGGCAAGAACACTGGACTGGGTTGCCATTTCCTTCTCCAATGCATGAAAGTGAAAAGTGAACGTGAAGTCGCTCAGTCATGTCCGACTCTTCGCAACCCCATGGACTGCAGCCCACCAGGCTCCTTCGTCCATGGGATTTTCCAGGCAAGAGTACTCGAGTGGGGTGCCACTGCCTTCTCCATCACTAGTGGGTCAGTGGTAAAGAATTCATCTGTCAGTGCAGGAGACTCGGGTTTGATCCCCGGGTTGGAAAGATCCCCTGGAGAAGGAAATGGCAACCCACTCCAGTATTCTTACCTGGGAAATCCATGGACACAGGAGCCTGGCGGGCTACAGTCCACAAGGTCACAAGAGTCAGACTTGACCTAGCGACTAAACAACAATACTACTCTTCTCTTACTTCTCCAACTTGCAGTCAAGTCCCAAGACTGGTAAGGTCCAGAGGAGTTTTTGGAACACAAAGATGAGGAGCAGTTTTCTCTGGCTTACAAGCACAAACCATCACACAAGTGGCTCATAAACCTCTTTCTTTTGTAACATGGGCTTCCCTGGAACCACAGGGAAAGCTCTGTTTCTCCCCCCACCTCTCCAGAAATGTACAGCCATGTATATTTTAAAAAAGAGTAAACAATTTTGAAATATAGACTTTTATGTTCAAATATTATTATTTTGTGGAGATTTTCACCTGAGAATAAACACAAACTGTTTTTCACCAATGCACTGTCATCAGTTTTCCCTGTGATTTTAAAATTCATTTAACATCAAGTCAGTGATGAGACAGGGATAACACACAATTTTAAAATGGATAGAAATGCACTACTGCTTGTTTTTTGTACCCTGTATCTTTTTCCTCCATCTCAGATCTTCTCTCTCATATTAATATGAAAGTATTCACACCTGAGTATGTATATATATAACTCACATGCAGTCTTGTACACACATGACTAAAATAATCTTCACTAACATCACCTGGAATGGATATAGCCCACTTAAATTACACACACCTCATTGCTGATGTCCTGAAGTACTTTCATCAAATCTTTTGTAATATAAGATGGGCAACTATATACACAATAAAGGAGGTTTTTCAAAGTTTCAGATAACTTCTGATGAGATTTCAGCTTCTTTTCACTCTGCAGTTCCTCAAATAAAGTTGCCAAGTCCTAGGATACAAAAAAGGAAAGTTGCTTAAGAAAAAGGGGGTGGGGGCGCCATGTGCTACTCAGGGAAGATGCTTTCCCAAATGATGCAGCTCAGCTCACAATTTTTCATTTCCCCTTGAAACCTGAACAGGAAATGGTATCACTACCCATCTGGTAGCTCACTACCAACAGTGGTCTTTTAGCCAGTGACAAGATAGCAGAAATGCAACGTGATACTGCTCTCTCTTTAAGATTAGGGGATAAAGATGTGCAGATACTGACATATCAATTTCTAAATTCAATGACTTAGCCAATCAAATGCCCTGCAAAGCAGAATGTCTGCACACACCCCATCTTCTTTACCACTGAGTTTACCTGAACAATGTAGGTGGCATCTGAGGTGATCTCCTCTGCTTTAGGAACCACGTGATCTATGACCAGGTGAAACTGGGACGCCACTCCACTGAGGGCCTGGAGACAGTGAATGGCAGCCCTGCGCACTTCTTTTATGGGGCTACCCAGATTAATGAGTAGAGATATCACCACTAAATTCAAAGGGAAAAACATTTAAGTAACAATTGAAAACATGGAAACAGCATAAAACTGCAACAGTATCAAGAGGTACATGATGAAAGCTTTCCTCCCAGCTCAAACCCCCTCTCTGAAGTCACTGTTTAATCATTTGTTCACTACCCTAGAGAAATGCTAGATGTATACTGGTGTGCTTGCCTGAAAATACATGTGACCAGAGCACACACGTACTATTCTGCACAGCTGCTCTCACATCTCAGTGTACACTGGGAGTGTTTCCCATACCACTATTGATACATACATATCTAACTTAAATAGCCTTTTAAAATTGTACACAAATGCTAGATTGTATTGTCCATATTTTTAAAAACTAGTACCTTACTAGTAAAAGTTCAGATTGTTTCTAGTCTTTTGGCATTAAAACCGCTGCAACAAATGTCCTGTACACACACCCCTGAGCAAGTGTGCAGAGGAAATAACCCACTCGTGCATCAGGCTTGGCAGATATTTTCTCCTGAATTGATGTTTGCTTTCACATTCTTTTTGACGTGGAAACTATAGTTTTATGGAAGAATCTTTCTTCTAGCTTTATATGTTGCTTAGAAAGGTACTCTCTTTAAAAAGTATCTACCTCTATATTTATATAGTGATCATATGTACTCCCGGAGTAGGCAATGGCACCCCACTCCAGTACTCTTGTCTGGAAAATCTCATGGACAGAGGAGCCTAGTAGGCTGCAATCCATGGGGTCGCTACTAGTTGGACAGGACTGAGCAGGACTGAGCAACTTCACTTTCACTTTTCTCTTTCATGCATTGGAGAAGGAAATGGCAACCCACTCCAGTGTTCTTGCCTGGAGAATCCCAGGGACCGGGGAGCCTGGTGGGCTGCCACCTATAGGGTCGCACGGAGTCGGACACGACTGAGGCGACTTAGCAGCAACAGCAGCAGCATATGTACTCCACATTTTCTAACACTAAAGCTAAGTTTTCTTTTTAATGTGCAATCTTCAGTTCAGCTCACATTTTTGTCTAAGGAATAAGGCTGGAGTCAAACTTCTTTAATATTTCCAAATGACTAGCCAGACGTCCTGTTTAATATTCAACTTAAGAACCCCACAGACCTGGGATGTCAGCTTTATCATTCATACATCTCAGTAGTATTTGAAAGGCATCTATTTCTGCCAACTAGAACCATGTTCAATAGAAATGATGAATTTAACAAGAATGTTTCTGTTTCCCCAATTCTGTGGCAACAATACTAGCTCCTGATTTGAGAAGTATTTTCAGCATGTTACTCCTATTCTGCTGTCACTTAATTAGGAATAGTTACTGATTTTTATCTCACGCCTTTTCAGATTTTTGGACATGATTATATGAGTTTTCTCTAGCCAATTACATTAATAGAGTTCCTAGTTTTGAACCAATTTTGTTCTGCTGGAATGAACTCTGGGGAAATGTTTCTTCTCTAAAATAATGCTCCTGGACCCAACAAATATTTTATTTAGAACTGTTGCATTATTATTCAAAGCACCCATCGCCTTTTGTCTATCAGCATGTTGTGCTGGTTTTAAAAAAAATCTGGAAGCTTTCCTTCATTCTATGCCCTGCCCAGCTCAACAACATTGAAATAAACTGGCTTTAGGGATCTGGTAAAATGAATCTGTGAAAGCAACTGAATCAGGGTTTTTTGAAAGAGAAGTCTCTGGGATAAAGATAACTAAATTCCTTTTATAGCAGTTAGTTATTTATGCTCTATTCCATGCTATTTACTGGGGCAAATTTTGGTAATTTTTATCTTGCTAGAAATGATCCATTCTATATATACTACTTCTGGAATGCCAAGAAACAGTGTAAGTGTTCGTACCTTTCTGAGGTCATATAAAAGTTAGACTTTCCTGGTCTCCAGAAAATTAATTTACAAAATAAAGCCAGAAATGAACAGCTGAAAAGTTGAATTCACAAGGGCAGCTTCAGGCCCAGGTTATCTATTTGCTAGAATTTCTAGTCCTTTTTCTTTTAAACAACATCATGTTTTTTCTAGTTATATGAAAACAAATACCGGCCAAGATTCCTTATGGATAAGGTATGGCTAGAAGCTCACTGCAGAGAAGGAAATGTCAACCCTCTCCACTGTTCTTGTCTAGAGAATCCTGTGGACAAAGGAGCCTGGTGGGCTGCTGTCCATAGGGTCGCACAGAGTCGGACCCGACTGAAGCAACTTAGCATGCATGCACTGGAGAAGGAAATGGCAACCCACTCCAGTGTCCTTGCCTGGAGAATCCCAGGGACAGAGGAGCCTGGTAGGCTGCCGTCTCTGAGGTCACACAGAGTCGGACACGACTGAAGTGACTTAGCTGCAGCAGCAGGTCACTGCACACTCACAGTGGAGTGGCCTGAAGACAAGTGCCATGAGTAAGCGCCCACTATCTGGGCCTAGGCGATGCTAGTGGTCCTTGAGCTTTCAAGCAGAACGGAACGCACCTCTCCTGTTTTTAACAGTCCTGTGACATGTCTAGGGAGCATAAATGCAAAAGTACTTTAGGAAGGGGGAGGCGACAGAAAGCAAAGCAGCAGGAGTATGAAGGGAGCTCATCTTGCTGCAACGCCACAGGAATCGTTAGGTCCTTTGTTGTGCTGCCCACAAAGAGACATGGCCCTGAGAAGCCACTGCCTTTGATGCTAAAGGATAGTACATTTCATACCTAACTGGAAAATCTAACTACTTGTGACTTTTTTTTTAAAACTCACAAGTTTAACAGTGGATAACTATTTTCATAAAACATGGCATATCTCCATATAAAATATTCTGCAGACATTTTAAAAATATACAATTATATATATTAATATAGAAAGATGCTTGCAGTGTATTCAATGAAAAAGTTTAAGAAATGTGCAGGAAGTTCACATCCAAAAAACCTAAATACATCTTCTTAAAAGTAAATCCAGGACTCGACCCCTGGTCTGAGAAGACTCCACATGCCAAAAGGCAGCTAAGCCTGTGTACCACAACTACTGAAGCTGGAGCACCCTAGAGCCTGTGCTCAACAGGAAAAGCCACGACAACAAGAAGCCTATGCGACGAAACTAGAGTAGCCCCTGCTCATCACAATTCGAGAAAGCCTGCATGTAACAATGAAGATACGGAGAGCCAAAACATAAATTAAAAAAAAAAAAAAAAAAAAGTAAACCCACCTAAAAAGAGGACTGCAATTTTACAGTAAGCAGTGGAAAAAGAATTACATTCATGGGATTTACTTTGTAAGTAAAACTTAAAATTGTATCTATCTTACATAAAACAAAATTTTGATTACAATCATAATTATGTCCTCTTTCAAGGAGCTAATAAAACACCGAGAAATTGTTCTGAGGGAAATGTAGGATCATTCACTTTGCTTTTCACAGACCACTTATAAAGAGTGATTTGGGAAGACAAAATTGAGAGCATGTTCAGACTTCCCATGGGCCACTCCTCCCTCTCATACTAAAACGATCCCATCATCCTCATCAACTTTCTCACCTTCAGTCACTAGAGGGTCCGATTCTGCCAGATCCTCTCATCTGTCAATAACTTTGTAATTCAATCCACTTCTCAAAAATCATATTCATGTCAACTTTATGAAATTCTGCATGTTTTGCAAAATTTATAATTTCACTTATAAAAAACATAAGTTTTATTTTTGGCTGTTTCATTACTGAGTGCCCAACCTGAAAATTACTTTATACCAGATAAAAGAGATAAATCCAGAAGGGTTGCCTGAATGGAGACCAATTTTATACAATCAATCAGTTAAATGCTGAATTGTATTAAGATGGTTTGGTTTCCCTAGATAGCCTGTTACTACTCAAAAAATGAACAGCTGGATAGTAAAAACCCAAAATTAATCACCTACCATTTCTGTTATCTGTTTTGGGAAGATTTTGCCATTGATATTTAGAACTTAAAAGCAATATAAAAGTAACCACAAACAGTCTACATATACACAAATACACACACCCACACACCTCCCCCATAGAGAGAGAGTGCGCGCACTCACACTAATAAAAACAAATTCTCCAAACCACAACCTTCACACATCTCACACAGAGAAGGCATTACCAGCTGGTCATGACGGAACAGGACAAGGCTGCTGGTAGTACCTGGAGAAGACGCAGACGCCAGCTGATGTTTACCCTGCGCCTTCTGAGAAGAGAGCAGGGCACCGCCCACATACAGAGCTTGCGTCTGCAGCGCTGCTGTCACTCTGCAGTTGAGTGGATCTGAAAGGCTAGAACCATAGGTCCATAACACAGAAAAGAACTTGAATAACCGAAAAACATCTTCTAAATGTACCTAAAAAAAAAGATAGTGAAATTAACTTCACTCAAATAGTATGTAAACTGTTAGTCGCTCAGTCATGTCTGGGTCTTCACGACCCGGTGGACTGTAGCCCGCCAGGTTCCTCTGTCCGAGGGACTCACCAGGCAAGAAGACTGGAGTGGGTAGTCATTCCCTCCTCCACGGGATCTTTCCGACCCAGGGACTAACCTGGGACTCCTGCATTGCAGGCAGACTCTTTACTATCTGAGCCACCAGGGAAACTCTTTACTCAAATAAGTTGGTTCCAATTTGTACACTAATTTCCTCTAGTGTACAATTAGAAAAAACAATTTACTGCAATGTTTTGCTGCGTCTAGTCACTTTAAAATTCATCTCTGCTGGGTACTTTAACCCACTGAAGGATATAGACAAGTTCAAAGGACTTATTGGCGGTGATATCCAGAGGACTTCTCTGTAATGTTGGGCTCAAACAATAAAAGCGATGAGGTCACCAAGCAGACAATGCAGACAAGAATGATGTTAGGAAGCCTCACTGAGAAAGTACTTTAAGGATGGAGTGACCCATGTCAACTGCGTCAAACGCTGTTTAGAGGTTAAGACAGGATAAAGAACTGACCACTGGGCCTGGCAGCATGGAGGTCATGGTGCTGTCACAAAATCTCTCCACTGAGTGGCTCTGCACATCCTAAACTGCCTCTCTGAACCACAGTTTCTCTTAGGTAATGGCATTAGTCAGCCAGATATACTGGGCTGTTGTGATTATTAAATACCTGAGCAGGACTAATACATTAGGAGGCCGGCAGCAATGTCAGTCTCTGTCCAACCTATGGACTGCTGTCACGATTCGGCACAGCTTCACCTCCATCATCACACACTTCACTGCTTAAAAGTCTGCTTTCTTTTTCATTAAAAACTACCAAAACTGAAATAATCTATAACATCATCTTCAAGAGAAGAGTATGTCTGAAAAAGATGACCTGGTACCTTTATGAAAAGTTTCATCAGAACCCGAAAGTGAATGGCATCAGCACCACTGAGAACCGTCTCAAAGAGCCCAATGAGCAGACGCAGGTAGTCTCTGCTGTCTTCTTGCAGCTGTTCGGGATTCCACCATGTATCATCTACGGGGACACGAAGAGAACGGGAAAGGGCGTGTAAGCTTCTGTGAATACACTGCTGGGAACTTTTCATTCAAGACAAGGAACACTGTAGAATCAATACTTCAGCTTTCCACAGTATCATACTCAAGGGATTCACGGCTTGTCCTACCTTTAGGGAAAGATTTAGGAGCCTTTAGAGTATGAATAAAATTTTTCAGTGAAAACAAGAGTAACACTGAGTCCTCCACGGCAATCTGTTGGGCAGTGTTGAGCTGTTTTACGTAATGTGCCCACAGCTCCAACGGTATCCCTCTGTCCATCATCAGCTCAAAATGCCATTCTGGGGAGATCTCCTGAAATGTTAAAGCAAAACAGAAACAGCACTAATTCAAAGGTGTCCTGAACATGCGTTATAGAGATGGACTGCAATGGCTGTACAATTGTATAATTTGAAAAATTTTGTCTATATATGTATTTGGGTAGGGAGATTAGTTGTTTTAATCAGATTTTTTAAGATGTCTAACCATCACTATTCACAAGACACAAATGAGTTCAGCGTGGCTTCATTTTATCTGTGTTTTCTTAAAACCCATCCCTAATCAAATGTTATTCCTGTTAATTATGCTTTATCAAGTAAAGGGTAGGCATGTTTCTAAACAGAAGATAAGGAATTGCATTTCCAAGGGATCCTTGAAGAGATTTTTCTCATTTCACACTTTTACTGCTGATCTGAAGAAAAATACATGGTCAAATCCCCAGATTTGCAGATGATTCTAAGTAAGAAGCATAAAGTTAAGGTGCATAGGAATCACACTAAAATGCCAACAGGAAGCATGAGAAGTTGTGCAGGAAAATGACAAATGAGACTCCGCAAGGCAGGTGGAGAGTAATAACTCGGAAGTAAAATAACCCAAAGCTCGACTTTCAAGATAATGACTCTGGTGGTCACATTCATTGGCTCAATGTGCTACTACAGCCAAAAAGATGCTCAAAACTTTCAGGAAGGGTATCAGATATAAAACGACATGTTATCTATCCATTAATAAAATGTTCAATTTGTCTACACTTTACTACTGAAAACAAGAAGGGTCCAGGTCACCATGCATTCAAAAAAATAAAGAAAGAAGTTTAAAAGGGCTCATCTGAACTATATTTTTAAATTTTCTTTTTGGATGAGCCTCATGGCTTGTGAGATCTTAACTCCCTGATCAGGGATCAAACCTGGGCCCCAGCAGTGAAAGCACAGAGTCCTAGTCATGAGACCACCAGCGAATTCCCTGGGCCACTTTTTTAAAATATGAAGATTCATTTCCATAGAGTTTACAAAAATTTAGCTATAATGGCTGTGATAGAACTCATAAAATCCTAAAAGGTATAAATGAATGTGAAAAACACAAGATTTGCTGAGCAACTCCTACAACAAGGAACCCAAGAAATAAAAATGACACTACTGTAAGACGCTATTTATGGCAGATATTAACAAGAAACAAATCTGACACCTCAAGGCGTGGTAGTAGGTAAAAATATCAATATGTAAGACTGTCAAAGATAATAATGTGCTTGCAAAATCCAAATAAAAATAATACAAAAGATTTTAGTAAACAACAGAACAAAACAATATTATTCAAACAGTAATGTATCTAGTGAATTCCTTATCACTAGATATAGTTAAGTATAACTCGGAAAATGGCCCAATAGAGATAACACAGAGGAGAGTCAATTATCAGACACAAACACCGCAAACCTGAAATCCCACTACTCAATCACATTTCCTGCAAAAGGAAGAGAGCGCCTAATTCATTACCTACTACTACAAAAGGCCACTTCATATTCTACTCCTAGAAGCCAAAGACTCAGCATCTCAGCCTCCAATTTTCAGTTCTACTGTGACTGACAAAGTGGTCTCAACATTCGACTCTCCAGAGACTCTGCACTCCTTACTTACCACTGTAGTAATGACACTTTTAAGCTTCTTTATTTTTTTCTGCAACAAACTGAAGACTCTTGTTGCAAATGGAAAGTGAGTTTCTTTCAAGGACGAACAGCAGGAGACAAGCACAGCCATGACTACATGAAAAGTCACTTTCTGCTTCAAGCTAAAGGACTCCTTCTCTCCAACACCTATTAAATCCTCTACCTTGAAAAATAAACAAACTTCATTAATGGTGGCTCTCAGTTTGCATAAAAACAATTTTCTCAACCTCTGCCTATCTAGCTATCATTTGTTCTATATTCAGAGATGATAAATATAAAACCTTACAAAAGTGATAAGCATTGACTTCTGAGTAATTATAAAAATAATTTGAGAAATTACAATGAACATAATTGCACCTGCCAACTAGATACTGTTTTTATGTTTTTCAAAGGTTTATTTACCAAGGCAAAATAAAATTTCTCCTCTTTCAGATTATAGTTTGTTCTTTTAAGAAAAACATGACTTTAATACTTTAAATGAGGAAAAAAGATTAAAAAGTATACATTATATTCCTACTGGTCCAATAAACAGCCACAATGAAATAAATTCTCCAAAATGTTAAGGATTTCAAACAATCTACAAGATATACTAAATAACACTATATATTTTTAAAACAAAACAAAGTACTCAAGAACGGAAAAGTTATTCTAAATAAAAGAAGAACCTAGTAAAGTAACTGCTGAGACTCCAGAAAGATTCTGAGAAGGAAATCCAGGGTATGGACTTCGAACATGTACCTACCATCTTTAACATTGAAGAGGGATTCCCTGAATTTATATTGTCAGCCAGCAACCCAATCATCTTCTGATTTGCTACACCAATTAGTTCTTCTGACTTTGTGCTTTTAATCACATTTTCAAGAGCTGTTTACAAAAAAAAGAATGTATATATAAGAATCAAACACCAGGGGCTCGTATGTCACCAACATTCACTTGAATGCAGAGTAAGGAATTTATGCAAAAGTTTTATAATCTTCCTGTGAAGGTCTGCTTTTTATTTTTCTTTTCATACAATTTAGAATTCATCAGTAGGTCAGCTTCCTTTTCAAAGTATACTTTTCATATTAGCAAAAATTTGTAAAAATCTTGCTGGCATGTAACATAAACAACTTCAAACAACAATCACTGTCCATTTTTGTCATTATCTTTCTTCTTTAAAGTGTCATTTGTTTATCTTTTCTGAAAAACAACTTCATCTCTTACCTTCTTTCCAGCCTCTTAATAAAGGATGCAAAGAGCAAATTCCTGATTTTGATAAATAAACAGCCATTTTCATCTCAGCAGATTCCATATCGTCACTGTTGATGATCATAAATGGCAAGAGATGCACCACCACCTGATTTGACAACTGATCATTTTCACCCAGAATTTCCTCTTTAATCAGTATGCCTGCTGCGATCTCGAGTACCTTGTACCTAAAAGATACATAAACACATTTGGTTGAGATACATTAGAGACCTCAGTTCAACAAAAACTCATCATTATACTTTCCCAGCTCAACTGACACTATCCTGGTCTCTTTCCCAATACATTACTAAGAAACATTAAGACATCACTTAAAATACATGCTAACAAAGTGGTTATTTGGGGCATGAATTTTAAATCAATTCTGTCAAATCATATTTTTTTTGAAAGTGAAAGTCGCTCAGTCATGTCCGATTCTTCACAACCCCATGGACTTAGTCCCTGGAATTCTCCAGGCCAATATACTGGAGTGGGTAGCCCTTCCCGTCTGGGGATCTTCCCAACCCAGGGATCGAACCCAGGTCTCCCACATTGCAGGCGGATTCTTTACCAGCTGAGCCACAGGGGAAGCCCAATTTTTTTTTGAGAGATCATTAATTATAACATAAACATAGATCACACTATACTATGTCTCAACTCCATTAGAAATTCAAGATTTACTCTTAAGTTCAAAAAATAATATCTGAACAGATATTATGTTCTGTTCAACTACATAGGATATAAAAACTTGTAAGACACGCTCTCATTCTCTAAAGAGCTTAGTCAGTTTTCCATGTAAAAAGGGTAGGGATCAAAAATGAAATAATAAAAGCTCATCAAATTTTACAAAAAGTGTCATGTGCCTCTATTTTTTATTTAATGTATTTGTATTTGTTTTTAAAGTATTATATTATTCTTGTAAAAAAAAAAAAGACCCCACAAAATTATATAAAGTAAAAAATTAAAGTCGCCTCCCATCCTACTTTCCAGAGCTTAGCATTATGTCACACATTATATTTCTTTTTCCATTTTATTAAGAAAAATTTCAAACACAGAGAATATTATGACCCATACAAACCGAAATAAAAGTGAACTTCATAGAAGAATTTCACTAATTTATTTGTAAGAGGAGATATAAATACTTACCATCCCCTATTTTTTGAAACTTCTGCTCTTCGAAAGAGATTCAGGAGATGTGAAACTGTCACTTCTGAACTAAAGTGTTGTTTGAAAATCTAGAGAGAAGAAAAACCCCATGAGTACAATTTTACTTGCTTCAAATATGGTGCTTATTACACTTAAAAAATTATGATTTATAAAGAATTTATCCCCCCTCCAAAAAAGAAAATTTATTTCCCAAGAATCTCAACATAATTTAAAAGTTGTATGTGAGCAGTTTCTCAAAAGTGGCACTCAGGAGCCAATTTCCCATGAATCTCGGGAATTTACTATTAATAAAAAGTACTTTTGCATTTTAAAAGAACTTCCAGATATATAAAGCTGTGTAATCTAACTACTCCTATGTGCTCTCCCCAATTAAAAGTCTGTGATCTCAACAGAACTATTTCCAAAAAAGAATAATTTACAAATATATTCCTGACTAGAGGTGATTCATGTGAGAAGGGTAAGTAAATATTTACAAGCAAAACATGCACTTCAATGAACAACAAAATGACTCACCTCAAAAGCACTTACAGCCGACAAAACAACATCCATGCTGTCATCATCTAATCGGGTTAAAATAGCTTCTTTTATGAAAGACTCATCGATACTCTCCTGAACAATAGGGAAAAAAAATTAGTTGTTGCTAAAATCTCTTGAGACTTTAAATTAGAAAGGAAGTATGGTTTTGTGAAAGGCATTCCAGAATTCCTGTCAAGAAACACAGGCTCTGCTGCCCCTGGTGCAAATTCAAAACTAAGCACACATGAATTGAGTTTGCATCGAACTAGGCAATCTCTAGAAGTCCTTTTTAGATAAATGATAGTTTGGTACAAACTTTTTCCAGTTTCCACTGAAAATATAACACGTGTAATTGAAATGCAATTTTTATTTCGTCAAAATGAGAGAAAACCTACATACTGGGAACGCAGAGATTACAGAACCAGATTGTCTAGGTTGAAATCCCAACTCTACCATTGGACAAGCTATGAGATCTTGAGTAAGTTACATAACCTTCCTAAGCCTCATTATTCTAATCTATAACATAGGGCTAATAACACTACGTCCCTCAAAAGGTTGCTACAGGATCAAATAATACATATCAATGCTTAAAACACTGCCTTAGACATCAGCAGTGTTAAAATTAGGCATATTAATTTTCAAAGTTTTTATAAGGATGATGACATGCACTCTGCCAAAAAAAAGTTCACGTTTTTCTTTTAAATTACGAAAGAAAATAAAACATAAAATCATTCATAACAAAAATATAAGACTCCTTAAGAAATAGAGGGAAACAACAGAATGGGAAAGANGAGAACACTCCTGAGAGTCCCTCGGACTGCAAGGAGATCCAACCAGTCCATTCTAAAGGAGATCAGTCCTGGGTGTTCATTGTAAAGACTGATGCTAAAGCTGAAACTCCAATACTTTGGCCACCTCATGCGAAGAGTTGACTGATTGGAAAAGACTCTGATGCTGGGAAGGATTAGGGGTAGGAGGAGAAGAGGATGACAGAGGATGAGATGGCTGGATGGCATCACCAACTCGATGGACATGAGTATGAGTAAACTCCAGGAGTTGGTGATGGACAAAGAGGCCTGGTGTGCTGTGATTCATAGGGTTGCAGAGTCAGACACAATTGAGCGACTGAACTGAACTGAACCCAACTGACTATAGCTCTGACTGTAGGTGGTAAAAAAAAAAAAAAAAGAAGTAAATAATCCTATAGAAGAAAAACGTAGATCAGAAGGGAAGGTTGGGAGAGAAAAGGTAAAATCCTTCAAATCCACAAAACTAAGTCAAAGTCTAATGTCAAATTTTCCTCAAAAGCTAACAAGTAGCCCAATAGCTCAACCTGGAATTCGAGAACAGAACCTACCTGTGTCCAGACATTAACGGAGAAGTGAAAGGAAATCAATGCATGTGAAGACAGACATTAACTGCAACTAAGCCTGTAAGTTGAATGTACGTATATACTGCCCTTCACTGAAAAACTAACAAATCCAGGGTAGGACTGGATAAAGAGTAAAAGAAGGATGACAATGACTTCAATAATATTAGGAGATTTCAGGAACTCCTTTCTTATTCTACTTACTGAAATCTTCCTATTACAGCAAAGAACAGTACTCACTGAGTTTACTTATCCAACAAGTCAGTTAAGACAAATCTACCAGCAATTTATGAAAGAAACATAATTTGTACCAGATCAGGAATGAATCAAGCAAAGCAGTATTTTTCAAATATGAGTACATCAACCATTTTCAAAAGTAAGCATAACTGTTTAAAAATCTAAATTAGAACATTTTCAAAATATTTATAAAATTGTAGGTTAAAAGCTAAAAAACTAAAAAAAAAAGGTCATGAATAAATTTAAAGCAGTAATTATGAGTAGCTGAAATTAAATTCTATACGCAATATGAATCTGGTTTTAATGGCCACGACACAAGTTTAGAGTTCAGCCTGTTTACACTGCTATGTGCTATGAAGAAATGAATTTCTCCTACTGTTTTTCTCTAGTCCAAAAATTTCCCAAATATGCAAGTGGTAGATCACGAGGTGATTTTAGATATTACATAGATGAACATTCTTATTTCCAACTGTACTAACTAAAATAAAATGTATATACAGTTAGCACTTTAAACTCATGATGTAAAAGCTATGTGAAACAGATGAATAGAATAAAGAAGTACAAGCCTACTAGGTATAAATTCAGTAAGTTACAAGGAGTTAATTCATAGCATAGGGAATATAGTCAATATTTTATATTTACTTTGTATGAAGCATAACCTATAAAAATACTGAGTTACTAAGCTATTCACATGAAATATAATACTGTACATGAAACTATTAAACACTGCTGGTTAATCGGCTATACCCCAAAACAAAATAAAAAGTTAAAAAAAAAAAAAAAGAAAGAAATATAATACTTAAATCAACCGTTGTTGTAGCTTAGTCACTAAATCATGTCCGACTCCTTTGTGATCTCATGGACTGCAGCCCATAAGGCTCCTCCTTATCCAAGGGATTTCCCAGGAAAGAATATAGAAGTGGGCTGCCATTTCCTTCCCCAGGCAATCTTCCCAACCCAGGGATCAAACCCAAGTCTCCTTCATTGGCAAGCAGATTCTTTACCACTGAGCCACCATGGAAGCCCCAATCCACCATATTTTCAGAAAACAAAACAAACAAGGCTATGTGAAAAAGCAGTGAGTCCAGTTAAAAGAAGCTAAAAAATAACATCAGTTGTAAGCTAATATAGCAAAAAAAATGTGGCTGAATAACTAAAGTTCGGAAAATACTGCTCTACTCGAATCACTGCAAAGTCTTTGTAAAATATTATTTGGGCATAAAAGCTTTATTTACAAATTATGTCAGCTTCTGTACTTACTATTTGGAGTCACCAAAATTTTAGACACAAATGAGACTGGCAGGTACCAAAACTGAACAGGGTTTCAAAAGCTATCATTCTGATAGCCTCAAATATGTTCATGTTAAGTAAGATTGTCAAATTCAAATTTCAAAATTGAAAACTCAGATAATTTGTGACCCTCTATAAATTCATCCCTAATCCCAGCTTGAAAAACTCTTGAATTAAAGCTTACTTAAATCATCTGCAATGTAGAAACATATTGATAACAAGTTGTTACTAGGACATGAAAGAAACTGAAAGTCACTCAGTCATGTCCGATTCTTTGCGACTCCATGGATTATACAGTCTATAGAATTCTACAGGCCAGAATACTGAAGTGGGTTGTCTTTCCCTTCTCCAGAGGATCTTCCCAACCCAGGGATCGAACCCAGGTTTCCCACATTGCAGGTGGATTCTTTACCAGCTAGAACGTATACAGGTTAAAAATGGTGGCTTTCAGTATGTGTGGTCTTAAATCCTTGTCCAATGGACTCACATCTGCTTTATTAGGTTTACCTCTATAATTAAACAATACTGATTCTAGGTGGTAACTTCAATTTCTTACTCAAGAATTACACTGGTCATCACAAGGATAAATCAAAAATGAAAGCTATTTAACACAAACCTCTGGTGTTGTCATGACATTTTTCAGATGATTAATGGCCAGAAGTCTCACAGGAGCAAGCGGATGATTCAGACTGAGCATCAAGGAGGTATCAGAATCTGCTAAAAACTATAGGATTCATCATAATTAGCAAATGATCTCACCATTAAATCTGAGCAGCATATAATCAAGAACCAAAGAAAACCACACCACGCTGACATATTCAATAACCATCTACTTTCAGAAAGTAAAATGTAAAGTAAACCAGAAGTAAAAAAGTAAAGCAAAATCTTTGCCTTCAAAACACAGTATAATTTGTAAATAGATAAAAATCTGTACCGTGAATGCTGTGATTTCGAGTATGCTGCCACTGCTGCTAAGTCACGTCAGTCATGTCTGACTCTGTGGAACCTCACCAGGCTCTCCCGTCCCTGGGATTCTCCAGGCAAGAACACTGGAGTGGGTTGCCATTTCCTTCTCCAAAGCATGAAAATGAAAAGAGAAAGTGAACTCGCTCAGTCGTGTCTGGCTCTTGGCGACCCCATGGACTGCAGCCCACCAGGCTCCTCCGTCCATGGGATTCTCCAGGCAAGAGTACTGGAGTGGGATTTCGTGTATAGTTGTGTCTATATGTAGGTTTAAATCAGTGAAGTAATTTATGAAGTGATTCTGTGTTTTTTATGTATATTTGATGGCAAGGTGAAAAACACCTAAGATAAACCACTGGGTATTAGCACCTAAATGAAAATATGCACCAAAAAAGTTGATCACTGAAGAGAGAATGCATTTCATCTATTAAGAAAATGATGTGACAGTGGAGTTGTTGACAACTTCATTTAATTATGTAATTAGACTAAGAAGGAAGTCTATCAACCTGTGACCTGGAAATGAAATACCACTAAAGATGAAAAAGTCTAATTATGGAAGAGAAAAACCAAAACAATCACATTTCTCTTCATAACATTTGTTTTCAAGGCAAACAATAAGAAACTACATTAAGCGTCTAACTTCTAGCATAAAGACTTGGGGCAAACTGTCCCTTGAGAATTTCTGAAGCCCTAACATAATCATGAAACAAAATCTATTTCCCTTTTCCTAATCAATGACTTAAATAGCCACATGTGGCTGGCAGGTGCTGTGCTAAGAAGTGAAGATACAGGAGAAAGATAAGGATCTCTAGAAATCTAAGTTAGGCCATCTTTCGGTGACTGCTAATGAGCATTAGATATAAAATTTCCAAATAACACTTTTCCTCAAATAAGCATCAGGTTCACAGTTATTTCCTTCCCAAGCTCTTCAAATAATCCCATGAATATCCATGTCACAAATTCCCTGAAGAAAAAGTTACCTGATACTTTCCTCCACTTGTAGAAAGAGAGATAAATTGGTGAAAAAGCTCCTGCTTTTTCACGTCTGTAACTTCCTTTAGGCGTTCCTCTAATACAGCATCTAATGTTTTGGGGTATCTGGGATGAAATTAAAGAGTCAGTTCATTATTCTTAGTAAAGTTTTTAACTACACAGACCATCTAGGTATAAAAGAAAAAAATGTAACTTTTTAAAATTACTGAGATTATGACTTAAATTTTTGACAAACGGAATATGTAAAACCAAATGACATTGATCAAGTTTGTTACTATGACTATTTCAACAACAGTCTATATAAAAAATTATACTCTTCATAGTCCCCTCTTCATAGTCCCCCTTTATTCCCTCTTATATTTCAAATATATTTAAATCCTATTATTGTACCTTCCTGAAAGGTAGAAAACAATCCCCTTTTAAGTAACTTGTAAATCATCTCTTTATAAAACCAGAGGTACACATTAGTAAGTGCACACACACACACATACAAACAGCTTACCTGCTTTCTAAAAGTCTGACAAGTGGAAGAAACTGTTCATTAAGCAAAGATATTTTATCAGAATCCATTTTGTCCTGGGAACTATATGAAATATACTCTTCAAAAAGAAGGCTGCAAAACAAAACAAATACTGGCAGCATGAGAGTTACTATTTATTGAACACCTACTACTCACTACGTGATTTAGAACGTATTATCTTTGTCAGACCTCCACAGGGTAAAAATTAGATTAATTTTTCAGGTACGAAAACCCGGACTAAGAAGTCTTATAATTTGCCTGAGGTTAAATAAGAACAGCAAGAGGCAATACTCAGTGAGCACTATTATATCATAAAGTGGAGCACAGTTTTCAATCCCTGTCTGATTCCACAGCCAAGCTCTCAACAGTACTTTGCATATTTAACCTCATTTAATTCACAAGCCAACTTGGGAGCAGGGTGCACAAATGACACACCCTGTAGGATTTCTTTGGAAGGAATGATGCTGAAGCTGAAACTCCAGTACTTTGGCCACCTCATGTGAAGAGTTGACTCATTGGAAAAGACTCTGATGCTGGGAGGAATTGGGGGCAGGAGGAGAAGGGGACGACAGAGGATGAGATGGCTGGATGGCATCACTGACTCGAGAGACTCGAGTCTGAGCGGACTCCGGGAGGTGGTGATGGACAGGGAGGCCTGGCATCCTGTGATTCATGGGGTTGCAGAGAGTCGGAGACGACTGAGCGACTGAACTGAATTCAACTGTAGCTAGGTACCTGCCCGACGATACACAATGACAAAACCAGATCCACACAGCCTGGCCTTCAGAACTTACTACTCTACTTGCCTGGAGGTGCTAAGAGGAAGGATTTAACTTGTGTCTGGGCTTCCCTGGTGGCTCAGATGGTAAAGAATCTGGCCGCACTGCAGGAGACCCAGGTTCAATCTCTAAGGTTGGGATATCACCTGGAGAAGGAAATGGCAACCCACTGCAGTACTCTGGCTGGAGAATTCCATGGACAGAGGAGCCTGGCAGGCTACAGCCCATGGGATCACAAAGAGTGACTGAGCACCTAACACCTCCACTTTATTTCTGACTACTATGACTACATTCTTTACCCTGTATCAAGTTGCCCTTCTAGTAGGGAGACTCTCAACTATCTTTTACTTAGTGGTTTAAGTCATTTACTGATTACCAACTGTGATATATTGTTTCTTGCATTTTGGTCCACTTAGTACGAGGAAATTTTGAACAACCACAAATTACATATACTATACCCCAAATTTATCTTTACTATTAACTCTGCATGATCACATATATACACTTAAGACAAACAAGAGAAATTACCTCTTTTTCTGTTGCCACAATCACTTGACTAAGTATTTACAATTAAATGAACATGGACAAAGCAAGAAATACATTATAAAGGGATACTGGAAAACTGTTCACCAACCCTGAGAAGTATACTAAGCCACAGAAATACAAATATCAAAAGCATGTCAAAAGTAATAGCTTACCCAGCCAACAAATGGTCTAAGTTGTTCTTCAGGGATATATTTGTAAGTATGGCTTCTAAGAGTCTCCTATAGACTTGACCATCCATCTCTTCAGTTTCTTCTCCTTAGCATACATAACAAATTAAAATTGATTGGAGAAAAATGTTCTTGCATGTGCATGCTATTAGGTTTTTTTATAGCAGAAAATCTTTCTACAGGAATAACTTCAAGACATATATCCACATCTAGCTTTATACCTATTTTCAAGTGTACTTCACCTATTTGATCATTTCTATCTTTTAAAGTCATTTGGTATACGTCACCCTCACTTATCCTTTACTTGAAATCCTCTATTTTTTTTTTAAAACAAGTACTATCATGCCTCTCTCATTAATGAAACAGAAGTCCAAAGAACACAGTCTTTCCCCAAGCCACATTACAAGCAGTGAAGCTGGGACCTGAATCTACATTTCAATAAACTATCTGAATACAGACTGAACTTTCATCTCAATGCCTCCTGACTGAACCAAGAGCTGTCATCTTCCATTATGTAAGAATGAATGTTGGCCCTGACTTCATTACTCACCACCTGAACAGGAAATGTACCCTTTCATTTGTGCCAGTCATGTTTCTGAAACTCATGTTTAAACTGAGATTGGGTTAAGTAAACCTTGTTTTCCACCAAATGGATGTAGCTTTGGAGATGACTTTCTTAATATGTCTTTCTTATTCTAGTAGCGACAGCACCAAGAATGTCTCTCTTGTCTTTCCTTATTTATTGAAAGGTGAAAAACATATAATGCCAATAATCACCTTCTAATTAACTTCTGGGCCTTTTTAAATCTGGATTTTCACACATGAGATTTTTCATCTTATATTTTCTATGACTCAGGGAGAAAAACTTTTTTGGGCAACTAGATATTTATCATAAAGGAATCACTAAAGTTTATTAAATATCTAGATGAAAAGGGAAAGCTTGACTCAACGATGTGTTTTAACTATTTTAAAATAATTCCATAATCTTTTTTTGTGTAGAAACATGTAAAAGAACACACATTAAAAAGAAAACAACTATCTAGAGAGTGTCACAGAGTGAAGTAAGTCTGAAAAACAAATACTGCATATTAACACATACATGTGGAATCTAGAAAAACTGTATAGATGATCTTATTTGCAACAGAAACAGAGAAACAGATATAGATAACAAATGTATGGATTCCAAGGGGGAAAGATGGCAGGTGGAGGAACTGGGAGATTGGGACTGACACATACACTATTGATCCTATGTATAAAATAGGCACTAATGATAACCTGGGATTCCCTCAGAGCTCAGCTGGTAAATCATCTGCCTGCAATGAAGGATTCCCACTTTCGATTCCTGGGTTGGGAAGATCCCCTGGAGAAGGAAATGGCAACCCACTCCAGTGTTCTTGCCTGGAGAATCCCATGGACGGAGGAGCCTGACCAGCTACAGTCCACCTGATCCCAAGAGTCAGACACAACTTAGCAACTAAACCACCACCACCAATGAGAACCTACTGTATAGCACGAGGAACTCTACTTAATGCCTTGTGGTAACCAGAAAGAGAGTCCAAAAGGATATACGTACATTTATAACGGATTCATTTNGACCAGCTACAGTCCACCTGATCCCAAGAGTCAGACACAACTTAGCAACTAAACCACCACCACCAATGAGAACCTACTGTATAGCACGAGGAACTCTACTTAATGCCTTGTGGTAACCAGAAAGAGAGTCCAAAAGGATATACGTACATTTATAACGGATTCATTTAGCTGTACAGGAGAAACTAACACAGCATTGTAAAGCAACTGTACTTCAATAAAAATTAATTTAAAAAAATACTGAGTGTATCACTCAATTAACAAGGTTCTCCCTTCAACCAATCTGCTCCCCATCCTAAATGTTTCTCATGTCAGAAAAACATACAAATTACACAAAAAGAGTTGGACAGCAGAAACTCTAGATATCTAAAAGATATTAACCAGGGTGTGGTTTTTATCTTAGGAAAATCAAATATAAGAAAGTAAGTTTTTGGACACAACATGTAAAACCATTTACCTGTAACCTGATTAATCACGGAGACGACCAGGTGGGGAAGCATGTAACGTAGAAGAGGACTGATATCATATGTTTCAGAAATCCCGTGAAGTAGAGTAATAAGGTTAGGAACGTTACACAAGTGAGGAAATGGCCTTTGAAGAAACAAGGACATAAGATGTTGACTTTACATGTTAGAAGACAATGAATGGCAATTTTTAAAAATAGCATAAAATTTATCCTATGAAAAAAACTACTCAAAATAACTTCATTCACCTCCTGTTATCATCATTCTCAACTCAAGTGTACGTACTTTTTCCCCAGGCTCTCTGGCTTCTGTCTCTGAAGGAGCACTATCAAGCAACTCAATCCATCCTTGATCAGAGAGGGAATTCTGATCAGTGTTCTGATAATCTGTGAAGCCAAGGAGTTAACGAAGGTGTCTTCCAAGGTCACTTTCACAGAAATCTGACATATTATCATGTATGTTGCAGCTCTGTAATCTGGTAAAGATGATTTCAATCCCTGAATATTTTTTAAAATATAAGGAAAAGCAACAAACTATGTTATTTTAGCCTACTGAAAAATGTTACTTTACTTTGACAAATTGGAAGTGTCACAAATCAGAGATGAATACAACCTAATGCACACTGAGAGTCAACACTCCTTGGAAGTGAAAAATCAAGATGCTGGCCCCCTTTCTTGAGGGGACATGGAAAAGAGACAAGACTCTCAAACGACAGAAGGCGATCTCAGGTCTCCTAACTCAAACATCCACTACACATGCCAAAAGGAGCAAAGGAGTCTTCTTTTATATGCAAACATCCACCTGTGTAAGGGAGACTTCAATCAGAAAAAAAACAGTATCTGATTAAAGATAATAATTTGGGGACACTGGCGGGGGGGCTTTTGCAGTTCATCTATGGGGGACCTGGAAAGGTGGGAGGCTATGAGGCACTCGGGCAGGAGAAACATCAAGAAGAAGTCAATACAAAAAGAATGAGAAGAGAGCCTCTGCCTTGAAGAGATTTTCTAATCCAGTCTCTTTTAAAAACAATTTCGCTTTTTCTTTTTTCCTCAAAGATTTTCTGATTTAGACCATTTTTAAAAGCCTTTACTGCATTTGTTACTATATTGCTTCTACGTTGGGTTTTTTGGCCACAAGGCATGTGGAATCTTAGCTCCCTGACCAGGAACTAAATCAGCACCCCCTGCGTTGGAAGGCCAAATCTCAACCACTGGACCAGCCAGGAAGTCCCCCAATGTTCATTCTTAAGGAGCTTCCTAACTGAGACTCCATTCTGGTAGGTTTTTAAGAAATCATTTTTTTTTTACCTAAAAATTAAATTTCATCAACCATCTGAAATAAACTGCCAATGTAAAAACATTTATGCCTAAGCGAAATTTTCAAAAGCAAGAAAATTTCTTCCAGTACAAAATAATCTATTTTACACATACCTTTTGAATATATGGAAACAGCTTGGCAACTATGTTGTCGGCTAAGTCCTCGGCAGCCACCAGAGCAGACACGATGGTAGAGGCATAGAAAGTAAAGAGCACCCTCAACTGAGTGGGACTCCCAGGATACTCAGCAAAAGCCTGGAGCAAAAACCACACACCAAACACATTTAGGAGTGAAAAGCCACTGAGATTTAAGTATAAAAATATTTATAGCTCTCAACTACTTCAGGCTGACACTAATTTTACATGGCAAGAATAAACAACCTTCATGACATTGTTAGACTGTGTCTTTGTTTAAACAGTCATTGTAAAGAATTTGGCAAGGGAGACAATAATTTATTTCTGTAGAAAAACAGCTTTGATGATAAAAGACTGATCAAGCTGCTCATGTTCCAAAAGAGGAGATCACTTAACAAAAGGCACTTCTTCAAAGTCCCACTATTACTACAAAAGGCCTTCATTTGCTTTCTCCAGGCCGAGGAACCAACCTTCTAATGGAATTACACGTTCATGAAACAGTATACTACTCACCTTCACAGATTTTGTCACCAGACTACAAATGAAATCCATGAATCCAAGATCTTTGTAGCAGTGGGTAACCAAAGTTCCTTTAGCTAAGGGCACTCCAGATTGCTGTTACAGACAGGAAGAATCAACTGTTAACTAAGGATAATTCATCAACTCATCATTTAAGTACCTACCAAAGTAACAGCTTCAAACTGCTACAGTTCATTAATACAAAATATAGTCTTCCACTATAACTGGTGGTAAAGAAGAGATTTAACATATAAAAGTGTGCAAACTTAAGAAATTCAAACGAGAAGGGCCAGCAACGTGTGTGGAGGTACTCAGTGAAAAATGGTTACTTAACATGTGTTCCACTTTGATATGTATTTCTGTAAATCCAGGTTCTCTAGATTCTTAGTAACTCTACCATTTAGACTTGGTTTGTGAGTCAATGTGATATGGTTTTGTCACTGCTTTACAATAACACTAGTAACAGAAATAGACTAGGAAACCAGCCAACTTATACTGCTCTTACCATGACCTAGCACTGTGCATGGCATATGTAAGTGCTCAATAATTTTGAACAGACCAATGAAAAGATAATTTGCAGCAAACTGTAATAGGTAAGTGTGGTTTGGATACCTGAAACAAGTGTGTCTAGAGAACAGCAGGGTGGATTAGGGAAAAAAATAATGTTACTAGCAGAATGAGTAAAAGTTTGATAGGCCTTACTACAGGTTGGCCTTCTCTTCCTGAATATTCTTTAGTTTAAGTGCTTTCTATCCAAATTCTCTTCTTCTTCTACTTAAAATTCTCATTCCTTTCTCTTTACTAATTCTGATCATGGACCACCTGTCATCAGCCAGAAAGTTATTCGTTCCAAGGTCATAGCCTGTTAGCCTACTTTCATCTCATTTGCTGCCTGCTGGCCCAAATCACCACTCAACATTTAACAAAATTCTTGCTAACAACATACATCTACTTTCTTTACTATAGTTAAAAACAAGGTGGTAATGGCAAGTCAGTTGTTTTCCTACAAAATCATGCTATCTGATCTCAACCAGAGCCTTCCTATAAGGCAATCATCCTATTACTTATCTGTAAATTAATTTTTAGCATCTTCTTCACAATAATTTGCTGAAGTCCTTCAGGTCTTCTTTTTTAAAACTTTTTCTAAGTATTTTATGCTTTTCTTCACCTGACATTTTTAAGCTTTTCAGTTCCAAAATTCTAAATGCCAGACAGCATAGTATAATGGAAGGGCAAGCTTTAGAATCAGATCTAGATTCAAATCTCGACTCTGCCACTTTAGAGTTGCTTGAACTTTGGTGAGTAACTTAATTCTCTGAGCCTGTATTCATCTGTAAAAAGTTTTTCTATGAGAATCAAAGATAAAATACAAACTGCCTATTCTACTATCACATACCAAATAAAAGCCAGCTATTATTTATAATAGTTTCAAATGGAAGCTAGGAGATAAAACTGATGGAGGTAATACTTGGTGTACTCTTAGGAACACCAATGGCTTTATTTTTTCCAAATAATACCTTTTATGAAGGCTTGCAATTAATATAGATACATGTCATTCAACAATCATACCTTAATTGGTAATAACCAGAACCATTTGTGCTTTGAATTATTAATTTTTAGAAGCTGTATAACCCGCACAAATATTCTTGTCTCGTGGTATGGCAGAACACAAGCAATGAGGCTATCTTGATTATAAAGATGGATATGGAACCTGGAGAAAAAAGAAGCAAACAATTCAAACAGGTACAAAACTTACAAGCATATATTTCCTGACGTGCCCAAACAGTACATCAGTGACCTGCTGCTGCTGCTGCTGCTGCTAAGTCACTTCAGTCGTGTCCGACTCTGTGTGACCCCAGAGACGGCAGCCCACCAGGCTCCCCCGTCGCTGGGATTCTCCAAGCAAGAACACTGGAGTGGGTTGCCATTTCCTTCTCCAATGCATGAAAGTGAAAAGTGAAAGGGAAGCTGCTCAGTCGTGTCCGACTCTTAAAGACCCCATGGACTGCAGCTCACCAGGCTCCTCCGTCCATGGGATTTTCCAGGCAAGAGTACTGGAGTGGGGTGCCATTGCCTTCTCCACATCAGTGACCTAAACCCACTTAAAACAATAAAACTAGAAGCAAGGTAGAGCACACTTAAAGCACAGGCATTAAAGTATTCAACAGGGTTGGCCAATTCTTGTGCAGTAATATTTTTAAATATTCAATATCAAAATTGACATCCATTTACTTTTTCTCAACTTCAGAAAAAATCCATTTATTACATTAACATGATTTTGGGATCACTGCAGTCAAATCAACAGAAAACCAAACTGGGTCAACTAGGCAACACTGAATTCCTCTCTGTTCTCCAAAGCTCACCTTCCACAGCTGTTTCCTCAGTTTACCTAACTATTAATATCATGATCTGAAAGCCAGAAGACTAATTACAAAGAAAATCACATTACCTTCTTTGAATACAAAAATTATGAAATTACAAGCATATTTAATTTGTCCATGAATTTTACAAAACTTGGTATTGGTCATGACACCTAATTAACATAAGAGATTTATTAATTCTGTCAGATTCATTAAATTCTTTCTAGCCTTTAAGATCTAAATCCTTTCCAGGCTTCTTTCTCAAGATATTTTTCTTAATTCTCCCAGCCAAGTGATCTGTCTGTCTGTCTAAGCTCTCCTATACCTTCTCTCTTATAGCACCACACCTCTTGCCTTTTATTAGTCCTATATTAGGGCTTTAGTACTAGCCAAGACATCACTTTTTCCATGAAGCTTTCTTCAACTACTTCAGGCATCACCACACACTCCCAAAATCTTATATACACCCTTACTATGGCATTTACTTCACAATGGTAAGAAAGGGCAGCATATTTATCCTTATATTGAACTTATGTTTGCTAAATAAATAAGTTACATGAATAAATAAATGCAAAACCGAAGGCCAAAAGTTCTCCTTACAATAATGATCTATTTGGGGAAAATTAAATGCTAGAAGACAGACAGAAATAGTACAAATTTGACTTTTTTTTTGTCTGAAGAATCTAATGATGTGATCATCAGAAGACTCAGGTTAAACTGTTTTCTCAATGACTCACTGGCTTCCCTTACCCTCATGCCTCCAGTTAATGAAGTGGAAGGCTTTCTACTTCTAAAACATACATAAGAAAAAAAAATGTGCTAACTATGATGTGATACCAATGTGATGTAAATAAATGAGAAAATAAACTGAGTAAACTGAAGACAATTTCAAAAGATGAAACATCAGGCCTTGGAAACAAATTTATATCACCTTACTAGTCATGTGACTCTGCTAGCTTAACTTTCTACACCTGCTTTCTCAATTGTATAATGGGGATAAAAGAAGCACCTCCCCCACAGGAATGTTGTAAGCACTGAGGTAAGGCATACAAGGTGCTTACTATCAGGCCTGGTGTAGAGTGTTCCATACACATTAGCTATTACTGCTTTCCTTAAGTTACGGTATTTTAAAGAATATTATTATTCTCTTTCCAAACCACCATTTTTGTTATTTTGGCAAGAAGTTCAATAACACTCATTGCCCCAAATATGCAGTAGCAGTTTGTAATAGCAAAGTGACATAAGCCCCTTAGAACTAAAGAGGTTAGACTATTTACTCAAGATCTTCTAAAAAGCAGTTTTACTTTTCACTATCAATAAAAATGAGTTCAACATAGAAGGACATGCTTATCTCACCCAATACAAACCATATTTATCTCAATATTTAAATTAATGTTCTCATTACTTAAAAACATCAATGTTATCATCCCATAATTATTCCTGTAATTTCATTTGCTACCTGTGGATCAACCACTCCAGACACTTCTGTGCCGGCTTCAGCAGGAAGTAAGGAGACAAGTGAATAAGAAACAATGAAATGTTTTCATCCAGCTGTTTGTTCACTGCTTTGGTCTGAACGCTGCGCTCCAAGGTTTTTGCTAGCTGGCTGAACAACGGTGCTTCAAATTGCTCAAAGGAAGGATCAATTCCAAGCAGCTCTTCCAGGCCAGTGCATCCTAGGAAAATTCCAGTTTATTTAACAATTCTTAGCAAGTAAGCTCACCTCGCACTTCTTTTACAGTTCTTCTCTAACACTCTCTCTATTCTTTTAGAATAATACAGTCCCAAACGCAGATTTCTATCCAACATAGAAAATAAATTTCATCTCACCAAGGAGAGGAAAAAGTACCTCCAGGCAGGGGGCCTTTTTTCTTTTTTTCCAATACAATTTCAGCACAATAACTAGGCCAGTCCTTGGAAGACCCCTCCCTGACTCCCCAACCACTGCTTCCAGCCTCTTCCTTTCTACACCTTAGATGACTCCCCCTAACCTTGGTGTGAAATTCAGATACCGCTACCTATACACATTTTATGCATCTAGAGCGTAGTTATTTGCCATTCTCTTTCCCTTAACAACATAAGCCGAGTTAGCAAGTTACAAACCGCTAAGAGAGCGGGTCAGAAAATACAACAACATCCGGGTAACACATGCTTCCCAGGGCTTTTTCTAAGTTAAAAGGCAGCTCACCAATGGCAAAGGCGGTGTCTCTGTCGATGGTGGCCGCTTCCTTGGGGTCAAACAACAAAGAGGCAACTTCATTTCTAGATAAGAGACTGGCGTCACTCTGAGGGAGGGCGAGTCGTTGGAGCTGCTGGGCTAAGGATGTCATCTTTCACGTTGGCAGACTTCTAAAAACACAGGTTAAGAAACAAACCCATCGTGAGAACCCTCTACAAAATTGTAAGACGACGTAACGTCAAACAGCAAATGTCTCACGTACAAGCAACTTTCCTCTGCACTCAGCGCGGCTGCGGACGCATCATCTGCTGTCCAGGAACCCCCAGACGCCAAACGTGCAAACCCTAAAGCAACAGCAATAATAGCTAATGACATCCCCGAGGGCCGCGCCAAGCGTTTCTCAGCTCCAACTCCGCGGAGACTCGAAAATTCGAGGACATCTTACCCTCCCCTGCATACCGCCCCGACTCACAGCCCCTGCTCACCCAGAGCTCGACTCTGGACAGAACTCAGAAGCCAATGAATCTTCACAGCAGCTCCCACATGGGTACCAAGAAGTCCAACTCTCGGCCGGAAATGTAGAGCACGCCTCGCTCGAACTTCCGGTTTCAGGCACTACGGCAAGAGAAGAGGTACAAGCTTGCCGGAAAGCGAAGCGATGACTCCGCCCCCAGGCGGCGAAGCCCCGCCCCTCCGCCGCGCGATCCCTACCGGTTGGAGGCTTGTGGTCTGTACTTGGCTCGGTGCTGGGTTTCAGTTTCTGACTGGGCCTTTTGTGAGCTTTGATGTTCCGTAGCAGGAATCTTTCATTCAACATACTTATCCAGATTTTTACTACATACCGGCAGCATGGCGGTAACTGCATGGTTAAAACTGAACCATGCAGTCACAGCCTGGGTTACTATACGCACTCTAGGGTCTTTGCGCTGTGTGAGCCGCACTGAATTCTCATCTCTCGGAGTTTGGTATCTCCTCTATAAAATGAAAACAGGCTGAGAATTTCATCAGATGACCTACTGATCACAGCGCGAGCCGCTCTGCAAATAAATTTTGGCTACCACTATCCTGAAGTTTGGGGTCAGCCTCTGTATTTCTGGAGTACACGCCCTGTGTGTTTTGTTGTTTTGTTTTTAACCCTAGTGAAATACAGTTTACAAACTACATCGCACACTTCCGTTTAGCAATTCGATGAGTTTTAACAAAGGAATAAGTGGGTATCACTCTCTGTCCATTCAAGACATAGAAAGTTTCCGTCACCCCCAAAAGTTCCCTGTGGTCCCTTTGCTGTGTTGCCCGCCCCACTCCTGGTCCCAGGTAACCACTAGGCATCTTGCTGCTGCTGCTGCTAAGTC
>SJYA01003068.1:14927-110455 GCA_006410615.1 Neotragus moschatus | reverse complement strand
TTTGTGAGCTTTGATGTTCCGTAGCAGGAATCTTTCATTCAACATACTTATCCAGATTTTTACTACATACCGGCAGCATGGCGGTAACTGCATGGTTAAAACTGAACCATGCAGTCACAGCCTGGGTTACTATACGCACTCTAGGGTCTTTGCGCTGTGTGAGCCGCACTGAATTCTCATCTCTCGGAGTTTGGTATCTCCTCTATAAAATGAAAACAGGCTGAGAATTTCATCAGATGACCTACTGATCACAGCGCGAGCCGCTCTGCAAATAAATTTTGGCTACCACTATCCTGAAGTTTGGGGTCAGCCTCTGTATTTCTGGAGTACACGCCCTGTGTGTTTTGTTGTTTTGTTTTTAACCCTAGTGAAATACAGTTTACAAACTACATCGCACACTTCCGTTTAGCAATTCGATGAGTTTTAACAAAGGAATAAGTGGGTATCACTCTCTGTCCATTCAAGACATAGAAAGTTTCCGTCACCCCCAAAAGTTCCCTGTGGTCCCTTTGCTGTGTTGCCCGCCCCACTCCTGGTCCCAGGTAACCACTAGGCATCTTGCTGCTGCTGCTGCTAAGTCGCTTCAGTCGTGTCCGACTCTGTGCGACCCCATAGACGGCAGCCCACCAGGCTCCCCGTCCCTGGGATTCTCCAGGCAAGAACACTGGAGCGAGTTGCCATTTCCTTCTACAATGCTGGAAAGTGAAAAGTGAAAGTGAAGTTGCTCAGTCAAGTCCAACTCTTAGCGATCCCATGGACTGTAGCCTACCAGGCTCCTCCGTCCATGGGATTTTCCAGGCAAGAGTACTGGAGTAGGGTGCCATTGCCTTCTCAGACTAGGCATCTTAGTATCACTATAGATTGGTGCTGATGAAGAATGTCCCTTATGAGTATACCACAGTCTCTTCCCAAAGCAAGGGTATGTGCCCAAATGGAGTGAACTGGCCCCTCCAAGAAGCTGCACAGGATGTGTGAGTAAGATTGGATATCCTACCTGTATATTTTAGATGCATTCCTTTCTCTTAGGACATGGAGCTCTCTTTGATGCCAGGGTGTCAGTCTTTTTTCTTGAAGATTGTTGGAAACAGAGTTATAGTTTCAGAGGCTCCCTTCTCTACTCCATGCAGATCTCTCTTTTGTGAACACAGCCTTTCATTTTTGTTTTGTCTTAACAGCATCTACAACAACAAAAACAACTTCTCAGTTACTTCCTGAGATAGCTAATGATCTTTTGCATGGGGTGTTGACTGCCTTGCAGAGAATGATGTAGTTTTTTTCAGTTCCAAGAATATCTCTTTCATCCTTAAAAACAGATCTCTCAAAGGAATTTTTGTTGTTGTTCTTTACAAAAATGATCAGCTTTGGGAGAAATGAAAATAGTGAGAAGTGAAAATCAGACCTATTTTTATGCTTAAGACATACTGATTTTTTCGCTTAAAAAATCCTCGTATTTTTACAAGCCTCATCAACGTGCAAATAAACAGAAAAATGCCACAAGTGTTTGATTCAGTCATGTTTATATTAGTTCCAATGATATATGGTACTGTGCTGAATTTTACTTTAGAAGTAAATAAGAAAAAAAATTTTAAGTAAACTAGAAAAGTAAAAAGAACAAGTCAGAGATTCGTAAATACTATATCTGTTTTAAAAAAACATGCTGTGACCTTGAACTGTGTATTTTTCTCCATTTTAAAAGAATTGTCTGGATATATTCCTGATTGTTTTCTGATTACTACCTCCTCAGTTTTTGTGATTATAAACTTATCTCCTGGTTTAATTATTCAGCTGAGGACCAGAGTAAACTTCTTTTCTGTTGTTACTTGAATTTAAAATATTGGCAATAGATTATCTGTTGTTCTGCAATTCCTCTTAATAACCCTTTTAATGCATTTTCCCATTTTATACTCATTAAATCCAAAATTTTAGCCATAGTGATATGTATTTCTTGATGCAAGGGTAAGCATTGTTTTCAGACATGGTATATTAACTATTCATTCATTCATTTGATGGGAGATGTCACATGGCAGAGTGATCGATTCTGCTGCTTATTTCAATCACTATTCATGGCAAGGACTCTAACCCCCCAAAAACAAGTTTGTAAGAGTGTCTTGAATAAATGAGCTCTTTTTTAAAGGACTTTTAAAAGCCCTCCCTCACCCCATTCTTTACTCCAGAGCACAGATACTTTCGTTCCACATGTACTTTATACCAAGCGAGGCATACAGTGGGGATAAGACTGGTTAAGTTCTCTGCTTGTGTGGAATTTATATCCCACCAGGAAGTGACAGGTAAAAGGCAAACAGACAAATCAGAAAAACATTAGGTAATGTAATAAAAGCTCTGCTGGCAGTAATAAAAAGCCACAAGATAGGGGTAAAAGAGGGAGGGCATGACTAATTTGAGTGTTTTGGAGAAGGACCCTCTGAGGAGGGAACATTTAAGCCAAGACCTGAATGACTAGTCTTGATAAACTGGAAATACCCTAGACAGGATCAACCCTGATGTTCACTCCAATCACTGTTAAGTCACTTCAGTCGTGTCCGATTCTGTGCCCACCAGGCTCTCCCGTCCCCTGGGATTCTCCAGGCAAGAACACTGGAGTGGGTTGCCATTTCCTTCTCCAATGCATGAAAGTGAAAAGTGAAAGTGAAGTCACTCAGTCGTGTCCAACTCTTAGCCACCCCATGGACTGCAGCCCACCAGGCTCCTCCGTTCATGGGATTTTCCAGGCAAGAGTACTGGAGTGGGGTGCCATCGCCTTCTCTACACTCCAATCACAGCAAGGCTCTTTTCTGCCTACCAAGTATACCAAGCTTGTATTTTCTTCACAGAGTTACAACTACCTGGAATGATGTGTTTGCTTACCTATTTATTTCTTGTATCCACTCATAGAATACTGTCTTTACACTGGCATGGAGCCCATCCCTAAGATTTTGGTACCAGAGCAAAGGTGCAAAGGGAAACACACCTGTCAGTCTAGAATACTTAAGAAGTATAACTCAACCTAACACACTGTAACCTCCAATATGTTATAACATTTAACTTTGATGAAAAAAAAAAGTATAATGACAAAACAAAAATACTTTCATATGACTGAAAGACAGCAAAATACAAAAGATGACAGCATTTAATTATTATCATACCTGTCCAGATATAATATGGGCTTCCCTGGTGGTCCACGGTAAAAAATCTGCCTGCAATACAGGAAAGGGAGGATCAGTCTCTGGGTTGGGAAGATCCCCTGGAGGAGGAAAATGGCTACCCACTATGATATTCTTGCCTGGGAAATCCCGTGGACAGAGGAGCCTGGTGGGCTACAGTCCATGGGGTTGCAAAGATCTGGACACAACTGAGTGACTAAGCATGCACTCATGCACACACTGGATACAATATTGATTGACTGAGAGTTAATAGATTTCCTATACCCATAGAATTTTGCCTTCACGTCAGCATAATTATCAATTATGTTGTTTAATTCAGGCTTTCACAAATTGTGTCCTATTGACAAAAATGATTGAAAAGATTAAAAAATAAAATTTAATTACATTCAAAGTGTGCAAAATTGAATGTATTTTCATAAAAATGTAAATTATGTAACAAATCTGTACATTATATTTTTCACTTATTCTCAATGTTTTCAAAAGAATTATTCTCAACAAAGCAAAAAAGCACAGGTTATAATGTCAACATTTTAAATAAAATTAAATAAAGCTAATTTTTATTTTTGGAAAATAATATTACCTTATTGTAATAAAATATTCATAAATGTTATTCACAAGTTTGTCATTCCATGTCTATCTAGTTGCCAGTGTAAAGAATCAATATTCCAGCACATCCCCTCTGCCAAAAAAAGGAAAAATCAGTATTCTCCTTCATTCATGCTATACTTATATCTGTGTTAGTCACTCAGTCATGTACAACTCTTTTCAACCCCATGGACTGTAGCCTGCCACGCTCCTCTGTTTTGGGGATTCACAAGGCAAAAATACTGGAGTGGATAGCCATTTCCTTCTCCAAGGGATCTTCCCCAACCAGGGATGGGACCCAGGTTTCCCACATTGCAGGCGAATTCTTTATGTCTGAGCCACCAGGCAAGCCCTTATCTATATCTACCTATTTTCAAATTTAAGGATCATATGAATTTTTTAATACTGTTAAAGGATCTTTAGTTACCACATCCAGTTGTTGAGAATATGTCGTACAGTACAGCAGTTCATTTGTACCTCCAGAACCGTAAATTGGAAAACAAAAGGAAACAAGAAATTGCATGTAGTCCATTCTGAAAGAGATCAGCCCTGGGATTTCTTTGGAAGGAATGATGCTGAAGCTGAAACTCCAGTACTTTGGCCACCTCATGTGAAGAGTTGACTCATTGGAAAAGACTCTGATGCTGGGAGGGATTGGGGGCAGGAGGAGAAGGGGACGACAGAGGATGAGATGGCTGTATGGCATCACTGACCCGATGGACGTGAGTCTGAGTGAACTCTGGGAGTTGGTGATAGACAGGGAGGCCTGGCATGCTGCAGTTCATGGGGCTGCAAAGAGTTGGACACGACTGAGCGACTGAACTGAACTGAACTGAGTACTTTATACTTTACTGTGCAAAAATCCGATATGTACATGCAGTCTAAAAGGAAAAGTGACGAGCTCACCAATTTGTCTCTTTTCTTACTTAAGCACTTCTGGATTTGAATCTTCCCCCCCATACTAAAGCAGTGTCCAGAAACAGTACAATCCGCAAACCTTCAGACCATTCAGACAAGGTTGTGTTTTATTTGAGAACACAGGGAAAAAAACTATTTCCCTGAAGCTTAAGTATATAAATCAAAGACTGGAGATTGATTCAGAGTTATGGACTGTGTCACAGCAGTGCTGAATAGCAGTTTCTGAAGGACAGACTTCTACCTTTTAAAACAAATTTCTCATGTATTTGTGATATTCACGTGCAGACCTTGGGGAGTTCATCTTTCAGTGTCATATCTTTTTGCCTTTTCATACTGTTCATGGGGTTCTCAAGGGAAGAATACTAATGTGGTTTGCCATTCCCTTCTCCAGGAGACCACGTTTTGTCAGAACTCTCCACTATGACCCATCCATCTTGGGTGGCCCCACACAGCATGGCTTATAGTTTTATTGAGTTGGACAAGGCTGTGGTCCATGTGATCAGATTGGTTAGTTTTCTGTGATTTTCATTCTGTCTCCCCTTTGATGGAGAAGGATAAGAGGCTTATGGAAGCTTTCTGATGGGAGAGACTGACTGTAGGGGAAACTGGGTCTTGTTCTGAAGGGAGGGGCCATGTTCAGTAAAATTTTAACCCAATTTTCTGTTGATGTGTGGAACTGTGTTCCCTCCCTGTTGTTTGGCCTGAGGCCAGACTGTAGTAGGGGTAATGAAGGTAATGGATATCTCCTTCAAAATGACTTGTGCGCACACTGTTGTATTCAGTGACCCTGACCGTGCAGCAGGCCACTGTCGGCCCATGCCTCTGCCGGAGAGCCCTGGACACTCACAGGCAAATCTGACTCAGTCTCCTGTGGGGACACTGTTTTTCTCCTGGCTCCTGGTGTGCACAAGGTTTTGTTTGTGCCCTCCAAGAGTCTGTTTCCCCAGTTCTCTGCAAGTTCTGTAATCAAACCCCACTGGCCTCCAAAGTCAAATTCCCTGGGGGGTTCTCAGTCCTTTGCTGGATCCCGAGGTTGGGAAATCTGTTGTGAGTCCTAGAACTTTCTTAACAGTGTTAGAATTTTTTCGGTATAATTGTTCTGCAGTCTGTGGGATCTAACAGAAGCAAAAAATATTAAGAAGAGGTGGCAAGAACACACAGAAGAACTATATAAAAAAGATCTTAATGACCCAGATAACAAGGATGGTGTGATCACTTACCTAGGGCCAGACATCCCGGAGTGCAAAGTGGGCCTTAGGAAGCATCACTGAGAACAAAACTAGTGGAGGTGATGGAATTCAAGCTGAATTATTTCAAATCCCAAAAGATGATGCTGTGAAAGTGCTGCACTCAATATGCTAGCAAATTTGGAAAACTCAGACATGGCCACAGGACTGGAAAAGGACAGTTTTCATTCCAATCCCAAAGAAAGACAATGCCAATGAATGTTCAGACTCCTGCACAATTGCATTCATCTCACATGCTAGCAAAGTAATGCTCAAAATTCTCCAAGGCAGGCTTCAACAGTATGTGAACTGAGAACCTCCAGATGTTCAATTTGGATTTAGAAAAGGCAGAGGAACCAGAGATCAAATTGCCAACACATGTTGGATCATAGAAAAAGCAAGAGAATTTCAGAAAAACAGCTACTTCTACTTTATTGACTACACCAAAGCCTTTGACTGTGGATCACAACAAACTGTGGAAAATTCTGAAAGAGATGGAAACACCAGACCACTTTACCTACCTCCTGAGAAATCTGTATGCAGGTCATGAAGCAACAGATAGAACCGGACATGGAACAACAGACTGGTGTGTCAAGACTATATATTGTCACCCTGCTTATTTAACTTCTAGGCAGAGTACATCATGCGAAATCCCAGGCTGGATGAAGCACAAGCTGGAATTAAGATTGCTGGAAGAAATATCAATAGCCTCAGATATGCAGATGACACCCCCCTTATGGCAGAAAGCAAAGAGGAACTGAAGAGCCTCTTGATGAAAGTGAAAGAGGAGAGTGAAAAGCCTGGCTTAAAATTCAACATTCAAACAACTAAGATCATGGCATCTGGTCCCATCACTTCATGGCAAATAGATGGGGAAACAATGGAAACAGTGACAGACTTTATTTTTCCTGGGCTCCAAAATCACTGCAGGTGGTGACTACAGCCATGAAATTAAAAGACACTTGTTTAAAAGACGCTTGCTTCTTGGAAGAAAAGCTGTGACCAACCTAGATAGCATATTGAAAAGCAGGGACATTACTTTGTCAACAAAGGTCTGTCTAGTCACAGCTATGGTTTTTCCAGTAGTCATGTGTGGATGTGAGAGTTGAACTATAAAGAAAGCTGAGTGCTAAAGAATTGATGCTTTTGAACTGTGGTGTTGGAGAAGACTCTTGAGAGTCCCTTGGCCTGCAAGGAGATCCAACATAAAGGAAATCCTAAAGTCCATCCTAAAGGAAATCAGTCTTGAATATTCATCACAGGGACTGATGCTGAAGCTGAAACTCCAATAGTTTGGTCACCTGATGAGAAGAACTGACTCATTGGAAAAGATCCTGATGCTGGGAAAGACTGAAGGCAGGAGAAGGGGACGACAGAGNTAAAGGAAATCCTAAAGTCCATCCTAAAGGAAATCAGTCTTGAATATTCATCACAGGGACTGATGCTGAAGCTGAAACTCCAATAGTTTGGTCACCTGATGAGAAGAACTGACTCATTGGAAAAGATCCTGATGCTGGGAAAGACTGAAGGCAGGAGAAGGGGACGACAGAGGAGGAGATGGTTGGATGGCATCACTGAGTTTGAGTAAATTTGAGTCTGAGTAAGCTCTGGGAGTTGGTGATGGACAGGGAAGCCTGGCATGCTGCAGTTCATGGGGTCACAAAAAGTCAGACATGATTGAGTGACTGAACTGAACTGAACTGATGTGGATACCTTAGGCTGGTCCAAGGATGCTGTTGAAAACAGGACTTTCTCAAGGTTGTGGCTGAATCACTGCTCCAAAGTAAAGTGCCTGGCATATCAGTCCAGTTCAGTTCAGTCTCTCAATCGTGTCCGATTCTTTGCAACCCCATGAACTGCAGCACGCCAGGCCTCCCTGTCCATCACCAACTCCTGGAGTCCACCCAAACCCATGTCCATTGAGTCGATGATGCCACCCAACCATTCATCCTGTGTCGTCCCTTTCTCCTCCTACCCTCAATCTTTCCAAGCATCAGGGTCTTTTCAAATGGGTCAGCTCTTCGCATCAGGTGGCCAAAGTATTGGAGTTTCAGCTTTAGCATCAGTCCTCCCAAAGAACACCCAGGACTGATCTCCTTTAGAATGCACTAGTTGGATCTCCTTGCAGTCCAAGGAACTCTCAAGAGTCTTCTCCAACACCACAGTTCAAAAGCATCAATTCTTCGGCGCTCAGCTTTCTTCACAGTCCAACTCTCACATCCATACATGACTACCGGAAACACCATAGCCTTGACTTGACTAAACGGACCTTTGTTGACAAAGTAATGTTTCTGCTTTTGAATATGCTATCTAGGTTGGTCATAACTTTCCTTCCAAGGAGTAAGCGTCTTTTAATTTCATGGCTGCAGTCACCATCTGCAGTGACTTTGGAGCCCACGAAAATAAAGTCAACCACTGTTTCCCCATCTATTTCCCATGAAGTGATGGGACCAGATGCCATGATCTTCATTTTCTGAATGTTGAGCTTTAAGCCAACTTTTTCACCCTCCTCTTTCACTTTCATCAAGAGGCTCTTTAGCTCGTCTTCACGTTCTGCCGTAAGGGTGGTGTTATCTGCATATCTGAGGTGATTGATATTTCTCCCAGCAATCTTGATTCCAGCTTGTGCTTCCTCCAGACCAGCATTTCTCATGATGTACTCTGCATATTAGTTAAATAAACAGGGTGACAATATACAACCTTGACGTACTCCTTTTCCTATTTGGAACCAGTCTGTTGTTCCATGCCCAGTTCTAACTGTTGCTTCCTAACCTGCATATAGGTTTCTCAAGAGGCAGGTCAGGTGGTCTGGTATTCTCATCTCTTTCAGAATTTTCCAAAGTTTATTGTGACCCACACAGTCAAAGGCTTTGGCATAGTCAATACGGTTGACAGTAAATATTTATTAACTGAACAAATGAATGAATGAATGTAAATGCGTGTAAACTCTGGCTCTGTCTCCTTCCTGTTCAAGAAGTACGTACCAGAATACAAGTAAGTAAGAGTAGCATTGTTACAGGAATAATTTAGAATAAGATGATTCTATTAATACTGATGGCATACTATCTCCTTGAAAATGTATCTACTGATGAGAAACAAAAGAAGATGTATGTAATTGACACTGTAAATGCAACATGTGAAATCTATATGTTAGCCAAGTGCCAACAAATAGAGGACTGGTTCAGTGAGAACTGAGAAGTTAAGAATTTGTTTCTTCATGTTGTGCCCTGCACAAAATCATATACATTATTATGAAGCTGAATGCTTGTGATCTTGCCACCCAAAATTACAACTATTTTTTTTTCTGGTTATTTTGAAAGGCACTGGTAGAAAGTGGAAAAGAAAAAAAAATTGGAAATCAAACTACGGCAAATACCTGTTATATCTTTAATTACCAGCAGATGACACCAGAGCGTTTTTCTGACCCCGAGAGTACGTTCAGCTGTATCTCCAGGTACCTTATAGGAGCTGCCATTTCCAAACTTAAGGTTTGAATGTGATATACAATGATAAAAACTGGTTCATTAAATCTTCCATATAAATTAATATTTTTTAATAAAAATAGTGTTTTTAAACATTCTTTGGCAAGCAATGGGACTTTTAAATGTTCATATTTTCTTGAGAAGCATTCACAATCATCTGTTTAATAAGTATCCTAAATGATAGGTGTGGGTAGCCTGAGTCCCCTCACTCCCACCCCATCCTGAGTTAAATTCCACTGAATATTTGCCACTTTAAAGACTTTTTGTTTATTAGAGTAATGGTGAAGTAGAAAACCAGGAAAGCCACCAAAGTGAAATAAATAGTTATCAGAAATCTTTGGGTGGGAGTGGGGGTGGGGGAAAGGACTTGGCTCTATGTGAGTCGAATTTGAAGAAGAACTTGGGGCAGAGAGAGCAGTTTGGGGGATAAATTGAAGAGAAGACCAGTTCTCTGTATGACATGATATTAGAGAGATTAGAGGTAAACAGAAAAAAATACAATTTATTTGATTTGTATTACATTTGAATTCTTCCTTTGGTATTTTTTAAAGACTTCTATGAAGATTCAATTTATTTTCAGTTCTATTTGGGATCCAAACTAATATTGTTGTCGTGTAACTATGCTGTAGCTAGCTTCACCACCCAGTAAGTCAGGCTAGTTTTCTGGAGTTATTTAAGTGTAGATAAAGTGACAAAAAACCATATTTCCTAGTGATATGATTATATACTAGAAAAGTCAAGGATTCAGTTCTGAAAACAATTGGATATAGTGTAGAGTATAGGACATTAAATCAATGCAAGTATATATACACATACAGACATACATGTGATGTCTAGAACATTTTATCTGTAATTTCACGAAAACAAACTGAGAAAATAAAGACCAATTTCCAATAGCAAAACACACACATAAAAGTACCTGGAGAAAAATGTATAAGGTCTTTGAGAAGAAACTATGAAAGCCGTTAGAAAATTAAAGAGAAAGGTCTGAATGAATGGAGAAGATTGATAGCTATATTACGCTCCTGGATAGGAAGACAAATATTATGTAAAATGTCTGTGTGCCATCTCCAAGTTAATATACATATTTAATTCAGTCTTAAGAAAAAAATCCCAGAATGGTTTTTTTAATTTGACACAGTGTCTCTTAAATTGATATAAAAGAATAAATCTTAAAAATTCTCAGAGGAACACTTAATGGAAAAATATAATAGGAAAGATTAGCATTATCATATATTAAAAATATATGACAAAGCAGCTGCCAGTAAGAGAGTATAGCTCTGGGGCAAAATTAGACAAATAGATCCTCAGTACCCAAACAGCTGGGTTTCCCAGGTGGCTCAGTGGTAAAGAACTTGCCTGTGATACAAGAGATGCAGGAGACGTGGGTTCGATCCCTGGGTTGGGAAGATCCCTTGGAGGAGGGTATGGCAACCCACTCCAGTATTCTTGCCTGGGAAATGCTATGGACAGAGGAGCCTGGCTATAGTTCATGGGGTCACAAAACAGTTGCACAGGACTTAGTGACTAAGCCACCACTGCCACCACCACCCAAAGAGCCAGATAATCAAGAAATAAACCCCAATTTTAGTAAGCATTTAAAATAGCACAATGTAAGTATCAAAAACAATCAGGGAAGAAAAATTTCACTAGTTGGTGTTGGCGTAAATACTTTGAGTGGATTAAAAAAGAAATCAAAACGTATAATCACTTCAATCCATATGCAAGAAGGGACTCCAGATAACTAAAATTATAGTTCTGAACAGAATGGAATAACAGGTACCGTTTTTACACTCCCACTGGAAACAACCAAAACCTGGACAAATATACGAAATGCTTTTCAAGACACTGTATATCAGGCAACTAAGTGGTCAATGATCCTACAAAGAAATGAAATAAGCAAGGTGAGCCTTATGGTTGCCCCAGTTTACCACCTTGGGTGAGTCTCCTGGCTGCAGCCCAATAAGAGGCAACCCAGGCAGAGCAGGATGGACTCTCTGAGCTGAAGAAATGGACCTAGGAGTCCAGGGAGGACAAGGTGGCTGAAATTTGTAGAAGAGTATGAAGAGAGACAGAAAAGGCAATGGCACNTACCACCTTGGGTGAGTCTCCTGGCTGCAGCCCAATAAGAGGCAACCCAGGCAGAGCAGGATGGACTCTCTGAGCTGAAGAAATGGACCTAGGAGTCCAGGGAGGACAAGGTGGCTGAAATTTGTAGAAGAGTATGAAGAGAGACAGAAAAGGCAATGGCACTCCACTCCAGTACTCTTGCCTGGAAAATCCCATGGGCGGAGGAGCCTGGCAGGCTGCAGTCCATGGGGTCACTAAGAGTCAGACTGAGTGACTTCACTTTCACTTTTCACTTTCATGCATTGGAGAGGGAAATGACAGCCCACTCCAGTGTTCTTGCTTGGAGAATCCCAGGGACGGGGGAGCCTGGTGGGCTGCCGTCTATGGGGTCACACAGAGTCGGACAGGACTGAAGTGACTTAGCAGTAGCAGCGGTATGAAGAGAGAATTTAATGGTCGGCACTTGCTGGTGAGGGAACTACCTCAAGCTGAGCAAAGAACAGTCTGAAAGAATCAGAGGGGACAATACCTGTATTCACACATGACCAGGAGTGACATTCTATCCAATCATGAGGCTGGCATCTCAGTCATTTCACCAGTGAGAAAGAAACCACAAATGTGTGAGATGAAAAATACACTACATGGGAATAACGACAAAGTAAACCCCACAGAGGGCTTCCTAGGTGACACAGCAGTGAAGGATTCATCTGCCAATGCACGAGAAGCAGGAGACGTGGGTTTGATCCCTGGGTTGGGAAGATCCCCTGGAGGAGGAAATGGCAATTTCTTGCTTGGGAAATCCCATGGACAGAGGAGCCTGGCGGGCTACAGTCCACGGGGTCTCAAAGAATCGGACACGACTGAGCAGCTGAGCACACACACCGGTACCACAGAAGAAAAGAACTCGAAAGCATAGCAGTAGAAAGTAATCAGAGTGAAACATCCAGAGAAAAGAGGTTTTGTTTGTGTGTTTAATGAACAAAACTTCAGTAAACTATGGAACAATTTCAAGTGGGCTAATGTGTTTGTAATGTGAGTGCCCAAAGAAATGGGGCAGGCAGAAAAAGTATTTGAAGAGGCAATCACTGGACATTTTCCCAGTTTGTGAAGAATGATGATCCATAGATGCAGGAAGCTCAACAAGCACCCAACAAGGAGCAAGATGAAAGCAACACTGAGTCTCATCCCAATCAAATGCTGAAAATCTATACTAAAACAAGTAGTAGAAAACCCGGAAAATAATGGAGCTGCCTCTTTATCAATACAGGGAAGGATGTGAGAGAAGACTTTCTAGACCTTTCAGAAAACAATTATTGAGGAAAAGTTCAGCAGATATAACTACATATAAATGGCAAATTTAAGTATCTTCTGCTTTTTAAAATAATGGATAAACAAACTAAATGACCTTGAAAAGACAAGCAACAGAGTGAAGAAACAACAAATACAGAAAATAAAAGGATAAAGTATGTATATATGTATGCTTATAACACATAGCTCATAAGAATAATGATAAAAACACTGAGTCCAATAGATAAACAGCCAAAAGATATAAACAAATGATTCACATATACAAAGTCCAATTATTAAATTTACAGGAAAATGTTCAACTCTGTAGGAATGTAGATTAGATTAATGTACCATATACCTACTAAATATGTGCCATATACCTACTAAATTAATGTACCATATATCTACTAAATTTTCTACAAAGTAATGTTTATTCCTGGAAAAAGCAGATTTTAATTTATATTTTGATGCATTATGAGTGATACTATAAATCAGTATCACACTTTCAGACGCAATTTGGAAATGTGCAGCAGGAATGCAAAATGTTTATATCCATTAACTTCCTAATTTCATTTCTGTTAAGTCTGTAGCTGTCCAACATGCCACAGTTGTAAACAGACTTGTCATTTTATTATGTGGAATGGCGGATTCTAAAAAGTAAAGTTACATATAATTAAATGTATAGTATAGATTTTAAATATAAGCATATAGTTTAACAGTTTAAAACAAAAATAATCAAAGATCAACTGAAAAATATAAAAAAAATCAAAGTCTTTTCCTGAATTATCTATGCATACCAACCATTTTTACATAATGTTATTTTTCATTTGAAGTCAATTTCTAATATTTGAACTTTAATATAGTTAAGTTTTCTTCATAAATAGCTCCACATAATTGATTAAAGAAAATCTGTTAACAAATATTTAAATAAAAAAGGACATTTTGGGATATGCTTTTTGGTCCCAGTTTGATTGAGAAATAATTGGCTTATATCACTGAATAAGGCATAAAATGTGATGGTTTCACTTACGTATATTGTGAAGTGATTACCACAATAAGTTCAGCTAAAATCCATCTTCCTGAGTACATTCAGCTAAAGAAAGAGAAAAAAGATTTCTCCTTGTGATGAGAACTCTTAGGATTTATTCTCTGATAACTTTCCTATCTATCACACAGCAGTGGTCACTATAGTCGCCATGTTATACAGTACATCCTTCATACTTATAACTGGACGCTGGTACCTTTCAAATTATGTTATTTTTTCAAGGGCTTTTCTTTAGCCTTAGAACAAAAGAGCATACTTTGAAGAAGATATTCAGTTCTGGGAATCAGATTTCTATAACAGAAAGAATAATGAAATGAATTCACTCTATTTGCTATACATATAAAGACAAAAAATTTTTCAGTCTGGATCTCAGAGGACCTCTCTGTAAAAACCACATTTATACAAATTTTAAGCTACAAGGGTAATTACAGACATTAAAGAATTCAAGGTCTTAGATTAAAGGGCAATGTATTCATATATAGACAGTTATTATTTTGGACTCTCAGATAGGTAAATGGGGAATTCATTACATTAAAGCTTCAAAATTGGTCACATCAAAGTTCTCTGAACGTTTTAAAGGTTGGAAGGATGGTTGTATATCTTTAAAAGTTAATTGGATTAACAATAGCAAAGTGAAATGAAGTGAAGTGGCTTAGTCGTGTCCGATTCTTTGCAACACCATGGACTGTAGCCCACCAGGTTCCTCCTTCCATGGGATTCTCCAGGCAAGAGTACTGGAGTGGGTTGCCATTGCCTTCTCCAGGGAGAATAGCAAATAACAATAGCAAAGGGAGTTCTATATTATTTCACACGTTGTTAGCCTTTTGTTTTCATTGCATGTTCTGTCAAGCATTTCAAAAGATCGCAGAATCTTTAGGGACCCACGGCTATTGTACAAGAAGCACATCAAAGAAGACTATAAAAATAACAGACTGAAATATTAAACATCTTTCTTCCAATAACAAGGAGCCTGGGATTGCTGTGCAAGTGATGATTCATTCAGAGTTTGCATGATTTGTAACTATAGTCTATACACAATGCTTTCTTAGAACTCACACCATGATCACCAATAAAATAAGCCTCCAAGTACATTCCAGGTTTTCCTGGAGTGTCAGTTCAAGTTAATTCAGTGAACGTCAACTACATCTCTGCAGTGTGCTTGACACTTTGATAGATGATGGAAAGGTAACCAATACACAAGGCCCATGTTTTCCCAGAAAGAGGTGTTAGCAGAGTCTCGTACAGAGGCAGCCATTGAAAATAAACTCTGCCATCTGTGTAACCGACATGAGACCAGAGTTTGAGGGCACAAAAGGGGTCAGCTCTCCCCAGGGAGTTCATCCTCCCAGGGAAGGTGACGTGTGAGCTACATCTTGAAACATTGAAAAGAAACACAAACAAGGGATGATATGCCTGGGGATGAGTTATTCTGAGCAGTGGGTCTACCTGTGGAAAGTCACTGAGACACAGAGCAGAGAGTTTGGGGAACTGCCAGGCTGATAGGAACACGGAGTACACTCAAACAAAAAAGGCAAGAAAGGAAGTGGGATTGGGAGACCAAGATTGGATATGGAAGATGCTCTAAGGCAAATCTCTTTAAGGCAGGAAAGCTGTAAATCGGGTCAAAGGAGCAAAGGCTGGTGGCAGAGACCAGTAGGAGGTGATGATTATGATAGTTCATCCTTGGGGTTACATTACCATTTTAATAAATTTCTTCACAAATGCCATTTGGAAATTATTTCCTGCATTTTAGGGAATTTAGGGGGGAGGATTGGATATGTTTATCTGTGTGGCTGAGTCCCTTTACTGTCCACCTGAAAGTATCAAAACATTGTTAATCGGCCATGAAAAGTGAAAGTGTTGGTCTGTCATGTCTGACTCTTTCTGACCCTGTGGACTGTAGCCCATGAGGCTCCTCTGTCCACTGGATTCTCCAGTCAAGAATATTGGAGTGAGTTGCCAGGTCCTTCCCCAGGGGATCTTCCCAACCCAGGGATCGAGCCTGGGTCTCATGCATTACAGGCAGATTCTTTACTGTGTGAGTCTGTACTCCAATATAAAATAAAAGGTCTTTTTTAAAAGAACGAAGAAATTATTTCCTTCATTTTATAGTATGATTGACTGAAAATTTAAAAGGTTAAAGTTTTGGAGGGGGGTTTCAAGATTGGGAACTCATGTACACCTGAGACGGAAAAAATAAATAAAAATTTAAAAAAATAAAAAAATAAAAGGTAAAAGTTTTGAAACTGTGCAAAGATTTTATGAAATAAAAAGCTGCCAGAAAGGAAGGTGTCACACAGAAACCAATAGTAATTAAGACGTAAGCCTCTGCCTATGTCTGGAGCTCGGTGGAGACTCACAAATGCCTTACATTGAGGAGCTGGCTTCCAAACTGCCACTTAAAAGAAACAGTAACTCAATGGGATAAGTGAGTGCCAGAGTCGGAAGGGCACATCAGTCAAACTAACCTTGCCCTGGATAGATTTTCCATTGCTCTGTCATAATCTTTTTTTCCCCTCCTGAGGCTAACTGATGATTTTATTAGTATTAACATGATATCTACATATCTAAATTTAGCCAGAGAGACATTAACTGATAGTTTCATCAGTAGAATTACCAATAGTTAGAGAGTCTATATCAAATATTGAGCTTTTGTCCTTGAATTGTTACAACATGTAGCACTGAATGAAGGATTATGTATTTCTAGTGCTTTTGTGACTTTTTTGGGATGCTTTTTTGTTTGTTTTTAGTTAAGATTGCTGACAATAGCAATATTTGTCTCCCTTCGAATCAGATGAGATTGTCAGGTTCCATATCTCTAATTAGATCTCCCACCTCCTCTGGAATCCTCAGTAGAAATCTCAGGACTGTACTTTATAGTTTTGCAGATAGATCAGAAACGGCCCAGAAAAGTCCATTATGATGCCAGACATTTACGTCTTTAGGGAAGGCAATTTTGTTTTCCATGTAACTCCACATGTAGTTTTTTATTTATTAAAAAAAAAATTATTTTGCCACCCCATGCAGCATGTGGGATCTTTAGTTCTCTCACAAGGGATTGAACCCACACCCCCTGCGTTGGAAGCACAGTCTTAACCACTGAAGAGTCGGGGAAAGCCCCCACATGTTCCATTTTCTGATTAAGGAAAATACCAAACGGTATGTTTTGGGAGGGCAGTTTGGCATCACCTACACAAATTTTAAAAATTTGCTCATTTTAAGAAAGCAATCCTGGGACTTTCCTGGTGGTCCAGTGGTTAAGACAGTGCACTTCCAGTGCAAAGGCCACAGGTTCCATCCCTGGTTAGGGAACTAAGATTCTGCATGCAGTGTGGCATGGCCAAAAAGCAGAAAAAAATAAAAAAGCTATCCTAAAGAAACCTGATACATACACATTGAATATATGTTCCAATGTGTTTCATAATTTTTAGATGGTGAAAAATTGGGGGCAATGTAAATGTCCATCAGTAATGGAAATTGTTTAATCGACTAGGGTATCTCTGTACCATGCAATATAAGACTGCAGTTGGATAGAACATCCACCATATAGTTTTAAGTCGAAAAAGCAAATTGTAAGATAATATATGGAGTTTGATCCTATTTTTATTTTAAAAATATGTTTTACCTTGTTATAGAGAAGTATATTTGAATGATGTACACCAGATTTTTAACAGTGATTACATTACACCATGGAGTGGACTCAGAAAGTGAGGCAAAGTACATTTTTACTCTGCATATTTAAATATTGCTTACAGTTTTTTGTTTTTTTTTTTTTTTTAACAAGCATGCATTACTTTTATCTTTTCTTTTTTTGGAAGAAAAATCTGAGTCTCAGATAAGTGAAGTAATTTGTTCAAATCACTCAGTGAAAATGACAGGATGAGAATCCAGGTTTTCTAATCCCAACCAGATGCTTTTTCTCCTAAACAAGGCCTTGAGATACTTTACCTGAACATCTAGCTTCCTGCAGGGTTTCCCTGGTGACTCAGACGGTAAAGAATCTGCCTGTAACACTGGAGACCTGGGTTCGATCCTTATGTCAGAAAGATTCCCTGGAGAAGGCAATGGCTACCCACTCCAGTATTCTTGCCCGGAGAATTCCATGGACAGAGGAGCCTGGAGGGCTACAGTCCATGGGGTCACAAAAGAGTCTGATATGACTGAGTTAATAACAGCACACACACACACACACACACACACACACACACACACACACNTTTTTTTTTTTTTTTTAACAAGCATGCATTACTTTTATCTTTTCTTTTTTTGGAAGAAAAATCTGAGTCTCAGATAAGTGAAGTAATTTGTTCAAATCACTCAGTGAAAATGACAGGATGAGAATCCAGGTTTTCTAATCCCAACCAGATGCTTTTTCTCCTAAACAAGGCCTTGAGATACTTTACCTGAACATCTAGCTTCCTGCAGGGTTTCCCTGGTGACTCAGACGGTAAAGAATCTGCCTGTAACACTGGAGACCTGGGTTCGATCCTTATGTCAGAAAGATTCCCTGGAGAAGGCAATGGCTACCCACTCCAGTATTCTTGCCCGGAGAATTCCATGGACAGAGGAGCCTGGAGGGCTACAGTCCATGGGGTCACAAAAGAGTCTGATATGACTGAGTTAATAACAGCACACACACACACACACACACACACACACACACACACACACACTAGCTTTCTGCAGATCTAGTCAGGTTGCATATTTCTTGAGAAAGTAGGTTAAAAATAGGGCTCCCCTGGTTGTCCAATGGTTAAGACTCTGTGCTTCCAAAGCATGGGGCGTGGGTTTGATCGCTAGCTGGGGGACTAGGATTCTGCACACCACGTGGTGTGGCCTAAAAATAAGTAAATAAATAAAATTTTAAATTAAAAAAATGTTTTTAAGAAAAAGTTAAAAAAAAGAAAGTAGGTAAAATGTATCATTTCCTTCTTTTATCAAGGCAAATAAATTTCTGAGCCTCTTAACAATATATCCTTCTCAAAAATATTTTTCTCTAGTACTATTATAATCATCATGGAAATATTCATTTACAACTACTATATTTTATTTATTGACCAGTTCTGACCATTTCCCTAACTACTAGCCCACAAAGACAAGACTGAAATTAAGTTGGATATTATTTCATAGTTGAACAGAAGACCCAGACTTTCCAACAGAGCTCATAAGTCTATTCGCAACTACAGAGGAATTTGCTATCATGTTTCCTCATCTGTTCTTAGAATATCTTTTGCTGTCTTACTCAACCATAGTTGTTATTTTTAGCTGCATTTTGGTATTCATGATGGATGGCACCACTGCTCTTCATAAAATAAAATAAAATATATGAAATCTTTGTTTAAAATTGACAGCAATAATGGATTTTTCTATATGTCTAGGTTTTTAAGTTTACTTTTAGAGATTTAAAAAATTTCCAGTGTGGAGTTAGAATTTTCAGACTTTAGCAGTGGCCATAATATATGGTTGATCTTTTACTCAATTGATAAATGAGACATCTGAAAGTAATTCAATCAGGGTCTTCCGCATTGCAGGCAAATTCTTTACCATCTGAGCCACCAGGGAAGCCCGAAGAATACTGAAGTGGGTAGCCATTTCCTTCACCAGGGGATCTTCCCAACTGAGGGATCAAACTCAGGTCTCTCGTATTGCAGGCAGATTTCTTTACCGTCTGAGCCACTAGGGAAGCCCGTAATCATTGGGTTGATCTTTTTCTCAATTGATAAATGAAAGGAAACATCTAAAAGTAATTCGAGGGTAATTACATGTTTAATTGAATACTTAATTATGTTGGAAATGTCACTATGCTAAATAAAAAGAGATACCAAAATGTGTATCTCAAATTATCCCTACTCAGTAATCGTGTATATTTTATATCTAATTATATATGCATAAATAAGATCTTGAAAGAAATGTATGCCATTATTAACTCTGGATGATGAAACTCTGATTTCTGTTTTCTTCTCTGAATTCCTTGCAGTTTCTCATTTTGTTGAAAGAATGTTTATTTTCAACATCAGAAAAAAAAGACCTAGAAGCCAATTTAACTTGAAACAATACTTGCAAAATGTCATTTTCTGAGAACAATAGTCAACTTTAGGCACTTCTGGAAGAGAGTGACATAATCTCATTTTAATCTGTGTGTATTCTTGCTGGTTTGCTAAGCAGGAGGCACCAGTTCAATCCCCAAGTCGGTAAGATCCCTTAGAGAAGGAAATGGCAGCCCACTCCAGAATTCTTGCCTGGGGAATCCCTTGGACAGAGGAGCCTGGAGGGCTACCGTCCATGGAGCAGCAAAAGAGTCCAGCACAGCATAGCGATTAAACATTCTTGCTGGTGGTAAGGTCTAATTGAAATTTGACCTTTTTAAAGAAAAATTAGCCTTCAGTGAAGACAGAAAAGGAAACCAAAACACAAGAAGAGAAGGAAAAGAAGTAAGTAGGCTGACTTGATTTGCCTGGGTGGAACAGAGATTTCAAACTAGGATGTACAAAGCCAGGGACTTCCAAGCAAGGACTTGATGGTACAAGGGAAGGTGTGTTATAGAGTGACCTTCTGGGCACAGGAAATCAGCAGCTGTAACTGGATTTTCCTTTCCTCACCCCATCCTTCATGCCTTAACACAATCTCATGTACATAGCAGGCTTTTTTCTCTTTTTCTAGGATGATAAATGAAGAAAGTACAGCTGTTTGAACCTAGATAGGACTGAAGTAGTGGCTACAATAATAGGGGACAATCCAGCATGCAGCTCACTCTTGCTGGGATCATGATGTTGGTGGACAGCTCTGTTACTCAGCCAAAGCCACAAGAGTTTGGACCTGAAAGCCCCGTCGTGGGTCCTGACATGACAGTCAAAGAGGAGACTAAAACGGGGAAACCGAGCTAATTATCATAAAATACAAGAGTTGTTAGAAGGAAAAAGAAAAGACCAATGATCTAATTAGTTATTTGTTGTTTTATTTTCCTAGGAATCAAGAAATGTTGAGTAGCATGGATGGATGGATCTAAGTGATCCATCACTTAAATCACTTATCACAGTAAGTGAAGTTCATCAGAATGAGAAAGACAAATGCTATATGGTATCAGTTATATGTGGAATCTAAAATACAACACAAATAAACTACAGAAACAGACTCAAAGACATAAAGGGAACAGACTTGTGGTTATCAAGGGGGAGGGAAGGATTGGGAGTTTGGGATTAGCAAATGCAAACTATTGTGTATAGGATGGATGAACAGCAAGGTCTGACTGTAGAGCGCAAGGAACTATATTCAATATGCTGGCATAAACCATAATAGAACATGGTTCTATATGAATATATATATGTGTATAACAAGCACTTTGCTGGAGAGCAGAAATTAACACTGTGAATCAACCACACCAATAAAACTAAAAAAAAAATTTCATACATCAAAAAAAGAAAACATTGAGTAGGAGATAAAAAGGTCTTAGTCATACTGAAGATAGATTGATAAGTGATATTAATATCTATTATATGATGGACCACTGACTTTCAAAGTAAAAATATTAACAGCTGTTATTTGATAGGCCGCTGACTTTTTCATCTTGTAAAAAAATTTTAGCCTCTTTCCATGCTTCAATATTCACCTCTGTAAAATAGGATCCAAATTATACTCATCCATATTCCTTAAAGCAGAGACATTACTTTGCCAACAAAGGTCCGTCTAGTCAAGGCTATGGTTTTTCCAGTAGTCATGTATGGATGTGAGAGCTGGACTGTAAGGAAAGCTGAGTGCCGAAGAATTGATGCTTTTGAACTGTGGTGTTGGAGGAGACTCTTGAGAGTCCCTTGGATTGCAAGGAGATCCAACCAGTCCATCCTAAAGGAAATCAACCATGAATATTGATTGGAGGGACTGATGCTGAAGCTGAAACTCCCAATACTTTGGCCACCTGATGAGAAGAACTGATTGATTGGAAAAGACCCTGATGCTGGGAAAGATTGAAGGTGGGAGATAGGGACAACAGAAGATGAGGTGGTTGGATGGCATCACCGACTCGATGGACATGAGTTTGAGTGAACTCCGGAAGTTGGTGATGGACAGGGAGGCCTGGCATGCTGCAGTTCATGGGATAGCAAAGAATTGGACATGACTGAGCGACTGAACTGAACTGAACTGAATATTCCTTAAAAATGGTGTAAGCATTAAAATGCACTGCTGAAATAACAACTTATAAACATATCGTGATATGTTAGCATTTAGTATGGAAAATTCTCTAGCCCACTCACTCCTGGTGAGTAACAGTTGTTTTGGGTGAAGTAAAAAATAGCAAGGAATTATTTATAGTAAGTTCTCAATAGTACTGGGGTTATTTACTTGGTTCCTTGTTTTTCTTCCTCATTCATTCTAAAGTGACATTCTAAAATCAATTGGATATTCATTACCAACTGCTAATGTTGTGGTCCAGAATAGGAAATGTAATGCCAATTCCTTCCATTTTTCTTCTTGTTAGTTTCAGAAGTCATGTCAAGAAATACAGTTGAAACTATAGCTTAAAACAAGGAATGCTAGATTATCTGTGAATTTCACCTGCCTAAAGCATCCTTAACCAGGGGCCATGCCATTTGCCACTGTTACCTCCTTTAATAGTTGATGGCATTGGGGAAGGTGCAGTGGAGTTGGTTCCTTAGAAGAAGTAGAGTGCAAGTTTTGGAGATTAGGAGGTTTTTTTTTTTTGGTGTGTAATAATGCATAGAGATTAATATTGCTTGCATATCTCCACAGAATATCTTGATATCAGTTTTAAATCTTCTGAAACTGATCTGTTTGTCAAAAAACCCCCCACTTATTAAGAGCTTAATATATCAAAGGGAGTTATACTGAGGGGTTAGACATACAAAGATAAATAACACAGTCCTCAATCTCAAATAGATCATACTCTCAAATAAAAATAAACAAAAAGTTCTAAAACTAGGACTTTTAATACAGAAGAATATATTTCACTGTATTTTTTGATATAGCTAAGTTAAAAAAGCTAAGCTAAGCTAGGTCACTTCAGTCGTGTACGACTCTGTGTGACCCCATAGATGGCAGCCCACCAGGCTCCCCCGTCCCTGGGATTTTTCCAGGCAAGAACACTGGAGTGGATTGCCATTTCCTTCTCCAATGCATGAAAGTGAAAAGTGAAAGTGAAGTCGCTCAGTGGTGTCCTACTCTTAGCGACCCCATGGACTGCAGCCTACCAGGCTCCTCCGCCCATGGGATTTTCCAGGCAAGAGTACTGGAGTGGGGTGCCATTGCCTTCTCCAAAGTTAAAAGAAGAAATAGAAAATCACCCATTTTCTTTATCACCTAAAAATAACCACTTTTAATATGCACACGTAAATGCATATACTTTAAAGAAATCATGTTTGAAATCACTACTATTTTTTCAAACTGCTTCCCTACTCCAGGAATATTTTTCCATGCTAAAATCTCTGTTAATAGCTACAAAATTGAAGGTACTATACTTTATGGGGGTCTTAATTTATTTAAATATTTCCCAAACATTTAAGCTCTGGAAAATATTCCATGTTATTAAAAAATATGGGCTTCCCTGATGGCTCAGTGGTAAAGAATCCACCTGCAACGGAGGAGATGCAGGAGATGTGGGTTGATCCCTGGATGAAGAAAATCCCCTGGAGAAGGGAATGGTAACCCACTCTAGTATCTTGCCTGGGAAATCCCATAGACAGAGGAGCCTGGCGGGCTACAGTCCATTGGGCTTCAAAAGAGTCAGACACAACTGTGAAGTGACTGAACACACACAAAATATACTCCAGAGAGGATTCTGAGTCTGCGCCACCTGAGTGAGGCTAAACTGTAATTTTACTGTCTGTGCCTCACATGGACCAGGTAGCTGCAGCAGCAGCAGCCAGAAGTAGACCCTTTGTTGTGTGTGTGGTTGAGATGCTCTCTAGGTACCAGGGAAGAGCATGGAGTTTAATAATATCAAGAAACTCTTGCATGAAGACCATAAAGGAGAGACTCCTGGGTAGAGCATGTCCTCCTAAACTCTATGCTCCTTCCTATGGTAGGTTGGCTTTGAATGTGTGAGTGTGTCTGGTCTTCTTGGCCCCAAGAGGGCAAGAAGAAACTTGTGGCTGGGACTTCTCTGGTGGTCCAATGGTTAAGACTCCACAGGGAGCACAGTTTCCATCTATGGATGGGAGCTTAAGATGCTGCCCAGTGTGACCAAAAAAAAAGAGAAAAAAAAAGAAACTGCTGGCAGACAGGTCCTGAAGTGGTCCCCCATGGCCCCTTTACTGTCTTCATGCCTCTACATTTCCTTTTGAGTGAAGATGGGACTGGTGACTGGTGACTTGCCTCCAACCAATGGAACATGGCAAAGGTGACAATATATGTGATTACATGTATACAATTGTAGCATTAATCTCACCAGGAGATTCTCTCCCTTGTTGGCTCTGAGGAAACAAGGGACTGTTGGGAATATCTACCTAGCAAGGAATTTAGGGCAGCTTCCAGCTGACAGCCAGAAGGAAATGGAGGCCCTCAGTCCAACAGCCCATAAAAAACCAAAGGCTGCCAACAACCACACGAACTGGGATGCGGATCCTTCCCCACTTGAGCCTCAGATGCACCCACAGCCCCTGCTGATGCTTTAATTTCGGGTCTGTGAGAGGCTGAACTGTGCCTGGACCCCTGACCCACAGAAAGTGTGAGATAATGAACATGTGGTTTTGCAGTAACGTTGGTACCTAGCAATGACTACTAATGCAAAGTTTGATAATGCCCTGAGTCATCACTGGTCTCAAGGCTAGGGAAGTAAGAAGAAATTGGGAACAGAAAGATTTTGTCTGTGATCCTCGATGAGACTCTTCACCCGCCTGGCTCTGTTCTGTCAAGTTGTAGGAGGAGAGACAGCTTCAGCTTTTATTACATGAAGGGAGCCATCAATGTGGGCAATCCAATATCAGACCAGGAGAATGACTATAACTTGGGAATTGTTAAGAAAACCATGCTGCAACCCTGAGAAGGGAAGGAAAAATGAGCCATGGGAAAAGAAGGAACTTCTTCCTTGGAAAAAAGAAAAAACAAAGAAAAATGTACCTTATTTCCAAAGAGGTGGAAATAGCCAAACAGTGGAATATAAGTCAGAACTAACACAACATGTTGCTAAAATGATTACCAACATCTTGGATTTAAAAAAATAACAAAAGAAGTCATTTCTAGAACTGATAGAGTAGCTCAGATGGACTAATTTCCTTGCTGATAAAAATCATTAAGTCTTCACAAATTGTTTAAAAATCTTATAATTTGAGATAGTAGAATGACCCATCGCAGGCAGACACTGCAGAGATAATCCTTGAATAATAAGCTGTGTACCAGTAAGATCTCTTAAAGTGACCTCAGCTCTTTTTCTCATTTATTAATTCTCTGCAAGAAGCCAGCCAGGCACTGCTGAATCTCTGTATCGGGAGTTTGTTGATCCCCTCCTATGTCCTGGCCTCTCCTTGAATCTTCTTGCCTCTGTGGACTCAGAATTGCAGTGTTCCTCACTTACTGCTGGCCAAACCTCTGACTCAACAGTGAGGTCTCTAGCCCCTCCCTTCCCCATGTCTCACTTTCCTTTTCTTCTCAGGGCTGCAGAAATTACCACCTTATCTACAACACAAGGTGAATGTGGCCTCTGAGCATTACCATCCCAAGTCAGTATAGTCCTGTGCAGGGCTTCCCTGGTGGATCAGATGGTAAAAAATCTGCCTCCAATGTGGGAAACCCAGGTTCGATGTCTGGATCAGGAAGATCCCCTGGAGAAGGGAATGGTTACCCACTCCAGTATTTTTGCCTGGAGGATCCCATGGACTGAGGAGCCTGACAGGCTACAGTCCACAGGGTCACAAAGAGTTGGATACAGCTAAATGACTGACATACTATGTCATATTGTAGATCACTGCCCTGTCAGGCCCTGCTGCTGCTGCTGCTGCTAAGTTGCTTCAGTCGTGTCCGACTCTGTGCGACCCCATAGACAGCGGCTCACCAGGCTCCCTGTCCCTGGGATTCTCCAGGCAAGAATACTAGAGTGGGTTGCTGTTTCCTTCTCCAGTGTATGAAAGTGAAAAGTCAAAGTGAAGTCGCTCAGTCGTGCCCGACTCTTAGCGATCCCATGGACTGCAGCCCACCAGGCTCCTCCGTCCATGGGATTCTCCAGGCAAGAGTACTGGAGTGGGGTGCCATAATATTTCCTTGACCTCTTCACCTATTTCTCTTGTTTTTCTCTCTCAAATCCAGCCACATTTGCACTGTTGATGCTTGCTTTTCCTCTAACACAGGAGACACATTTCCACCTCAGGGCCTTTAACTTGCTGTTTCCTCTACCTTAAAGTTTCTTTCCCCAAATATCTCCATGGCTCTCTCTCTTTTCTCAGGTCTTTGCTTAAATATCACTTTTTTTTTAATATAAAGATTTTTTTATGTGGATCTTTTAAAAAATTTTATTGAATTTGTTAGTTGGAAATTGGTCAAGAATCTACCTGCAGTGCAGGAGACTCGGGTTCGATCCCTAGGTTGGGAAGATTCTCTAGAGAAAGGAATGGCAACCCACTCCAGTATTCTTGCCTGTAGAATTCCATGGTCAGAGAAGCCTGGCGAGCTACAGTCTATGGGGTTGCAAAGATTCTGACGTGACTCAGCAGCTAACACATGCACACATTGAATTTGTTATAATATTGCTCTTTTTGTACCTTGGTTTTTTGGACCTGAGGTATGCAGGATCGCAGGATCTTAGCTCTCCAACCAGGAATCAAACCTGCACCCCCTGATTGGAAGGCACAGCTTTAACCACTGTATCACCAAGGAAGTCCTTCAAATATCACTCTTTTGGTGAGCTCTTACCTGCAAATTCCATCTAAAATTATCACCCCACGACCTCTCTCATGATGCACCTATCTCTTTTCCCCTAGCACTTTTTATTTAATATTCTAGATGTTGTGTTTATTTATCCTGTTTGCTGTCTCTCCAGCTAAAATATAAGTGCTGGTTGTGGATGCATGGATTGGTGCATTTTTTTTTTTCCTTTTGTTACTTCTGTAGTATTTAGAACAGTGACTGACATGTCAATCATTTCTTGTTGAATTTCTCAACTTGGTTTAAAAGATTCTTTTCCTCATAGTACCATTTCTCCCATAGACTTTTAGGCTAGTACTAAGTTGCAGAGATGTCTTGGTGATCCACGATTATGGTTTTAATATTGCTGTTCCTTTTGACTAGAAGTACTTGTTCTTAAGTGACTAAGGTGAAGTAAATAGAATATCTAGGACTTCCCAATGGACAGTCATGGGTTCCAAAGTTCATTTATAAGTCAATTGTTTGCACATCCTGAATTTATTTTCAGAACACTATGGGCACAGCTAGTTAACTGCAGGGAGTCTGAGAAGACTGGATAATGCCAGAACTGGGAACCAGATCTCCCACTGGGATGGGGCAGACCCCAAAAGGACAGCAACAGGTGCACTGAACTCTGAGGATGTTCCATGCAGCCAGCAGGAGACACTGTCCTGAAGGCCAGGCACAGGCAGCAGTTACATTAGAGAGAATCCAAAGAAACAAGGTGACCCCATTGGGAAGCAGAGTTTAGCAAATGGCTGTCTGCTGCTGCTAAGTCACTTCAGTCATGTCCAACTCTGTGTGACCCCAGAGATGGCAGCCCACTAGGCTCCTCCGTTCCTGGGATCCTCCAGGCAAGAACACTGGAGTGGGTTGTCATTTCCTTCTCCAATGCACGAAAGTGAAAAGTGAAAGTGAAGTCGCTCAGTCGTGTCTGACTCTTAGCGACCCCATGGACTGCAGCCCACCAGGCTCCTCTGTCCATGGGATTTTCCAAGCAAGAGTACTGGAGTGGGGTGCCATTGGCTTCTCCAAAACGGCCATCTAGGAATAATGATACTTTAAAGACGAGTTGATCGAAAAACACCATGAAGCTCAAAGGCAAGCCAAAGAATAGAGAGAAAATATTTACCATCTGACAAATGGACCATATCCAGATTATTTAAGGAACAACTTGAAATCAAAAAGGAAAGATAGAGGACCCAACAGAAACATGGGCAAAGGTCTTTAGCAGTCATTTCAAAAAAGACAATCTCTAAATGTCTAATAAATATATGGATATGTTCTTAGCATCAATTGTTAACAGTCAAACTAAAGCCACAGTGAGACTTTACTGCACATCCACTAGAATGGCTAACACTGGGAAGGCTGGAAATTGAACAGTATTGCCATAAAAACAGACTCATAAATCAGTGGGACAGAAATGACAGCCCAGAAATGAATCTACACATACACGATCAATTCATTTATGACAAAAGAGACAAGAAGGTGGGACACATGTACAATCACGGCTGACTCATGTCGATGTATGGCAAAACCCACCACAATATTGTAAAGCAATTAGCCTGCAATTAAAATAAATTAATTAGTAAAAAATAAGAGAGACAAGAATATACAATAGGGAAAGGGAAGTGTCTTCAAGAAATGGTATTTGGAAAACTGGACAGCCATAGACCAAAGACTGAAACTGGACCACTCTCTCATACCATACACAAGAAAGTAACTCTTTAAACCTGATTTTAAGACCTGGACATAAGACCATAGACTATAAAATTCCTAGGAGAAAACATAATCAGTAAGCTCCATGTCGTCAGTGTTGGCAATGATTTTTTGGATTTGACATTGAAAGCAAAGAGAAAAATAAATAAGTGAGACGTCATCAAACTAAAAAGCTTCTGCACAGCAAAGGAAACAATCAACAAAATGAAAAAGCAACCTACCAAATGGGAAAAAATACTTGCAAGTCAGATATCTGAGAAAAGTGAAAATCCAAGATACATAAAGAATTCATATACTTAGTAGCAAAAAAACTAAATTCAATTTAAAATGAGCAGGATAAACATTTTTCCAAAGAAGACACAGATGGCCAACAGATATATAAAAAGATGCTCAGCAAGTTAATCAACGAGAAAATGAAAATCAAGACCACAATAAGATACTACCTAACACCTGTTAGAATGGCTATTATTTAGCAAGACCAGAAATAAGTGTTGGTGAGGCTGTGGAGAGAATGGAACACTTGAGCACCACTGACTGGAATGTAAATTGGTGCAGCTACAAACAGTATAGGAGCCTCAAAAATTTAAATAGAACTACCGAATGGCCCAGAAAATCCTATTTTGGATATTAATCCAAAGAAAACAAAAATCTTAACTCAGAAAGATGTAAGCGCTCCAGTGTTTATTGCAGCATTATTTGGGCNGAGAGAATGGAACACTTGAGCACCACTGACTGGAATGTAAATTGGTGCAGCTACAAACAGTATAGGAGCCTCAAAAATTTAAATAGAACTACCGAATGGCCCAGAAAATCCTATTTTGGATATTAATCCAAAGAAAACAAAAATCTTAACTCAGAAAGATGTAAGCGCTCCAGTGTTTATTGCAGCATTATTTGGGCTTCCCTGGTAGCTCAGATGGTAAAGAATCCGCCTGCAATGCAGGAGACCTGGGTTTGATCCCTGGGTTGAGAAGATACCCTGGAGGAAGGCATGGCAACCCACTCAGTATTCTTGCCTGGAGAATCCCCAAGAACAGAGTATTATTTACAATGGCCAAAATAAGGAAATAACCTAGGCATCCGTTAATGGATGAGTGGATAAAGAAAAACATGGTGTATTTTACGGTATAAAGTATATTTTATACTTTATTACTCATAATAATATTACGGAAAATTATTCACCCATAAAAAGATACAGAAAACTTGCCATTTGCAACAATGTGGATGAATTTTGAAGGCATGTGCTTAGTGAAATAAGTCAGACAGACAAAGACAAATACTATTATGATCTTGCTTAGGTGTGGAATCTAAAACAAACAAACAACTGAACTCATAGCTAAACTGAGGGCTGCCAGAGATGGGGTAGGAAGGTGGAGGATGGGAGAAATGGGTGAAGGGTGTCAAGAGGCACAAATTTCCAGTTATAAACTAAATAAGTCCTGGTGGTATAATGTACAGCATGGTGACTATAGTTAATGAGGGGCTTGACTCATCTCTGCTCCAGCATGTTGGGGCTGGGAAGTCTGGAAGGCAGGGGTGACTTGCTGTTGCCTTAACTCACACCCTGGTGGTTGATGCTGGTTGATGGCTGGGACCTCAGTGGAGCCCACTGAGGAGATACCTCATTGGAGAGGGGATGCCTCTCCGTGTGGTGGAGAGGGGATGCCTCTCCGTGTGGTGGAGAGGGGATGCCTCTCCGTGTGATGTCTCTGCTAGGGCTGGTCTGGGCTTCCTCACAACACAGCTGAGGATTCCAAGAGAACAAAGCAGAAGCTGTACCACTTTTTTTATTGTGATAAAAGACATATAACATAAAACTGACTATCTTAACCATTAAAAAAAGAAGACACTTCCCTCGTTGTCCAGTGGTTAACACTCCGTGATTCCACTGCAGGGGATGCAGGTTGGATTCGTCAAGGAACTAAGATCCTATATGCCAGACAGCATGACCAAAAAAAAGGAAAACCAACAAGCCAACAAAAAAATCTGTCTTCTTTTCAAGCAAAAGTTAGAGGAGATATTTCCCAGCTTGTTGGGTTGGAAAATAAAACTGTTTTGTATTTTCAGCATCTCCAGCCTCTTCGAATATTGGCAGATGCGGCAGAAGTGACATTCTGGGACTTCCAGTCCCAGCACTTAAAAGGCACTGTGGCTTCTCCTTTCCCCCTTATGGGATCCCGTTGCCTAAAAAGGAGTTCAAGATATACCACTAAATGATGAGAAAGCAGAGGGAGAGCAGAAGGCCCAGGCAGCCCCCAGCCATTCAGCTTCGCTGTTTGCAGTGTGCAGTCCCTAACATGCAGTTAAGGAAGCCATGTTTGTGGTCCGTCCTCAGGGGAGCCCCAGGCTGAGCACAGCTGCATGTGGGACCTCAGCCAATACCTCATGGAACAGAATCAAGTCATCCCCATGGAGCTCTGCCAAGATTGCAAAATCAGGAGCAGATAAACGGTGGTGTTTGCTTCAAGACACTAAGGGTTCAGGTGGTCTTCATGCATAAAGAGACAACTGAAATACCTGGCACCAGGCAGCACACAGTGTGACATTTTCATGTTCCTTAGCCCATGTACAAGGTCCTAAAAGATCTCCTCCTCCGCCTGCTGTTCTCACTTCCTTGGTATTACTCTCTGTGCTAGTCAGCTTGGTCTTTTATCACAAAATACCACAGATTGGGGGCTTAAACAACAGAAATTTCTTTTCTTACAGTTCCAGAGGCTGGAAGTCCAAGGTCAAGGTTATCATCTTGCATATAACGTTATCATCTTACATGATAAGTCAAAGGTGTATCATATATTTGACTCCATTCATCAAACACACATTAGTTTATCACACACTAGTTCCCTGGGACTTGAAGATAGATCAGATACGTTCCTTGACCTCCCAAACATTCCCCCTGGCTGCATACGGTGCCTGGAGGAGGGCAGAACACAGACAAAACCTTGAACACAATGTGATAAACACTCTAATAGTAGTGTGCGTGAGAAGAGGGATGGAAATCCAGGTTAGGGAACAATGAATTCTGCCTGGAGAAGCAGGTCACAGGGAACAACAGACAGGACATTTTAGTTGCTCCTTGAAGAACGAATAGCAAATGGTTAGGAGCTGAAAGGCAACATTTCATACAAAAGAAAGAGTGTGGGGACTTCCCTGGAGGTCCAGTGGTTAAGAATCCACCTTCCAATGCAGGGAACGTGGATTTGACCCCTGGTAGGGGAACCAAGATCCCACATGCTGTGAAGCAGCTAAGCCCCCACACTGTAGCTACTGAGCCCACGCTCAGAAACAAAGAGTCTGTGCATGGCAATGAAGACCCAGCCCAGCCAAAAGGAAAAATAAGAGAGTATGAAGGATAACAGGCTTCCCGGGTAGCTCAGCTGGTAAAGAATCCGCCTGCAATGTGAGATCCTAGTTCGATTCTTGGGTTGGGAAGGTTCCCCGGGAGAAGGGATAGGCTACCCACTCCAGTATTCTTGGGCTTCGCTGGTGGCTCAGATGGTAAAGAATCCGCCTGCAACGTGGTAGATGAGGGTTCAATACCTAGGTTGGGAAGATCCCCTGGAGGAAGGCATGGCAACCCACTCCAGCATTCATGCCTTGAGAATCCCCATTGACGGAGGAGCCTGGTGGGCTATAGTCCATGGGATCACAAAGAGTTAAACACAACTGAGCAACTAAGCACACATGAAGGAAAAGGTAAGTGTTATGTTGGCTTGATATGGGGAGGGTATAGGAAAGAGGGTGGGCGGCAGGTGGGGCTGGAGAGAGGGGCAGGGCTAGGTTATAAAAAGCCTGTGGATCATAATCTGTACTTTGTTCTGTTGGTACTGGGGAGATGAGAGCAAGTCTTACTCTGACGGAGACCTAACTCTGGATGTCAAGAACTTACCTTACTACCACTGTAGTCCTAGAAATGATTAAGAACCTCCCAGGTCTACACTGCTAGCAAGGATCCCATGGCCGAGGTCAGAAGTTACTGAGCCTTGGAGGCTGGGAAGAAGTGAGGAGCAAGGATTGGAGATCCTAAAGAGGAAGGGACTTGGGCAGGAGATGTGGGAACAGAGAGGGGCTGGGGTGGACTGGGCAGGGCTGGTGGGGGGAGGTCCCTCTGGGTGGCGAGTGATGGTATGACACAGTGAGTGGTCAGGGGCAGGGAAGGACAGCACTGGGCCCCAGCCTCTTTGGGTCTATCTTTCCCCATCTTCCTCTCACTCTTCTCATCACAGACATGTGGAGGGAGCAAGGTGGTAGGGAGGGGAAGAGGTGATAAGATGAGAGTCTTTGCATTGTCAGTACCAGGGATTAGTGTTGAGGATGGTGCCTGGCAAGGAGGCTAAGGTGGAAAGGGACTCTATCTCTGTGCTGCCCCCTCTCTATCTTTTCTCCAGCAAAGCTCCTATTTTCAACAGATCCTCACTGTAGAAACAAGAGAGGAGGGGACAAGGAGGGGTTGTCATATGGAAGACACTATTGGCTAAACTCAGACATGGTGTGATGCAGCGATGATTCTGCCGTGGCAAAGGAACCCAGCAAAGACAGGCAAAGTGTGTGTGTGTTCGCAGGAGTGTGTGGGTGACTCAATTGTTATGAAGTGGAAGAACAGGGAATCTCTGGAATTGCCCAGTTGGGGTGTCGGGGAGGGGCAGGTGCATGTGGCCTGCGTAGATCAATGTCCTGAAGTCAGGGAGGGGCTGCCCAGGCCCAGAGCCTCCTAGCAGAAGGGAAGACACAGGGCTTGGCTCAGTGGTTCTACCGCGGTGGCTTCTGAGGTTTGTGCCAAGAACTCCTTAATGGATTCCTACAGGATTGGCATTGGCCTTCAGTGGAAAGAATGGCTCCCCTAGGGCAAGACCAAGAGGGTGTAGATTAAAGAAAAGCATGCTAGTCATCTGATGGTCAGATTGCTTGTTTTGTTTTGGTTTTTAATTAAGAAGGTTAAAGGACATATTTCGAATTTGCTTTTGAGCCTTTCCCCAAACACCTAGAATAGTTCCAATTCTATGCACTGTTTTTCTATAACAATATATAAAAAGATTTCAGGTTGCAAAAGTTGCCTTTTCCACTAAGACTTCATTCTGTTACTATTAGAAGTAACTGCTTAAATTTAAATGGAGTCAGTTTAATTACTGAAAGCCTATAAATGAACAGTATTTAAGTTAATTATAACACATATGTATATTTCAAAATCAAAGTATAAGAACTGTGAGGGCTTCCCAGGTGGCCCAGTGGTAAAGAATCCTCCTGCCAATGCAAGAGAGTCGGGAGACACAGGTTTGATCCTTGGGTTGGGAAGATCCCCTGGAGGAGGGCATGGCAACCCATTCCAGTATTCTTGCCTGGAGAATCCCATAGACAGAGGAGTTTGGTGGGCTATAGTCCATGGGATTGCAAAGAGTTGGACATGACAGAAGTGATTGAGCAGGCATGCTATATATATATATATAAACTGAATCACTTTGCTGTGTACCTAAAACTAAAATAACACTGTAAATTAACCATATTTCCATCTTTAAAATGGTTTTAAAAAGATGAGAAGACAGCAAAAATCTGAAAAATAAAAGGTATCATTCACTAAGTTATACAAGGAGTGTACATATATAATCTATATATAAATGTGTATATTATATTTCACTGTTAGTTCACTGCTGTTATTTTTGTTATAACAGCAACTAACATCTTTTAAAAAGAAGGTTCTGAAATCTTGCCCTGGCTTCCAGAATTCTGGGGAGAATAGTCCATTGTAAGGACTAATTATGTATTCACTGCCTGCTGTATGGTCTGCTGGGCAAAAATAAAGATAACTGCAGAAAAGATGGCTTTGGACAAGTTTGGCTAAAAACCGCCTTCAAGTGTGTAAACTCTATCCTTTTCCAGGGTGCATTTCCAACATCAAATAATGATGAATTAAAGCTTTACTTTATCTTCTCCGTAATGAGTAGGCTCACTGGACAGGACACTTCAAACAGGAAATAAAAGGCAACATCCTTACAGTCTCTGTCCACAAGGCTGTCTTACGCGCTTAGTTCCAGTCCATTCAGCTTACAGAGTCCTGGCTGTGAACATCCTCTGAGGTCACGATGCTGTTCGGGTGTCTGGCGTCATCACTTTCCATTCCCTCTGGCGTCTGGAGTCTCATTTTAGCTGCCGAGATCACGCGGCTTGTCTATCACGTCACTTGTGGATCCTGGGGCTGTTTCGCCTCTACGGTCCAGTGTCCCCACTCCCAACACCCAGAGTCACGTACCGTACATGTAATTTAGAAGATGAGGATCTAACCAGAAGGCTTTTCCTGCAACAGATGTTTCTAGAGGAAAGTGTGAGACACAGAGTACAAACTTAGGGTTAGCAAAGGGGAAGGAGGGTAGGGACAATTAGGAGTTTGGGATTAGCAGATACACGCTACTATATATAAAACAGATAAACAACAAGGTCCTACTGTATAACACAGGGAACTATATTCAAAACCTTATAACAAAATATAATGGAAGTATATGGTTATAAGTTTCATATATATATGTAATATATATATCTGAATCATTTTGCTAAGTGATTCAACACTGTAAATCAACTATACTTCAATAAAATAAATAAATACAGAAAGAAAGTGTGAGCAAGGCAATTTCTCAGTGTGCAGCAATTAATTCAGCCCCACTACCTAGGTAGCTGTAACCCATATCGCCTTTCCCCTAGAGTAAGCGACAATAGAATAAAAATCCCTCTCCGAATTCCCAGGGCTCCACTGTCCTTCAAATCCTCCCACAAGTCCACCAAGACCACCATCACATAGGTTGGGGTCAGGGATTCTCAGTAACCCATTTTTTCACCCAGGAATATCTCTTTAGGATGACCACTTTTACTTCATTGCTATGCAGTTCCAGACCTAGAAACGTAAAGAGGGAAATCCAGAAATAGAATTGGAAGACAAAGCAAGCAAGCAGTGGAACAAAATCCTTTCTGAGAGTTACAAGGACTTTGTGGAATTTCCTTTCTTAATAATCCTCAGGATCATCAAAAATAGGTTCCGGCTGCCCTTCTGGGTCCTGCAAAGTTCTTGGTCATGTACCCCCTCCTAATTTGAACACCACGCTGGGCAGGTGGGAGTCCTTGGGGCAGGGGTCCCTTACAGCGCAGCTGCACAGAAGCCTCGGGAGCTCAGGGTTGCCAGCCCTCCCATAGCGGCTTGCCAGGTTTCCAGAGTATTAGAATAGTAAACAGTTGTTTCTCTGAAACAGAGATGGGGTTATCCACAGCCTCACATGCTAAATTTAAGTTTAATGAAGCTCTTTCCTAACAACCCAGATCAGTGATTTTAAACAGGCTGGTGGCGGCGAGATCCATCTCTCGGGGTTTGGGGGAAGGAACTGGCGAGTGTAGTCTGAGAAAGCTCCCAGGTGATTCTGTGTTCCACCTGCAAACCCCAGGGCCTCTTCAGAAAACCACTGGCACAGATCTTGGATGCTGACGGAGGCCCTCTGTGGCTTCTGCAACTTGCCCACAGTGCTCCTGACATTTCAGAGTTAACCTCTGAAGCACTTAGGAGAGATGACGCAAGCCTCCCCTGTCGATACTTCCATGTGAACTTTTTCACACAGAGCATACAGAGAACGACGTGCATATAATCAAACGGTGACAACAGTTGGCTGAGTAGTTAGGTTTGATCCTTGGAGCGGAAGATCTTCAGCAGAAGATCTCAAGTGTAAATTTGGATGTCATCTATCACGTCTTCCATAAGCCCTGTAGAACAGGGATGGTTGTACAGTCTGAAACAAAAGACTGACGGTGGAGGAAGATACATCCTTCCACTGCCCTGACTCAGATGCATTTTCCCGCTCCATATCCTATTCTCATGCCCTGAGCTTTCGAGGGAAGTGTCCTTCTTGCAGAAACGCCTGGAAAGAGGGGAAACACAGGCATTATTTATCTGAGCTGTGATGGGAAAGATCTTATGACTTTTGAAATCCAAAGGCATGTTAGGGAAACAAAAATGAACCTGCATTTTCAAAGCTGCTGGTTGTTTTCTGTTTGGTAAGGCACGAAGAATTTTACATGATCGTGGGGACGGCTGTTCCTTCTGAGGTTAACACTTATATTGGCCATTTACTTATGCAAATAAAAGATAAAGCCCCAAACTGGAACATGAGATCTTGGCAGATTCCCCCTGATGACCTCCCTGGTAGTCCAGGGGTTGAGACTTTGTCTTCCAATGCAAGGGGTACTGGTTTGATCCCCACGTGCCTCATGGCCAAAAGAGGAAAACACAAGACAGAAGCATTATTATAACAAATTCAATAAAGACTCTGATAATCACCCACATCCAAAAAATCTTTAAAATGACAAAAGTCAGTTTTACAACCTAAACAGAGAGACATAATAAAGATGTGCAAAAAATGCTAAACAATGCTACTGCATTCACTGTATTTTTTGAAAATACAGTTGTTTCATAAAAATACATTCTTTGTGTGAAACCAATATTATGGGTTTGTTATTGTTATTTTTAAATGAAGCAATAGATATTCTTAAAATTTCTGTTTTTTTCTAAAATTATTATTGTGATCAAATATACATCACAATTTAACATTTTAACTGTTTTAAATGTACAGTTCAGCGGCATTAAGTACATTCATGTTATTGTACAACCATCACCACTATCCATATTCAGAACTTTTTCATCATCCCAAACTAAACTGTACCCATTAAATATTAATGCCTCATTAGCCTTTTCTCCCAGGCCCTGGTAACCACTATTCTACTTTGTTTCTATGAATCTGACTACACCAGGTACCTCATACAAGTGGAATCATGCAGTATTTGTCCTCTTGTGGCTGGCTCCCATCACTTAATATTTCCAAGATTCATCTATGCTGCATCAGAATTTCATTCCTTTTTAAGGCTGTATAATATTCCAGTTTAAGTACATACCGCAGAATTTCTGTTTTGTCATTTGTAATCACTGGCTTAGCAATTTTAAGACACTTCCTTTTACTTAAGTTTTTGTAATTTCAAAGTAGTTAAAATACAGATGTCTCAACATAACTGGTTTTCATCATGTTCTTCTACTCAAATAATGCAGGAATTTTCATTATTGATGGTTGGAATGCATGACAGTACAGTTACTTTGGAAAATGGTTTGGTAGTTTGTTTTTAATAAAATTAAATATAGATATTTACTTGATAGTAATATACCAATGTCATTTTCTTAGCTTTGACAAATGTTCTATGAAATTGTAGTAAGATGTTAACAACAGGGGAAACTGGGCATACTGGAACTCCTTACTTACTCTCTTTACAACTTTTCTGAAAATACAAAATTGTTCCCAAGTAAAAAAATTTTTAACTAAAAATAATTCTCAGTTTTAGTATCTGCTATGATAAATATTAGGCTTCCCTGGGAGCTCAGCTGGTAGAGAATCCACCTGCAATGCAGAAGACCCCAGTTCGATTCCCGGGTCAGGAAGATTCTCTGGAGAAGGGATAGGCTACCCAGTACTCTTGGGCTTATACTGGGCTTCCTGGGTGGTGCTAGTGGTAAAGAACTTGTCTGCCGATACAGGAGATTCAAGAGATACAGGTTCAATCCCTGGGTCGGGAAGATGCCCTGGAGTAGGAAATGGCAACCCACTTTAGGAGAATCCAGTGGACAGAGGAGCCTGGCGGGCTACAGTCTGTGGGCTCACAAAGAGTTATACATGACTGAAGTGATTAAGCACACTGCACATGGTAAATACTGAGAGATATAAGCCACATAAATCAAAAGCTCTTTATGGTTCCACAGAGAAACTGAGGAAAACAAACAGGAAACAGATATTTGTTTTCCTGGCCTACCTTGCAGCCAGCATGGCCATGCACCTGAGTTCTCACCAATGAGACCAAGAAATAGGTGAGAGCTGTTCCTCAGAAATCTGCGTTCTCCCAAAAAGTCCAGGTGGGAGGCAAGGACATGCTGGCCTGACCTGTGCCCTCCCTCTTGACGGGAATGCCTGGGCTGAGGCGTCTGCGCTGCAGTTGTGAGTCACCACACACATGGCCTTCTGGACATGCAGCCTCATTATTCTTTTCATCACCTCAGACTCATTTAAGCTGTTGGTAAAACTTTCTGCTCTTAGCATCCAAAGCGTGGCAAAGGATACTGTTACCTAAGATGCTCTGTGGCAGGCAGTGCTGCAGATCCTAGTGGCTGAATGTTTATTCATTTTTTTCCCTCTTACATATATTTACAGATTACTTTGTGCCGAAAACAAATAAACAAAAACACACAAAAAGAAAGTGTGGACTCTGGCAGGAGTGTGTGTGTGTGTGTGTTTTGAAAGTTGCTGACAGCTCAGTGGCTGGGCAGAAGATGAGGGTGCTATCTTCCATCTTTGGCAAGAGCAGAGGTGCTGAGGCTCCAGAGATGTCATGTGGGGAGAGCTCCGGAAAGGGCTCAAGGGCCAGCCTCCCTTTTCCCCACACTTGCCAAGCCCCAGCACCCTGGAATGATGCCCTTCCTTCCCATGTAGCGCTACCCAGAGACCCAAAGTGCAAAGACTCACCTCCCCCAGCATCGTAACCAAGGAGGGGAAGAGGGCAGACCTAGCCCACTTATGTGGACTTCCCAGAGGCCAAACCTGAGCAATTTCAGTGAGGCTTCAGAGAAGAGAGCTGCCTCTGGGGTGCTTTTACCTCCCTTCATCAGTTGGCTGATCCATTCCACTTTCAACCTGGCTTCCTCTCCCATCTATGTGTGCTAGAGAGAAGGTGGGTTGGGATTCAAAGCACAGAAGTAATGACTCTGCCTGCTTACCTGGGAATCTAACACAGGAGGCTAGCCTTATGACCTCCAGAGCCCAACCACATAAAAATTTGGTGATACAAGATGCAGACATAGAGAACAGACTTGTAGACACAGTGGAGGAGAGAGGATAGAATGAATGGAGAGGGTAGCATTGACATAAATACAACAGACAGCTAATGGGAAGCTGCTATACAGCACAAGGAGTTCGGCTGTATGCTCTCTGATGACCTAGAGGGGTGGGCTGGAGGGGGCTGGGAGAGAAGGTCAAGAGGGAGGGGATATATATACACATATGACTGATTCAAAATACTGTAAGCAGGAACTAACACAACATTGTAAAGCAATTATCCTTTAATAAAAAGAAATTGGTGATACAGAAAGAGATGGCAAAGGTTTCCTGAATCCCAGATCACACAAGGACCAGCTTTTAGGGTTCTTTAGTTCCTCCTCAAATTCAAAGCTGAGATTTACTAGGCACTAGATAGAATTGATGTTTCCATGTAACTTGGTACTGGAAAAAGGAAATATTATAGAAAGAAAAAAAAAACTGGACAAAGAAAGAAGTTTGAGGGGTTTCCTTTAGGTTAACAATAAAAAAGACAGAATAAAAGCTAATTCCCAAGCCTAAGGGAATATTCTTTTACCCATAATGATTATCATAAGGAACAAGAAAAATGGAACTTGAATATTTATTTTGTTGTGGTTAAAGACAGCAATGAAGGAGGGGGAGGAAGGCAAGGAGGATGAAGAGAAGAAAAAGAGTAAGAAGAAGAAGCAAAGGGAAAGCAGAAGCAACAAGAAGAAGCAGAAATGACTGTATCTGGCACAGTAAAATAATATTTTAAGTATAACTAGTAATATATGGTAACATGCTATATATATATACATTCACAATCAGTACGTAATTATAAATATAATTTCCTAGATCATTTGGCTTCTACATTTAATTAGAAAATATTTAATTATAATATGTATAATTACATGTATAAATTATAGTATTCCTGTATTTTTGGAATTAGTAAGAATGGAATTATACAATGATATCAAAGTGCACTGCTGAAATATATATGAATGTGCGACTAAGCAACCTGAACGTTTCCTCTTTCTAATCTGCTTTTCATCCCTGGGTGAAATGAGGTGACGTAACGAGACCATTCCTCATCGTGTTGGCCCATAGTACGTGCTTCAGAAGCTTTAATCGCTTAGGTTCCAATCTTGGGATCAACCAATCAACATGCATTTCCTGAACAGCTCAACTACTGTTGTACATTTCAGACTTGGGAGGGGAAAAAAGGCCAATTCCTAATCTACAAGGCTACGTACCTCCACTTTCAAATGTATTCCAGTTCGGAAGGCAAACTTTCTGGTCACCCTATGAATAAGTGCCTGTGGATGGTGATCATGGCTCTGAAGTATCCTTCAGGCTGCATTGTACTAGCTTCTTTTTCCCTTTCCTTTCCTTTCTCCATGTCACCGCCAGATTTTTGGGATGTTTTTTTCTGAAAACAAAACAAGAACATTCATTACCAGCTCTTTCACACGAAAATAAAGAATTGTAATCTTCATTATAAGTCCAGCAGTGAATCATTTCTTGAAAAGCTGTATGCAAAACACTGCTGTTCTTCTCTTGGCTTAGCCGATGAAGACAAGGGCAGAAGCTGGCTGGCACAGAGGTGACCCAGAACAAACTTGTTGTGCTTCAAGTAGCCTGACCTAACCCTATGGGTCTGAATGTTAGCACGATATAAAATCAGTAGGTGACACAATGAGACAGCAATGTAGATCTCTGACATTTTAAAACATTATTATAATGAGTGGTACAAGGAAGATGTGTTTTTGGATGTCCATTATCATTGGTATCAAAGGGAATAAGGAATTAAAATTTTATTTAGTCCCTAGGCAGTCAATTAAGATGTGATCCACCCAAGCAATGTGATTTGAGAACTTAGATTCTTGTTTTAATTCCTCTGAAAATAGTAGATATTGCCTTGATCTGAATTTAGTACGGCCCTTTCGGCAATAGGCACAGTGTGTGAGAATTATCTGTTTGGCAGTGCGTCATGCATGTGTGCTCAGCAGCTCAGTTGTGTCCAGTTCTTTGCGACCCTATGCACTGCAGCCTGCCAGGTTCCTCTGTCTGTGGGATTTTTCCAGGCAAGAATACTGGAGTGGGTTGCATAATTTTCTCCTTCAGGGGTTCTTCCTGACCCAGGGATTGAATCCACCTCTCTTGTGTCTCCTGCACTGGCAGTGGTAAAGGTCATTTTACCCTCCTAATGTAGAGGGCTGCCTTCAAGTTCGGTACCTGGTTGAGTCCTGGAACCCTTACTGTGAGAAATGCACTCAGTTCAGACTTACAAAACTGTTACAGGATGCGAGGATTCAGAATTGACTCTTGTAGCTAGATTTCCCTTCCTGGAATATGTGTATTTTTGGTACAAGCAATGTTGCATTAGTGTTCAGTGTCCTTAGATACCTTCTGAAAAGTGTAAAGTTTCAGAGGTGAGGGGTTGTTCAATTAACCTTGGCAGAATAAAAGCCAGCTCTTTGCTGGAACCTAAGTAGTGTCTTGTTGGTTTGGATGATAATCTTCTCCTAGGCATTGGCATACTGATACAAATGCTAACCTTTTTATGAATAAATTTGACTGAATTTTGATTCTGGCTTCTACTTTTGGTCTCCTGGAAAATGGGCTTCCCTGATGGCTCAGATGGTAAAGAATCTGCCTGCAATGCAGGAGACTCAGGTTTGATCCCTGGGTTGGGGAAATGCCCTGGAGAATGGAAGGGCTACCCACTCCAGCATTCTTATCTGGAGAATTCTGTGGATGGAGGAGCATGGTGGGGGCGGGGGAGGGCGGGCTACAGTCCATGGGGTCACAAAGAGTTGAACACTACTGAGGGACTGCCACCTCTTCCGGAAAATGTCTTATGTGCCCCACAAATATCCTGTCGGGCCCACATCCTGAGGTGGATTGCAGTCTATGCTGCCGCAAAAACCCTCTTGCTCCAGTGCTGAACTCAAGCATACTGCTGCTAAATTCAAAGAATGGTAACTGTTTCTCAGATTTCAGAAAATGATGATCTGATGGATAGGATTTTCTCAACTTCAAATTATTTTCTTCCATACTTTTCTTTAAGAACTTGGGTTGATCAAAGACAAAATAAGTAAACAGATAGCAAATAAATTAAAACTCATGCTTTGATAAGTTTCCTGTTTTCCTTATGAGTGACCCAGGCAGTTCAAATCTGTGTTATTCAAAAAAGATCAGAAGTATTCGTCTTCTGAAATACAGACTCTCCTGCTGTGTGTGTGTGCTTAGTCGCTCAGTCATGTCCGACTCCTTGCGACCCCATGGACTATAGCCCGCCAGGCTCCTCTGTCTGTGGAATTCTCCAGGCAAGAATACTAGAGTGGATGGCCATTCCCTTCTCCAGAGGATCTTCCTGACTCAGGGATCGAACCCAGTCTCCTATATTGTAGGCAGATTCTTTACCATCTGAGCCACCAGGGAAGCCCTGACATTCCTGCTACAGCTTATTAAAGGCTTTTCTGCCGAGGGCAGTGAGGAAAACCCAGACGACCTGGTGTACAGAGGAGAGGAAGGAGCAAAAGAGATGGGAGGATGAGATGGGCCTCACCCTGCCCTATTTTAACAAGGGCTTGCCCAGTTCTGCATACCAGCCTCCGCAGAGTGGATGAGCAGACTGGCAAAACACGTGTAACTAAAAGCACAATTTCTCAGTAAGCCTGTTTCTTGGGGTGCAGAAACAGCTGAAAGGTTCTTAGTGGTTTTTAAGATGGCTTTTCCAAATGACACTTGTTCATGACCCAAAATTTATTTGTAGAACCAAAACTTTGAACAGGACTGCAAGGCCTCTTGTTGAAAACTGAAGACTTTCCAGGGGAGACAACAGAGCATGAAGGCAAGCACAAGAACCTTCTGAGTGGAGGGAGAGAGCCTGGGGTACTGCATGGATTGTGTGCCCAGGAAGAGCTTTACTCAGCAACTTCCCTTTGACTAGCTTTCTCAACAGCCACAAACTAGTGTTCTTGGGGGCAAGGTCCCTAGAAAACAGCCACAGAGACCTAGGGGAACATGTGGGACATTCCCATCTTGGGCTCCTGTCTGTGTTTTAACCAGCCTTCCAGGTGACTCTGTCTCACACTCATGTTTCAGAGCCACTGGCACATGATGGATTTTGGTGCTTAAAATGATGGAGAAGGACAAATGTTGTATGGTATCACTTATATGTGGACTCCANTCCAGCATTCTTATCTGGAGAATTCTGTGGATGGAGGAGCATGGTGGGGGCGGGGGAGGGCGGGCTACAGTCCATGGGGTCACAAAGAGTTGAACACTACTGAGGGACTGCCACCTCTTCCGGAAAATGTCTTATGTGCCCCACAAATATCCTGTCGGGCCCACATCCTGAGGTGGATTGCAGTCTATGCTGCCGCAAAAACCCTCTTGCTCCAGTGCTGAACTCAAGCATACTGCTGCTAAATTCAAAGAATGGTAACTGTTTCTCAGATTTCAGAAAATGATGATCTGATGGATAGGATTTTCTCAACTTCAAATTATTTTCTTCCATACTTTTCTTTAAGAACTTGGGTTGATCAAAGACAAAATAAGTAAACAGATAGCAAATAAATTAAAACTCATGCTTTGATAAGTTTCCTGTTTTCCTTATGAGTGACCCAGGCAGTTCAAATCTGTGTTATTCAAAAAAGATCAGAAGTATTCGTCTTCTGAAATACAGACTCTCCTGCTGTGTGTGTGTGCTTAGTCGCTCAGTCATGTCCGACTCCTTGCGACCCCATGGACTATAGCCCGCCAGGCTCCTCTGTCTGTGGAATTCTCCAGGCAAGAATACTAGAGTGGATGGCCATTCCCTTCTCCAGAGGATCTTCCTGACTCAGGGATCGAACCCAGTCTCCTATATTGTAGGCAGATTCTTTACCATCTGAGCCACCAGGGAAGCCCTGACATTCCTGCTACAGCTTATTAAAGGCTTTTCTGCCGAGGGCAGTGAGGAAAACCCAGACGACCTGGTGTACAGAGGAGAGGAAGGAGCAAAAGAGATGGGAGGATGAGATGGGCCTCACCCTGCCCTATTTTAACAAGGGCTTGCCCAGTTCTGCATACCAGCCTCCGCAGAGTGGATGAGCAGACTGGCAAAACACGTGTAACTAAAAGCACAATTTCTCAGTAAGCCTGTTTCTTGGGGTGCAGAAACAGCTGAAAGGTTCTTAGTGGTTTTTAAGATGGCTTTTCCAAATGACACTTGTTCATGACCCAAAATTTATTTGTAGAACCAAAACTTTGAACAGGACTGCAAGGCCTCTTGTTGAAAACTGAAGACTTTCCAGGGGAGACAACAGAGCATGAAGGCAAGCACAAGAACCTTCTGAGTGGAGGGAGAGAGCCTGGGGTACTGCATGGATTGTGTGCCCAGGAAGAGCTTTACTCAGCAACTTCCCTTTGACTAGCTTTCTCAACAGCCACAAACTAGTGTTCTTGGGGGCAAGGTCCCTAGAAAACAGCCACAGAGACCTAGGGGAACATGTGGGACATTCCCATCTTGGGCTCCTGTCTGTGTTTTAACCAGCCTTCCAGGTGACTCTGTCTCACACTCATGTTTCAGAGCCACTGGCACATGATGGATTTTGGTGCTTAAAATGATGGAGAAGGACAAATGTTGTATGGTATCACTTATATGTGGACTCCAGAAAATGCAACAAACTAGTGAATATAGCAAAAAAAGAAACAGACTCACAGATATAGACAACAAACTAGTGGTTATCCATCAGGAGAAGAAAGTGGGGAGGGTCAAAGACAGGGGTGAGGGACTGAGAGGCACAAACCATTATACATAAAATAAATAAGCTATGAGGGTATATTGTACAACACAGGGAATATAGCCAATATTTTATAATAATTATAAATGGAACATAACTTTTAAAAATTATAAATCACTATGTTATACACTACAACTTACATAATATCGTGTATCAACTACACTTTGATAAAAAGTAAAAATAATAATAAAATTAAATAAAATGAAATACCATGTAAAAATAAGTAAAATAATGGATGTGGAGGGTCTTAGCTTCCTTTTTAAATTATCTTCCTTTTTAAAAATTCATTTTTAATTTTATTTTTTGGCTTGCATTATGTGGAATATTAGTTCCCTGACCAGGGATCAAATTCATGCCCTCTGCATTGGAAGCACAGAGTCATAATCAGTGGACCTCCAGAGAAGTCCCAAAATGATGAATTTTGGAATGGAAGTAATCTCAGGGATCATGAGCCCTTATGTACAAGAAAATTAAGGGTAGGGTGAAGCAGAGTGAGGCCTAGAGTTCATGGTTAACTCTCTACTCATGTGCTGAACAATTTTTAGAGCACCAAATGGTCTATGGTTCATCACTCATGGTCATCTTCCCAGCCAAGCCAGCTCATATCCCAGTTTTAAAGATGAGGAAATCAAAATGCCAAAATTGTTCAGTGAGTCCACAAGCAGAGCTGGGATTAAAATCCAGAATTCCTAAATGCCCTGCCCAGGGCCCTCTGCTCGGCCTGCAGGTAATGCGATACAGGTGGGCTAACCAGCTAGCCACTCTCCACCAGCATCCAAACCCAACACCAACCGATGGAGCCCAAAGTGCCCAGGAAGTGTGCAGCTCAGGGTGGCTCAGTTTGGGGTCCTGACAAGGACTTATGGAAGCCTGGGTTGTTTTGAAGAAGCTGGTGTTTGGTTCACGCTGTGTGGACTCATGGATCTCACCACCAGCACAGCAGTGAGTTAGGAGTTTTCTCTCCCAGTCTAAGGTTCTTTAGGAGGCCTGTAATACCCTCTTCTGTATCCTCATGTCTGCTCCTTGCATTCCTATCATTCAGTTACTTTGAAAGTCTTGGCCTCGGCTTATCATTTTTTCCATTCTTAGGCCAAGGCTATTTGTAGTTTCTCCACCTGTCACCACGTATGTTAGGCTGCAAAGGGCGAGTGCAGCTTCATGAACTGCATGATCCCAACTCAAGCTCCTTTAGAACACCATGCTTTCTTTGAATGTTCCATTCGAGGGATCCTTTATGAATCTTCGCAGCTTTTCAGCTATGCCCTTTCACTTGGGTTGGGTGATACATATTGAGTTAGATATGTATGAAGTTAGTTTCCTTTAAGGTTTGAATTATTTCCCATTTGTAAATGAGAGATCTTTGACAACTTACTAATTGCATAATATGCTCCTGATTACAGAAGTTATTGTACGAGTCCAAACCATACAGGATTATTATAGAAGAAATGCCATGGAGGTGAAGTGAAGTGAAGTTGCTCAATCGTGTCCGACTCTTTACGACCCCATGGACTGTAGCCCACCAGGCTCCTCCGTCCATGGGATTCTCCAGGCAAGAAAGGAAGCAGGAAAACATAATGGAATAGAAAGGAAGAGGAAAGACATTTTCAGAGTGCAATTTATAGTGCAAATGGGAAACAGTCACCAAAGCCATAATTGAAATGGGAAACTGTGAATATTATTAATCAAGAAAGAAAATGGAATGTATCATAGACCTAAATGTAACAATCCTAGAAGATAACACAGAGGAAATCCAGGTGAGCTTGGATTTGGTGATGAGCTTTTAAATACAACATCAAAAGTATTAACCTTGAAAGAAAGAAATGATAAGTTGGTATAGAAAACAGACTTATGGTTACCAAAGGTGAAGTGGGGGAGGGATAAATTAGGAGATTGGGATTAACATATACACACTATTATATATAAAATAGATAACCAACAAGGACTTACTATATTGAGCACAGGAAACTATGTTCAGTATTTTGTAATAACTTATAAGGGAAAAGAATCTGAAAAAGAATGTGTATAGTATAGTCCATGAGGTCACAAAAGAGTTGGACATGACTTGGTGACTAAACAACATCTGAAACCAACATATTTCAAACCAACTATAGTCAATAAAAATAATTTTTAAAAGTAATAAGCTGAACATTAAAAAAAAAAAAACTCCTGTTAAAGTTACTATTAAGAGAATAAAATGACAAGCTACATACTGGGAGAAAATACTTGCAAAAGACATCTCTGATAAAGGACGGAAACAGAAAGTGAAGTCACTCAGTCATGTCCGACTTTTTGCGACACCATGGACTGGACTGTAGCCTACCAGGCTCCTCCGTCCATGGGATTTTCCAGGCAAGAGTACTGGAGTGGTTTGCCATTTCCTTCTCTAGGAGATCTTCCCAACCCAGGGATTGAACCCGGGTCTCCCGCGTTGTAGGCAGACGCTTTACCGTCTGAGTCACCAGGGAAGTCCTGATAAAGGATAGTTATCCAAAATATACAAAGAACTCAAAACTCAACAGGAAGATCTGAACTGACACCTTAAGAGAGAATGTACAGATGGCAAATAAGCATATGAAAATATGTTCTACATCATATATCCTTCCGTTCAGTTCAGTTCAGTCGCTCAGTCATGTCTGACTCTTTGCGACCCCATTGGGAACAGCAAATTAAAACAATAATGAGATCCTATTACATACCTGTTAGAAAGGCTAATATCCAAAACACTGACAACCCAAACACTGGTGAGGATATGGAGCACCAAGAATTCTCACTCATTGCTGGCGGGAATGCAACAGCACACAGCCACTTTGGAAGACAGTTGGAGTTTCTTACAAAAGTAAACATATAATCCAGAAATAGAGTTTACCCAAGTAATTTAAAAACTTAAGTCCATAGGAGAACCTGCATATGAGTGTTTACAGCAGTTTTGCTCATAATTGCCAAAACTTGGAAGCAACCAAGTACATGAATGAATAAACAAATTATAGTACATTCAGACAGTGGAATATTATTCAATGATAAAAAGAAATGAGCTATTAGGCATAAAAAGACACAGAGAGCGACTTCTCTGATGGTCCAGTGGCCAAGACTCCAAGCTCCCAGTGCAGGGGGCCCCTGGTTTGATCTCTGGTTGGGGAACGAGATCCCACGTGCTGCAATTAAGAGGTCACGTGGAACCACTAAAAATCCTGCTTGTTACAGCTTAAGATCCCACGTGCCACTAATCGTCCCTCATGCCATGAGATCTGGTGCAGCCATTCAAATAAGAAGTAAACAAATACATTTTTTAAAAAGCTGTATAAAAAAAGATACGGATTAAGTGTAAATGTTTGCTATTAAGAAGAAGCCAATCTGAAAAAGCTACATACTATATGACTATGTATGACATTCTGGAAAAGGCAAAAATATTGAGACAGTAAAAAGATGGTTGCCTGGGATTTGGGGGGAGGAAGGAATAAAGGTGTGAAGCACAGGCCATTTTTAGGTCAAAGTACTCGATATGATTCTCTAATAAAGGACACAAGTCATTATACACATATTTCAAGATCCAAAGACTCTACAATACCAAGGAGGAACCCTAATGTAGATAAAGTACTTTAGTTACTCTGTGTGTGTGTGTGTGTGTGTGTGTGTGTGTGTGTGTGTGTGTGCTTGCTATTCACTCAGCTGCGTCCGACTCTTTGCAATCCCATGGACTGTATGTAGCCTGGCAGGCTCCTCTGTTGTGGGATTCTCTAGGCAAGAAAACGGGAGTTACCATTTCCTTCTCTAGGGGATCTTCCCAACCGAGGAATTGAACCTGGGTCTCCGTCACTGCAGGCAGATACTTTACTAACTGAGCTGTGAGGGAAGCCTCACTTTAGTTACTAGTAATGAATTAATGTTGGTGCATCAATTGTAACAAATGTACACCAATTGCAAGATGTTAGTAATAGGAGCGACTAGAAGTAATAGGGGAAATAGGTGAGGAAGTAAATGGGAACCCTCTTTACTTTCAGTTTTTCTGTGAATTTAAAAAACAAAACAAAAACTTAAAAAAAAGTTGATTAGTTAAAAGATCAAATAAGCTTATAGTAGAATAAAGGATTAACCAAGCCTGAATCATCTGCCTCTGGATTTCTTGTTACGAGGGGGGCTATACATTTTTCTTGTTTAAGTGACATCTAATCTTACTCTTTTCATGTTGAAAAGCACAGATACACATATAGTAGCTAAAGAGAGTTACAGATTCTCTCTCATATTTTAAGTGTATGGGGGAAGGTACAGGTTTAGGGGGGAAAGAAGCAAAAAAGATGCCTGGGGGTGTTATAATGAAAGAGCAAGAGACTTTTTTTCACATTGTGCTTATCCATCCATCTGTCCATAGACATCTGAGTGGCTTCCACCTCTTGGCTAGTGTGAACAATGCTGCTATAAATATGAGTGTACAAGGATCTCTTTGAACCCCTACTTTCAATTTTGGGGGTATCTACTAGATCAAAGAGAAGTCTGCATTGCTGGATCATACAGCAATTCTATATTTAACTTTTTTGAGGAGCCTCCATATGGTTTTCCGTCGTGACTACACTACTTTACATTCCCACCAACAGGGCACCAGTGTTCCAGTTTCTACACGTCTTCACCAACACATCATCTTCTGTGTGGCAGGTTTGCTTTCCTTTTAGGTAACCTGACGCTTCCATATTCAAATTTTCTAAGACTCTATTGATGGAAAACATGGTAGATGACGAAACCCTCACTTCTGTGCGGGATTTTTCCAGAACACTTTCCTCTGCGTTTATGCAGGTTGTCCTGGGTGCTCTGACACTGATCTCCCTCGTGATGCTGGAGTTTTGTAAGAGCAAGTGAGTTCTGGGTCGTAAAAGGAAAAGAAAATTGTGTTTCGGTTGTTGTTTAGTCACCAAGTCATGCCCAACTGTTCTGCAACCCCATGGATTAGACTGTAGTCCGCCAGGCTCCTCTATCCACGGGGTTTCCCAGGCAAGAACACTGGAGTGGGTTGCCATTTCCTTCTCTAGGGGATCTTCCTGACCCAGAGGTTCAACATACAACTCCTGCTTAGCGCAGGTGGATTCTTTACCACTGAGCCACCAGGAAAGCTCTTTTGGTTTTAATTTTCCATTATTATAGGCTTATTTTTTAATATTATGGGTTTATATTTTTAACTTTTATTGTATTATTTTAAAATATTAAAAATTACTTTATAGTCTTCTATATTTTTCACATTTTTAATTCTCTTTTCTTTAAACACAGTAGGCATATTTTATGTTCCAATTCTGGTCATTCCAATATCTGAAATGTTAGTCTGATTTTGATACTTAATTTTTTTCCTGTAAGGCCTTTTTTCTGCCTTACTTCCTTCTGTGTTTTGGGAGTTTATACCATGACTTCACATTTTCTTTTGTTTTTTAAATTTTGGTTGCACCTTGAGGCATGTGGGACCGAAGTTTCCTGACCAGAGATGAAACTTGGTCCCCCTGCTTTGGAAGGCAGAGTCTTAACCACTGGACCATCAGGGAAGCCCCCAGACTTCACATTCTTTTGAAGCTGATTGACAAGAATTTATTAACCCCACTGTTGAAGGTGTCTGGTCCTCCAGACAGCATCTGGGTTTACTTCTACCAGGACACTATGGGCACTAGTGATTGATGGCCCTCTATATTTTGTTTTGCTTTGTTTAAAATATAATAGAGCATCATGGACATATAATAATGTTCATACATTTAAAATGTCTAATTTAATAAAGCTGTCATATGTTTATACCTGTGAAACCATCACCACAGTCAAGATACTGAAGACATCTATCACCCCCCAAAGTTTTCTCGTGCTCTTTGTCATATTTCACTTCTGCCCCTTACCACCCTAGGCAAGCACTCTCCTGCTTTCTGTCTCCAGAGTTTGCGGCAAGTGGAATCGTGCCATATGCACTCTTGTTTTTGGTCTGGCTTCCTTCCCTCAGCATAATTATTTTCCAATTTAGCCACATTATTATGCGGATGACGTGTTCCTTTCTTTTCATTACTGAAAACTTTTCTCTTGAATGTATTCTCATTTCCTGGGGCTTCTGCAACAAGTTTCCACAAACCAAATGGCTTGAAAAAACAGAAATGTATTCTCTCCACAGTTCTGGAGGCTGAAAGTCCGAAACTTCAGAAGACCACTCTTTTTCCAGGGGCTGTAGGGGGGAAACTGCTCCTCCCCTTTCCAGTTCCTGCCAAAAGTGTGGAATCCTTTTTTTATTGCTACATCATAGTCTCTGCCTCTGTGGGCAGAGGGCCCCCTCCTCCTCTCTTCAGCTCTCTAATCAGGTCACTATTAGGGCATTTAAGATAATCCAGGATTATCTTTTCATTCGAAAATCCTTTAAAAAAAAATACCCTTTTCCCAAATACAGTAACATTCAGAGGTTCCGGGCATTATATTTGGATGTCTTTGGGGGGCAGTTTTGCAGCCTACCACAGAATGGATACACCACAATTCTTTAATCTACTCATCTGTTGCTGGACATTTATTTTCAGTTTTTAGCTGCTACAAATATGAACACTCATGAGTAAGTCTGAGTATGTACACACGTTTTCATATCTCTAGGTATTTATCTAGGAGTGGATTGGTTGGAAGATATGGTAGGCATATACTTAACTTTTAAAGAAACTGTCAAATCATTTTTCATCAGCAATGTCTGAGAGTTCTGTTTCTTCCACATCCTGGCTAACACTTGGTATGAAAACATTAGTCACTCAGTCATGTCTGACTTTTTGAGATCCCATGGACTATAGCCCATCAGGTTCCTCTGTCCATGGGGTTCTACAGGCAAGAATACTGGAGGGGGTTCAATTATGTCCAACTCTTTGTCACCCCATAAATTGCAGCATGCCAGGCCTCCCTGTCCATCACCAACTCCCAGAGTTTACTCAAACTCATGTGCATTGAGTCAGTGATGCCATCCAACCATTTCATCCTCTGTCGTCCCCTTCTCTTCCTGCCTTAAATCTTTCCCAGCATCAGGGTCTTTTCAAATGAATCAGTTCTTCACATCAGGTGGCCAAAGTACTCCAGTTTCAGCTTCAACATCAGTCCTTCCAATGAATATTCATGGTTGATTTCCTTTAGGATGGATTGGGTGGATCTCCTTGCAGTCCAAGGGACTCTCAAGAGTCTTTTCCAACACCACGGTTCAAAAGCATCAGTTCTTCAGTGCTCACCTTTCTTTACAGTCCAACTCTCACATCCATACAGGACCACTGGAAAAACTATAGCTTTGACTAGATGGACTTTGGTGGCAAAGTAATGTCTCTGCTTTTTAATAAGCTGTCTAGGTTGGTCATAACTTTTCTTCCAGGGAGTAAGTGTCTTTTCATGGCTGCAGTCACCATCTGCAGTGATTTTGGATCCCCCAAAAATAAAGTCTGTCACTGTTACCACTGTTTCCCCATCTATTTCCCATGAAGTGATGGGACCGGATGCCATGATCTTCGTTTTCTGAATGTTGAGCTTTAAGCCAGGTTTTTCACTCTCTTTTTTCACTTTCATCAAAAGGCTCTTTAGTTCTTCTTTGCTTTCTGCCATAAGGGTGGTGTCATCTGCATATCTGAGGTTATTGATATTTCTTCTGGCAATACTGATTCCAGCTTGTGCTTCATCCAGTCCAGCATTTCTCACGATGTACTCTGTATATAAGTTAAACAAGCAGGGTGACATATACAGTCTTGACATACTCCTTTCCCAATTTCGAACCAGTCTGTTGTTTCATGTCCAGTTCTAACTGCTGCTTTTTGACCTGCATACAGATTTCTCAGGAGGCAGGTCAGGTGGTCTGGTATTCCCATCTCTTTCAGAGTTTTCCACAGTTTGTTGTGATCCACAAAGTCAAAGGCTTTGCCTTAGTCAATAAAGCAGAAGTAGATGTTTTTCTGGAACTTGCTTGCTTTTTCAATGATCCAGCAGATCCTGGCAATTTGATCTCTGGTTTCTCTGCCCTTCCTAAATCCAGTTTGAACATCAGGGAGTTCACTGTTCACATACTGCTGAAGGCTGGCTTGGAGAATTTTGAGCATTACTTTACTAGCGTGTGAGATGAGGGCACTGTGTGGTAGTCTGAGTGTTCTTTGGCATTGTCTTTCTTTGGGATTGGAATGAAAACTGACCTTTTCCAGTCCTGTGGCCACTGCTGAGTTTTCCAAATTTGCTGGCATATTGAATGCATAGCTCAACTGGAATTTCATCACTTCCACTAGCTTTGTTTGTAGTGATATTTCCTAAGGCCTATTTGACTTTGAATTCCAGGATGTCAGGCTCTAGGTAAGTGATCACACCTTCGTGATTATCTGGGTCATGAAGATCTTTCTTGTATAGTTCTTCTGTGTATTCTTACCAGAAATGGCATGGACCTAACAGAAGTAGAAGATATTAAGAAGAGATGGCAGGAATACACTGGAATGAGTAGCTATTCCTTTCTCCAAGGAATCTTCCCAGCCCAGGGATCAAACCCAGGTCGTCTGCACTGTGGGCAGATTCTCTGCCATCTGAGCCAGCAGGAAAGCCTAACACTTGGTACAGTAAATCTTTTTAATTCTAGCCATTCTAACATGCATGTGATGTTATCTCATTATACTTTTGATATTAATTTCCATGGTTAACAACTGATGTTGGCATATTTTACAGTGTTTATTTGCCACCCCTATATTTTTATTAGTAAAGAGCCTGTTTAAATATTTTGCCCATTTTTAATTGGATTGCTGGTTTTCTTATGATTGAGTTTGAAACATTTTTACACATTCTTGATATCTTACCTACACACTCCAGTACTCTTGCCTGGAAAATCCCATGGATGGAGGGGCCTGGTAGGCTGCAGTCCGTGGGGTCGCTAAGAGTCAGACATGACTGAGCGACTTCACGTTCACTTTTCACTTTCATGCATCGGAGAAGGAAATGGCAACCCACTCCAGTGTTCTTGCCTGGAGAATTCCAGGGACGGGGGAGTCTGGTGGGCTGCCGTCTACGGGGTCGCACAGAATCGGACACGACTGAAGTGACTTAGCAGCAGCAGCAGGTATTTACCTATTTACAAGATAAGGCTTGTATATATTTCCTCTCATGTGCAATTTGTCTTTTCATTTTATTACCAGTATCTTTTGAAAGACAGAATCTCTTAATTTTGAGGAACCCCAATTTATCAATTTTTTCCCTTCGTGGATAATGTTTTGGGCGTCATATCATGTCTAACATAATGATATTTGTCTAATCAAAGGGTAAACAGACTTTCCACAAGGTTTCCTTTCAGAAGTTTTATAGTTCTAGGTTTTACATTTAGGTCTATGATCCACTTTGAATTTTTGTGTGTGTATTGTGTCATGTATAAACTGAAGTTTAGTTTTTTGTATGGTTATTCAATTGTTCTAGCACCTGTGCTGAAAAGATTATTCATTCTCTGATTATACCTTTGCAACTTTGTCAAAAATCAGTTCCTCAGTCATTTTGCTGTACGGCAGAAATTAACACAGCATTATAAATCAACTATATTTCAGTAAAATTCTTAAAAAAAAAAAACTAACAGCTTGGGAGGCTCAAGAGGGAGAGCATATATGCATACATATTGCTGATTCATGATGTTGTACAGCCGTAAGTAATACATTGTAAAGCAGTTATACTCTAATAAAAAATAGAAAATAAAAATAAATAAAATAAAATCAAGTCAAGAGAAAACTGAAAAAAAAAAAAACTGGCAGCTTTTCAAAACCAATTGCTCATATATGTGTGAGTCTATTTTGGGGGTTTCTACTCTGTCCCATTGATCTGTTTGTCTATCATGATGTCAATACTGTTTTTTGTGTGTTTACCATAGGTTTATAAAAATTCTTGAAATCAGGTAGTGTTAGCTCTTCCATTTGTTCTTCTTTTTCAAGTTTGTTTTGGCTACTATAGATCCTTTGCATTTCCATATGCTTTTTGGAATTCCATTTTTCAACTTTTACAAAAAGCCTGCTATGATTTTGATCATGATTGCATTTACCCCGAAGATCAATTTGAGTAGAAAATACATCTTGACAATGTTGACTTTTCTAGACCATGAACACAGTATATCATTCCTTTTATTTAGGTCTTTCTTTAATAAACTTTTGTAGTTTTCAGGGTAAAGGTTTTATATGCCTTTTGTTAGATTTATCCATAAGTAGTTTATATTTTTGATGCTGTTAATAAGTGCCATTATTTTAAAATTACATTTTCTGGTTCTTCATTGATAGTATATAGACATATAATAGATTTTTATACCTCAGTCTTGTATTCCTGCAACCTTATAAAACTCATTGGTAGAATTTATCAGTTAAGCCATCAGGGTCTGGAGGCTTCTTTGTGGAAAGGTCTTTAAAGTTTCAGTATCTTCAACGAGACTGTTTAGGGCATCTTTTTTTGGTTGCACCACTAGACATGTAGGATCTTAGTTCCCTGACCAGGGATCAAACCCTTGCCCCCTGCAGTGGAAGATTGGAGTCTTAAGCACTGGACAGCCAGGAAATTCTAGAACATCTATTTTTTGTTGAGTGAGATTTAGTAAGTTATGTCTTTCAAGGAATCCATCCATTTTATCTAAGTTGTGTCTGTGTGGGAGGAGGTTGGCATACAGTGGTTCATAATACTCCTTTATTATTGTGAAACCATAGAAAAAATATATGTTGGTCTCTGCCCACAGTTTCTGGCACAGAGCTCCTAAAATGTTTGTAAATTCCTAGTAAGAGCAGTAAGAACATTTTTGATATAATGAGTAACTCTGGATGGCTCCTGGAGAGAAGCTGGTCACCAGCAAGACCAAGTCATGATTAAAAGCTAGAAACTTTTAGCCTTTCCCTCCGTCCTCCAGAGATGGGACAGTGGCTGGAAACAGAGTTGATTTTTGATCCTGCCCAAGCAAGGATGACTCCATACAACCCAACAGCATGGGGTTTGGAGAGCTTTCAGGTTGCAAACATCTCCACACTGGGAGGTGATACCTCCCCCACATCCCCCACCAACTCCATGGGGACACAGGCTCCTGCACTCAGGGCCCTCCCAGCAGGCCACTCCTATTATCCTCTGCCAGCCATTCTAGTGCACCAGTCACTGGCTGACCCTTTGGAGTTTCAGCTTTTTTGGAGGAAGAATCTTCTATTAGACTTTCTCTGTGGAGTATTTCATATATTCCCTAGCCTTAGTCTTCTGTGCTTTGTACCCTGCATGCCCAGAAAGTCTTGCCTTTTTTTGATCAAATGCCCTCAGGACAAAATCCAGCTTTAGATGTTTGTATTACTTCTCATAGCTCCTACTTTTCACTTAGTTCTGCTTTCTAGATATGTCTTACTTTATGGTCAGCTCATTAATATATTCACAAAGATGTTTTAGGATATTACATCAAGTCTCTTATTTATGGTATTGAATTTCATTCAATCCCAGGCTTCCATTACAAAAACTCTAACATTTTGTACATGAGAGAATGAAGAAGATGGAAGAAGTCTTCCCATCATTTTATAAACCTCACTGTGCAGGTAGTAATTACCTCTCTATATAAACAAAATCTACCCTATCAACTTCCTAAAGGTACTTCGTCCTACTGTCAGTAGAGTCAGGATAATCCACTTTCTTAAAAGTTGCTTCTTTATAATAAACATTTACAAAGTTTTTCTGCATGTAGTATTTCATTTGCTCTTCATAATACCCCTGGTGTATGTATGCAAGGCACGAATTATGCACATTTCACAGCTGGGGAAGCTGAAACTTGGAGAATGATTTGTCCAGTATCATCCAAGTATTGGGTTGGCCAAAATGTTCATTTGGGCTTTTCTGTAAGCTGTTTGGAAAAACCCCAGTGAACTTTTTAGCCAACCCAATAAGTGGTAATGCTGGGTCTTGAGTCTAGATTCTCAAGTCCTGATGATGTGAGATATGAATGTGACCCTTACAGTAAGTGATTTGCTTATATATGCTTCTAATTTACATTTTTTAAAGTTTAAACACATTACATGTAATGTTAATATACATATATAAATAAGTATAAATAAATAATATACATATACATGTAATATTAACACAATTAGAGTATTTATGATCAATACTACAGCACCAAGTATTTTAACACGGTGCTTCTCAAACTACAAGCCAGTGGCATATCTTTTTATTTTTTTTCTTTCCATCTCAGGAGTACATGAATTCCCAATCTTGAACCCCCCCAATCTTTTTAAAACGCAGATTCTAATTCTCAAGGTTTAGTCTAGGGTTTGACCCCAAGCTCTACTGTCTAATAAGCCAGCCCCCAAGTGTAGCTGCAGGTCTCTTTGAGCAGCAAAGGTTTCATAAGTTTTATAAATAAGAACTTAGGTGAGAGGGCCAGTAAAGTGTGGTTAAAATGTCCTGGGGTAGGGACCAGGTAATGTTGGCTCCAACCTTAAAAAGCCACTTGGGGTCTTCCCTGATGGCTCGATGGTAAAGAGTCCGCCTGCCAATGCAGGAGACATGGGTTCAATGCGTGGTCCCGGAAAATCCCACATGGCATGTAGCATCTAAGCCCGTGCACCCCTACTGACCCTGTGCTCTAAAGCCTAGGAGCCACATCTACTGAACCCCACCCACCCTAGAGCCTGTGCTCGGCAACAAAAGATGCCACTGCAGCTAGAAGCCCACAGAACGCAACTAGAGAATAGGTCCTGCTTGCTGCAACTAGAGAATACGTCCCGCTTGCTGCAACTAGAGGAGAAGGCAATGGCACCCCACTCCAGTACTCTTGCCTGGAAAATCCCATGGACGGAGGAGCCTGGTAGGCTACAGTCCATTGGGGTTGCTGAGTCGGACACGACTGAGCGACTTCACTTTCACTTTTCACTTTGATGCATTGGAGAAGGAAATGGCAACCCACTCCAGTATTCTTGCCTGGAGAATCCCAGGGACAGGGGAGCCTGTGGGGCTGCCGTCTATGGGGTCACACAGAGTTGGACATGACTGAAGTGACGTAGCAGCAACAGCAGCTGCAACTAGAGAATAGGTCCCACTTGCTGCAACTAGAGAAAAGCCTGAGCAGCACCGAAGACCCAGCAGAGCACAAAATAAATAAATAATTACTTTTAAAAAGTCGCTTAGCTGTTGTCCATGAGTGGCCCCCCCCTTCCCACTCCTAGGGTGACCCATCCCCCAGCCTCAAGACTTTGGTGGCTAAGTGGTCAAGGCAGTGGCTCTTAACAGGAGAGATTTTATAATTCAGGTTTTTCATTTTTACATGTATAGAAATCTAGCTCAGAAAGGTAACTAAACCTGTCTGAGGTCAGAGCAGAACCAGAGCCCAAGTCAACCTGGCTCTAGTATCAGTCCTTTTTGTACGTTTGTTTGGATGCACCTCTTGGCATGTGGGATCTTAGTTCCCTGACCAGGGATCGAACCCACACCCCCTAAATCAGAAGCATGGAGTCTTAACCACTGGACCACCATGGAAGTCCCTCTAGGAGCAGTTCTTTGCTGCCACCACACACAGCCTCTCCAGACATCAGTGACGATTAGCCCTGGGACAGGTCCCTTAATCCCTCGGCCTCAGTAAGCATCCTCACATGTAAAATGAGAGGGTTAGACATGATCACTAAGATTCTACCACTCTAATCCTCTCTGAGACTTGTATCTTCCTTACTTCTCCAGTGGGAAAAGAATAGAAGGATAAGAGATGGGTCGTCTCCTCCTGTAGAAGTTTAGACTGAAGGGAATTAACGCGAGCACAAAGTGTTTAAAATCAAGTTTCAAGTAGGAATGTACTCTTTTCACTTTAAGAAGCAAGTCCCCTGATTTTCTCAGTCTCTGTCAAGTGAGAAAATGGTTTTGCCTCGAAGCACTTGTCTTATTTTCTGCTGAGTTGCCCTAAAGACTAAATTATAGGGTGGATTTGGAACTTGGCTTCCTTTTTGGGACAAAGAGATAACCACAAAAACTCATCATCTTGTCCCTTCATCATTGCCAAATCTTCCAGTAGGGAACTTTAACAACCCTTCAGTTGTGGTCTTCCTACACTTCTTCCACTGCTTGACTTTTTATTTTGTTTAGAGGGTCAGGGTCCATTACTGGGGATTGCGAAAGAAACACTCAGACTGTAATTGGTCTTTAGAAGATGTGTTTGAAGATGTCTCTTCCATAAAGGAAATAAAAAATATCTAATGATTTTATCACTTTCTAGAAAACAAGCATATTTGTATGAATAGTCAGAAAAAAAGAAACCATATTACTCACACACACATACAAAATAAAGGGAGACTGAAATAGGACAAAAAATTTTCTGGCTTCCTGTCAAAGAAAAATAGCTAGCCTTTTGGTATCTTCCGTAGATCTATACATCCTGATTAAATTCCAGCTAACAATAGGTATTTTGAATCTTTGCTAATAAGAGCAGTAGGCTGTTAAAAAAAAGATTGTCACATCAGTGAGCAAATTCGCCCACAGCTACTTAAGAGCTGCAGTCAGGATTCAACCATAGATCTTTCTGATTTCAAACTCTAGCTATTGCGGTATACCGCTTTTATATTTTTTTAAGCTTTTCTTTCCTCTTCAGTGTTTAGTTATTTGGCTGCTCTGAGTCTTAGTTGTGGCTTGTGGGATATTTACTTGCGGTCTGAGAACTCCCGGTTGCAGCATGTGGGTTCTAGCTCCCTGATCTGGGATTGAACCGAGGTTCTCTTCATTGGGAGTGAAGAGTCCCAGCCACTCGACCACCATGCAAATCCCCCTATACTGCTTTTCTCAGAGGCAATAATCCTGGTCTATCTCACTTCAGCGGTTAGACTCTGATCTAAGCTAGTCAAATATCATCTGATGCATTTTTTTAAATGTTACTTTTTTTTAAAGTCGAATGTTGATTTACAACATTGTGTCAATTTCTGCTTACAGCAAAGTGACTCAGTTATACACATATAGACATTCTTTTTTTTATATATCCTTTTCGATGACAGTTTATTAAAGGATATTGATATAGTTCCTTGTGCTATAGAGTAGGGCCATGCTGTTTATCCATTCTCTATATAATAGTTTACATCTGCTAACCCCAAATTCCCAGTCCAGCCCTCTCCCACTGCCCTCCCCCTGGCAACAAGTCTGTTCTGTCTGGGAGTCTATTTCTGTTCTGTAGATAGGTTCATTTGGGTCATATTTTAGAGTTCACATATGAGTGATATCATGTGGTATTCATCTTTCTCTTTCTGACTTACTTCTCTTAGTTTGCTAATCTATAGTTGCAGTCTGAAGCAATGTTGAATTTAGTGATTCTCCGCAAAAGAATGTGTGGAAACTCAAGGCAAAAGAATTTGCCAAACACGTGGTTTGAGAAAAGTAGGTTCAACTTTTGTTCTTGAACGACCCACTTCCCTGGGCCACTCCAATGTAGAAATACTCCCATATAACAAGTGAAGAACTTCCAGAATCTTCTCTGAATCAGCTCTGTCACAACCAAACAATTTGGAAAAGGCAGGTCAAAAAAAGGTCACTTCTTTATTCAGCAAATAATTTTTGAGCAGGTTCTAAGTACCAAAGACAAAGGTAGCTATGGGGACACCAAGAATAAGGCCAATTGCTCCCAGCTTCAAGGAGCTCACAGACTAAAGGGGAGAGGGTCACACAAAATGAGGGTTTAACAGGACAGTCATGCAGTAGCTGAGATAGAAGTTTGCACACAAATGCACACGTGTACGGGAAGGCGGGACTCAGGTCTGATCAGCTGAGACAAGGCAGACTCTACAGGGGAGGTGTGGGCTGAGCTGAGATGTGAAAGATGAGTAGTTTTCCAGGTACCTATGCTGGAATTGGTGTTTAGGAAGAAGGAAAAGATACATGCAAAAGCATGGATGACTATTAGAGCCCTAAGTGTGGGACTCTAATGTGAGGTGGACAGGGTGAGCATAATAGCAGGAAGTTAGAGCAGACACAGTGCACGTGGGCTGACGCAAACCCTGAGGAGAGGCCTTATGCACTGCACTGGACAATGCAGGTTTGGTCTCTAAGAAGAACCTAAACTCAGATTCACAAGATCATCTCAGACATTGTGTGAACAAAACAATTGGACATTTATGAACAGGAAGAGTTAACACCGCATGTTCTCCAGCCTTCCAACTGCAACTCCCCAGGTATAGGAGAATGCTCTCCTGGGGTGAACTTGGTTCAAGTGAATTCAGAAGGGCATTTCTGACAGGGAAAGGGTCTCTTCCCTAGAGATTATCTATCAAAAACTGTAAATGAGTAGAGTTCCCTGTGCTATACTGTCGGCTCTCGTTAGTTATATGTTCTATGTTGTTGCTGTTGTTCAGCCACCTAGTCATGTCCGAGTCTTTGCAACCCCATGATCTGCAGCATGCCAGGCCTCTCTGTCCCTCACCATCTCCTGAAGTTTCCCCAAGTTCATGTCCATTGCATCAGTGATGCCATCCAGCCATCTCATCCTCTGATGCCCTCTTCTCCTTCTGCCACCAATCTTTCCCAGCATCAGGGACTTTTCCAATGAGTCAGCTGTTCGCATCAGATACCCAAAATCCTGGAGTTTCATCTTTAGCATCAGTCTTTCCAATGAGTATTCAGGGTTGACGTCCCTTCAGATTGACTGGTTTGATTTCCTTGCTATCCAAGGGGCTCTCAGGGGTCTTCTCCAGCACCACAGTTTGAAGGCGGTGATCCACAGCCTTTACGGTTCAGCTCTCATAACCATACGTGACCACTGGGAAGACACAGCCTTGACTATACAGAGCTTTGTCAGCAGAATAATGTCTCTACTTTTCAACACACTGTTAGGTTTGTCATAGCTTTCCTGTCAAGGAGCAAATGTCTTCTGATTTCATGGCTGCAGTCACCATCCGCAGTGATTTTAGGACCCAAGAAGAGGCAATCTGTCACTGCTTCCACCTTTTCCCCTTCTATTTGCCATGCACTAACGGGGCTGGATGCCATGATCTTAGTTTTGTAATATTTAGTTTTAAGCCAGCTCTTTCACTTTCCTCCTTCACCCTCATCAAGAGGCTTTTTACTTCTCTTTGCTTTCTGCCATTAGTGTGGTATCATCTGCATGTCTGAGGTTGTTGATGTTTCTCCCACCTATCTTGATTCCAGTTTGTAACTCATCCAGCCTGGCATTTCTTATGAAGTGGTCAGTGCATAGATTAAACAGAGTGATGGCAGACTGCCCTATCATACTCCTTTCTCAATCTTGAACCAATCTGTTCCATACAAGGTACTAACTGTTGTTTCTTGACCTGCATACAGGTTTCTTAGGAGACAAGTAAGATGGTCTGGCATTCCCATTTGAGCTTCCCTTGTGGCTCAGCTGGTAAAGAATCTGTCTGCAATGTGGGAGATCTGGGTTTGATCCCTGGGTTGGGAAAATCCTCTGGAGAAGGGAAAGGCTACCCACTCCAGTATTCTGGCCTGAAGAAGTCCATGGACTATACAGTCCATGGAGTCGCAAAGAGTCAGACATGACTGAGCGACTTTCACTTTCACTCCCATTTTAAGAACTTTCCGCAGTTTATTATGAACCACACAGTTAAAGGTTTTGGCATAGTCAATGAAACAGAGGTAGGTGTTTTTCTGGAATTCCCTAGTTTTCTCAGTGATCCAGCGAATGTTGGCAATTTGATCTCTGGTTCCTCTGCCTTTTCTAAACCTAGCTTGGACATCTGGAAGTCTTTGGTTTGCATAATGCTGCAGCCTAGCATGCAAGATTTTAAGCATGACCACACTAGCATGGGAGACGGATGCAACTGCCCAATGGTTAGCACATTCTTTCGTACTACCCTTCTTGGGAACTGGGATGAGGACTGACCTTTCCCAGTCCTGTGGCCACTGCTGGGTCTTCCAGATTTGCTGACATATTGAATGCAACATCTAGGCATCATCCTTTAGGGTTTTGAATAGTTTTACTGGAATTCTGTCGCATCCACTAGCTGGATTAACAGCAGTGCTTCCTAAAGCCCACTTGACTTCACTCTCCAGAATGTCTGGCTCTGGATGGCTGACCACACCATCAGAGTAATCTGGTTCATTAAGATCTTTTTTTGTACAGTTCTTCCCTGTACATTTTCCATCTCTTTTTGACCTCTTCAGTGTCTACTTGGTCTCTATCATCTCTGTCCCTTATTGTCCCACCTTTGGGCAAAATGTTCCCTTGATATCTCCAATTTTCCCTAAAAGGTCTCTAGTCTTTCCCCTTCTGTTGTTTTCTTTGATATTTATACTGTTCATTGAAGAAGGCCTTCCTGTCTCTCTGTGCTGTTCTTAGGAAATCTGCATTTAGTTGGATATACCTTTGCTTTTCTACCTTGCTTTTTTGCTTCTTTCTTTAGCTATTTGTAAGGCCTCCTCAGATAACCACTTTGCCTTCTTGCTCTTCTTTCTCTTTGGGATGGTTTTGTTTGCTGCCACCTGTACAATATGGACTTTCATCCATAGTTCTTCAGGCACATTGTTTACAAGTTCTAATCCCTTGAATCTATTCGTTACTCCACTGCGTATTCATAGGGGACTTGATTTAAGCTGTACCTGGCTGGCCTAGTGGTTTTCCCTGCTTTCTTTAGTTTAAGCCTGAATTTTGCTTTGAGAAGCTGATGATCTGAGTCACAATCAGCTGTAGGTCTGTTTTTGCTGACTGTGTACAGCTTCTCCATCTTCAGCTGCATCATTTGGTGATGGCCATGTGTAAAGTCATCTCTTGTGCTGTTGAAGAAAGGTATTTGCTATGACCAGTGCTGTCTTTTGGCAGAATTCAGTTAGCCCATGCCCTGCTTCGTTTTGTTCTCTAAGGCCAAACTTACCTGTTGCTCCAGGTGTCTCTTGACTTCCTACTTTTGCATTCCAATTCCCAGTAATGAATAGAATATCTTTTTTGGTGTTCGTTCTAGAAGGTCTTGTAGGTCTTCATAGAACTGATCAACTTCAGCTTCTTCAGCATCAGTGGTTGGGGCATAGGCTTGGATGATGTGATGTTGAATGGCTTGCCTTGGAAACAAACCGAGATCATTCTGTCATTTTTCAAGTTGCTCCCAAGTATTGTATTTCGGACTCTCTTGTTGTTTATGAGGGCTACTCCATTTCTTCTATTGGATTTCTGCCCACAGTAGTAGATACAATGGTCATCTGAGTTAAATTCACCCATTCCCATCCATTTTAGTTCACCGATTCTTAGGATGTCGATGTTTATTCTTACCATCTCCTGCTTGACCACGTTCAATTTACCTTGATTCATGGACCTAACATTCCAGGTTCCTATGCAATACTGTTCTTTGTAGCATCAGATTTCGTCACATCCACAACTGAGTGTTGTTTCCGTTTTGGCCCAGCCACTTCATTCTTTCTGGGGGCTATTAGTACTTCTCCTCCACTCTTCCCCAGTAGCATACTGGACACCTTCGGACCTGGCGGACTCCTCTCTCGGTGTCATTTTTGTCCTTTTATATAGTTCATGAGGTTCTTAGGGCAAGTATACTGGGGTGGTTTGCCTTACCTCCTCCAGAATATATACTATTTTATACATAGTATCAACATTGTATGTATATCAATCCCAGGCTCCCAAGTCATCCACCACCACCCTTTCCCCCTTAACGTCCATACATTTGTTCTCTACATCTATGTCTGTATTTCGGTTTTGCAAATAGGTTCATCTGTACCATTTTTTCTAGATTCCACCTATATGTGTTAATATTTGTTGCTTATTCAACAAGTTGTGCTCAACTCTGTGGCCCACTAGGCTCCCTGGACTTCCCAGGCAAGAATACTAGAGTGGGTTGCCATTTCCTTCTCCAGGGGATCTTCCTGGCTCAGGGATCAAACTTGCATCTCCTACAATGGCAGGCAGATTCTTTACCACTGAGCCATCAGGAAAACCCATTGCACTCATCTCACATGCTGGTAAAATAATGCTCAAAATTCTCCAAGCCAGGCTTCAGCAATATGTGAACCATGAACTTCATGATGTTCAAGCTGGTTTTAGAAAAGGCAGAGGAACCAGAGATCAAATTGCCAACATCCGTTGGATCATGGAAAAAGCAAGAGTTCCAGAAAAACATCTATTTCTGCTTTATTGTCTATGCCAAAGCCTTTGACTGTGTGCATCGCAATAAACTGTGGAAATTTCTGAAAGAGATGGGAATACCAGACCACCTGACCTGCCTCTTGAGAAATCTGTATGCAGGCCAGGAAGCAACAGTTAGAACTGGACATGGAACAATAGACTGGTTCCAAATAGGAAAAGGAGTATGTCAAGGCTGTATATTGTCACCCTGCTTATTTAACTTGTATTTAATATACAATATTGGTTTTTCTTAGTGCTTTGTGGTAACCTAAATGGGAAGGAAATCCTAAAAAGAGGGGCTATATGTATACATATAGATGATTCACTTTGCTGTATAGCAGAAATTAACACAATAATATAAAGCAACTATATGCAAATAAATTTAAAAAAATGTAAATGGACCCTTTGACCCCAAAATTCCATTTTTATAAACCTATCCTACAGATATAGACAAATGTCCACGTGTAGGGGATTGATTAAGGAAATTATGAAACATCTCTAAATGTTGATGTCTGTGATTTGGAAATGAAAGGCAACTTGCAAAAGTGATTTCTTTTGTGGAAGAAAATAACATATGTCTATACAATATTTGTATTTAGAAGAAAACACTCCAAACTGTTCATATCAGCAAACCATGGTGAATGGGTAGGGGCCAGAAACATGTGGGGACTTCAGCTATTTATTTCCTACAGTTTTGTACTACTTGTTTTTTACCTGGAGTACATGTCACATTTATAATAAATGATAGCCTTTATTACTCCAGCTGTATTCTTGCCAGCTCAGAGAATAATGCATCATCTAGAACTGAACATCACATCTATTAATCCAGTTTAACTTTGCATTTGATTTTTTTGGTCCTCCTACACTAGGCTTCTATTGAACTTGCTGTCAGTTAAGACACCCAGGTCTTTCACAGAAAGCAGTGTGGGTTAAAAAAAACAAGAGGTAAAATTCGGCCCAATTATTGTTACTTATTGATAACAACAGACTTAAAACAACATGAAATGCTTGGCATTTCCAGCATTTATTCATACATCAACCCACATTCTCTTTTCTATTGATTATGTTTATGATTTCCTTGAGTTTCCATGATGTTCAGTGTCTCTTAAGGGAGTGAAAAAGGACAGGTGGGTGGTGTGTGCAGTTAGGGCTATTTGACAGTGATTGGGGGTATTTCAAATTTTTTTTTAAATAAATGTACATTTGTGAATGTAATGCTTTTCCATAAGTTTTTAAAATAAGATTAAACTATATGAATGATCGTGCAACTTTTTTTTAATGTAACACTACATCTTGGATATGTTTCTATATTATTGCATGTAGATCATTCTTCCTAAAGGCAGAATTTTCTCAGTAATGTTCATTTAACCTTGACCATCAATTTTTAAAAATTAAAGTATAGTTGGTTTACAGTGTTTGGTTAGTTTCTGGTGTACAGCAAAGTGATTGATATATATAAAGATATATATATATACATCTATAAATATATATACATATATAAAGATATATATATACATATATAAATATATATACATATATAAAGATATATATATATATTTGTATGTGTGTATATATACATTCTTTTTCATTATAGGCCATTATGAGATATTGAATATAGTTCCCTGTGCTATTTAGGAGGTCTTTGCTATTGTTTATCTATTTTATATGTAGTAGTATGCTTCTGTGAATCCCAAGCTCCTAATTTGTGCTTTGCTCCCCTTTTCCCCTTTGGTAACCATAAGTTTATTTTCTATGTCTGTGACTCTGTTCTATAAACAAGTTAATTGGTATCAAATTTTAGGCTCTACATGTAAGTGCTCTCATATGATATTTGCCTTTGTCTGACTCACTTCCCTTAGTATGATAATCACTAGGCCCATCCCATGTTGCTGCAAATGCCATTATTTCATCCTCTTTTGTGGCTGAGTAAATTCCGTGTGTGTGTGTGTGTGTGTGTGTGTGTGTGTGTGTGTTTTATCCATTCACCTGTCCTTCACCATTAACCTTTACATGTAGGTGGGGGAAGTTGGGGAGAAGTTGTGGAAGGAAGGACAGAGATGTTTTAAATTTTATTGTTTAAAAATGCTAGCAGGCTCTGTAGCTCAGGGGTTAGAGCACTGGTCTCATAAAAATGCTAATTTAAGCCTTCAGCAAGTCGTAATCTTTTTGCTGGTGGTGGGTCCTGCCTCGATGTTTGCGGGTGGTGGTTGCTAAAGATTGGGTGGCTGTGGCCATTTCTTACAACAACACAAGGAAGTTTGTCACACGAACTGACTCTTACTTTCATGAATGATTTCTTTGCAATGACCTTTGGTAGCATTTTACCCACAGTAGAACTTTTTCAAAACTGGAGTCAGTGTGCTCTCAAACGCTGCCACTGCTCTATCAACTAAGTTTAGGTAATATTCAAATTCTTAGTTGTCATTTCGATAATTTTCATAGCATCTTCACCAGGAGTAGACTCCATCTACACAAACCACCTTCTTTGCTCATTCAAAAGAACCCTTCACCTGTTAAAAGTTTTATTGAGATTGTAGCAATTGAGTCATACCTTCAGACTTCACGTCTAAATCCAGTTCTCTTCAACTACTTACTTCCTCCACTAAAATCTGGAATCACTCAGAGTCATCTGTGAAGGTTGGAATCAACATCTTCCAAAGTCCTGTCATTGTTGATATTTTTACTTTATCCCATGAATAATGGTTGTTCTTAATGGCATCTAGATTGGTGAGTTCCCCCTAGAAGGCTTTCCACTGGGCCCAGATCTATTAGAGGAATCACCATGTATGGTAGCTATGGCTTAAAAAAAATGTATTAAATAATGAAACTTGAAAGTTGAAAATACTCTTTGATCCATGGGCTACAGAATGGATCTTGTGTTATCAGGCAAAAAAAAAACAAAAACCCAACATTAATCTCATTGTAATCTACGGCAGGGGGATCCCTGGTGGCTCAGAGGTAAACAATCTACCTACAGTGTAGGAGATATGGATTCAATCCCTGGGTTGGGACGATCCCCTGGAGGAGGGCATGGCAACCCACTCCAGTGTTCTTGCCTGGAGAATCCCATGGACAGAGGAGCTTGAGGGGCTACAGTCCACGGGGTCACAAGAGTCAGACGCGACTGAGCAACTGAACCAACACCACCACCCATTCTTCAGCAGCGATCTTCTGTGACCAGGTGCACTGTCAACGGGCAGGCAAGTTTTGAAAGGAATTGTTTTTTTTTCCTGTGCAGTGTCTCGCCAATGGGCTTAAAATATACAGTCAAACACATTGTCAACAGATGTGCTATCATCCAGGCTTCATTGTTCCATTTTTAGAGTCAGGGAAGATTTAGCATAATTCTTAAGGGCCTCAGGATTTTTGGAATGGTTAATGAGTGTTGGCTTCAACTTAAAGTCACCGACTGCATTAGTCTCTAACAGGAGAGTAAGTCCATCCTTTGAAGGGAGGCACTGACTGCTCTCTAACTATAAAAGTCCTAGATGCTGTCTTTTTCCAATATAAGGTTGTTTCATCTACATGGAAAACCTATTGTTTAGTGTGAAGTGACGAAGTGACGTCGCTCAGTCATGCCCGACTCTTTGGGACCCCGTGGACTGTAGTTTACAAGGCTCCTCTGTCCATGGAATTTTCCAGGCAAGAGTACTGGAGTGGGTTTCCATTTCCTTCTCCAGGGGATCTTCCCGACCCAGGGATCGAACCCAGGTATCCCACATTGCGGATAGACGCTTTACCATCTGAGCCCGTAGCCACCTTCATTAATGATCTTAGCTCAATAAGATCTAAGTTATCAAGTTATCTTCTGGATAACTTGCAGTAGATCAGCACTTTGTGCTTCACCCTGTACTTTAACATTATGAAAATGGCTTCTTCCGTTAAGCTTCATGAACCAGCCTCTGCTAGCTTCCAACTTTTCTTCTGCAGCCTCCTCACCTCTCTCAGCCATAGAACTGAAGAGTTAGGGCTCTGCTCTGGATTAGGCTTTGGCTTAGGGAAACACTGTGGCTGTTTTGTTCTATCCAGACCACTAAAACTCTTCCTGTATTAGCAATAAGGCTGTTTCCCGTTCTCATCACTCATGTGTTCACTGGAGCAGCACTTTTAATTTCCTGCAAGAAACTTTTCCTTTGCATTCACAGCTTTGCCACCTACTTGGAACAAGAAGCCTAGCTTAGAGATTTCACTAGCAGTCCAGTGGTTAAGACTCTGCACTTCCAATGCAAGGGACATGGGTTTGATCCTTGGACAGGGAACTAAGATGCCTTATGCTTCATGGTGCAGCAAAACAAACAAACAAGAGGCCTCGCTTTTAGGCTTTTGACATGCCTCCCTCACTAAGCTTAATCATGTCTAGCTTGTGATTGAAAATAAAAGATGCATCACTTTCCCTTCCACTTGAACACCATAGGGTTTAACTGACCTAATTTCAATACTGCTGTGTCTTAGAGAAAAGGAAAGCTCGAGGAGAAGAGATGGGGAAATGGCTAATTGGCAGAGTAGTCAGGACACACACAACATTTATTGATTAAACTTTCTGTCTTGGGCACAGTTAGTGGCACCTCAAGACAACAACATCAAAGATCACTGATCACAGATCACCATAACAAATACAATGATGAAAAAGTCTGAAATATTGAGAGAATTGCAAAAAATGTGACGCAAAGACATGAGGTGAGCAAACACTGGCACCAGTAGACTTAGTGCAGGGTTGCCACAAATAGTCAACTTATAAAAAATGCAATCTCTGCTAAGAACAAAGTGAAGCACAAAAATGAGGAAAGCTGGGAGAATGGCCTCTCAGGTGAATCATCTGTTCAAGACTTTTGTCCACCTTTCTATTGGGTGGATTGTTTTCTTAATGCTGCAAGAAACGAGTTTTAAAAATATATTTTGGATGTAAGCTCTTTGTTGGATATGTGACTTGCAAATGTTTTTATTTTTTTTTACACATAACCAGTTCAATTTGTTAATATTTTGTTGAGGACTTTTATATCTAAGTTCATGAGAGAAATTGGTCTAGTTGGAATACACCTATTGGAACAAACTAATTGGAATAGTTATCTTTTTTTTTTTTTTCATAGTGTCTTTATCTGGTTTTGGTACCAAGATAACACTGGCTTCATAAAATGAATTGGGAAGTGTTCCTGCCTCTTCTTTCATCTGGAAGAGAATGTGTAGGATTAGAGCTATCTCTTCTTTAAATTTTGTTAGAATATGCCAGTGAAGCCATTGGGACCTGGCTATTTCTTAATACAATTGATTTTTTTGCATATTGATCTTGTATCCTGCAACTGTGATAAATTTACTTATTCGTTCTAGTAACTTTTTTGATGATGTCATTGGGTTTTCTACATAGATGATCATTGTGAAAAATACAGTTTTACTTCTTTTCCAATCTTGATGACTATTTCTTTTTCTTGCCTGGTTGCCCTAGGTTAGAATCACCAATACAATGTTGAATAGAAGTTAGAAGTGGTTTGTTCCTGATCTGTTTTTGATTTTAGGGGGAAAGCATTCAGTTTTTCAAAATTAAGAATGATATTAGCTGTAGTTTTTTTTTTTTTTTTTAAATAGAAGCTTCTTTTTCAGGTTCAGGAAATTCCCTTCCATTCCAATTTGCTGAGGATTTTATCAACAATGAATGCTGGACTTTGTCAAAAGCCTTTTTGTACCTATTGAGATGATCATATAGTTTCTCTTTTTAGTCTACTAATAGGGTAAATTAACTCAACTGATCTTCAAATATTTAAATCAACCCTGAATTCTTGGAATAAATCCCACTTGATCATCATGGGTCAATTGATAAAACTATGTGGAAATTTATTGCATCAATTTTCATGAGAGATACTGATCTGCAGTTTTCTTTTCTTTTTTTTGGAACATCTTAACGTACCTTTGGTATCAGACCAATACTGGTCTTACAGAATGAGCTGGGAGACAGTCTCTTCTTTTCAGTTTCCTGGTAATGTATAATTGGTATTCTTTCTTAAATGTTTGATTGAATTACCTGCTGAAAACATGGGGGTCTTGAGAGGTTTTGTGTGTTTGTGCTGGGGGTATGGGGGAATGTTTTTTTTTTTTTCTAATTAGAAACATTTTATTTTAAATATGCCAAATAAAAATCCACATTTTAGCAGACCATAGGATGTTAATACATTCAACAAAAATTTGTATTATCTTACTGCTGTAAATTTACAGAGTAATACTCCAGATCCATTTTGATTAGATGGTTGAAATACTCTCCCTAAGTTACACTTTACAGACATCACGAATCCCTTACAATAATGTAAACAAAATAACTTTTCCCTAAAAGGTGAACTTGAGCACTTCAGTCCAGGGGAATGTTTTAAACTACAAATTGAGTTTCATTAATAGCGAGGTTTAGTAGTTTGTGTCATTAAAGAAATTTTTCCAATTCATCTAAGCTGTTGAATTTATTGGCATACAGTTATTAATAGTGTTCACATATTATATTTTTAAAGTATATAGAATTGGTAATGATGCCACTTCTTTCATTCCCAATATAAATAACTTATGTTTTTTTCCCTGATGAACAATGTGGCTTGAAGTGTATCAACTTTATCGATCTTCTCAGAGAACCAGCTTTAAGTTTACTGGGTTTCGGCTTTATCTATTTTATTGATTTCTACATTGACTTTTATTATTTTTCTTTCTTGGGCTTACTTTTTGTTTACTCTGTTCTTTTTTTCTGTTTTTAAGGTGAGAGCTGAGCTATTAATGCAAGATTCTTCTTTGCTAATATAAGAATTTAGTATTATAAATTTCCCCTTAAGCACTGCTTTAATGGTACCCCACAACTTCTGATATATTGTTTTCATCTCCATTTAGTTAAAAAAATACTTTCTAACACCTTCCACCTTGTTTTTAGATTTTTAATTTTTTTTTTTTTTTGGCCAAGTGGCATGGAATGCAGGATCTTAGTTCTCCCACCAGGGGTTGAACCTATGCCTCCTGAAGTGGAAGCTCAGAGTCTTAACCACTATACCACTAGTTGTTGTTGAAGTTGAAAATGGCTCAGTCATGTCCAACTCTTTGTGACCCCATGGTCTGTAGCCCGCCAGGCTCCTGTGTTCATGGGGAATCTCCAGGCAAGAATACTGGTTGCCATGCCTTCCTCCAGGGGATCTTCCCAACCCAGGGACTGAACCTAGGTCTTCCACATTGCAGGTGGATTCTTTACCATCTGAACCACCAGGGAAGCTCATGAATACTGGAGTTGGTAGCCCAACCCTTCTCCAGGGGATTTCCTGACCTAGGAATTGAACTGGGGTTTCCTGCAAGTCCCTAATATCCCTTTCGAATTTTCCTTTCATTCTTGGGTTACCGAGAAATGTGTTAGTGAATTTCTAAATATCTGGAGATATTCTAGAGGTCTTTTTGGTTTTGATTTCTAATTTAATTCTATTGTGGTTTGAGAGCATACATTGTAAGATTTATATATCCTTTTCAATTTACTGAGAGTTATTTTACGGCCTTGGATATGATCTGTCTTGCTGCTCATGGTAGTTATCCATAATCCCTAAGTCCCACTGGGGTGACTCAAAGGCCCCATTTGGAAGCCTGTCCCCATGGCGGGTTTTGTTATAGGAGAGGAAGACTGAGCTTGGCGACTTGAGACTTTCATAGCAGAAGCAAGACTGCTCTTTGTCTGAGGGTGAATGCTACCTCATCTGTCAAGACTGCTCACTGCAAATATAATGGTGAGAAATAGCCTGGATAAATAAAGCAGCTGGGGTTCTACAATTTTGGCATACCTGCAAGAATGTGCAGTCATACTCAGGACCCATGGTAGATTACCCCCCAATAAAGTCACTAAAGTCCTTTTCATTCTCCTGCATTTTTTTCTGTCTCTATTTCATTTTGGACAGCTTCTATTTTTAAAAAACATATTTATTTGACTGTGCTGGGCCTTAGTTGCAGCACGTGGGATCTTTAGTTGTGGTATGCAAACTCTGAGTTGTGGCATGCGGGATCTAGTTCCCCAACCAGGAATTGAACTCGAGTTCCTTGCACTGGGAATGTGGAGTCTTAGTCACTGGACCACCAAGAAAGTCCCCATAACTTTTTATTTTTATACTTTCAAATTCGCTACTTTTTTATCTGCAATCTCTAACCTGCTCTTAATCCCATCCAGCACACTTTTATCTCAGATTTAAGTAATTTTATTTCTGGAAGTTTCATTTAGATATTTAAAAAATATGTATCCTCCATTTTGTTTTCAACTTTTTAAACATATGGAATACAGTTATTATAACTGGCTTAATGTCTACTCTTTTTTTCTGTTTTTAAGGTAAGAGCTGATGTTATTAATGCAAGACCTTCTTTGCTAATATAAGCATTTAGGGCTATAAATTTCCCCTTAAGTAAGTGTTAGTCATTCAGTCATGCCTGACTCTTTGCGATCCCATGGACTGCAGCCCACCAGGCTCCTGTGTCCATGAGATTTTCCGGGCAAGGATACTGGAGTGGGTTGCCATTTCCATCTTAAGCACTGCTTTAATGGCACCCCACAACTTCTGATATATTGTTTTCATATTCATTCAGTTAAAAAAATACTTTCTAACACCTTCCCCCCTTGTTTTTAGAGTTAATATCCACTTAGATGGGAAACTCAGAAGATGCCCAGAGCCTTCTCTCTGTGGGTGGCCCTCTCCTCTCTGATACTTTATCCTATGAATACTTGCTGCCTTTGTCTCCTTGGACTCTCAGCTTCATGTCCTCAACTCAGGGAATCCTCTGGACTATACCTCTGCCTCTAACATCTGTGTCAGCCCTCAATCAGTTTTAATTGCTTGCTATTTTCACTATGGGTTGTGTTTTCCTGCTTCTTTGTATATGTGGGAATCTTTGATTGGGTGCTGGAAATCGTGACTTTCACCTTGCTGAGTGCTGGATGTTTTTGTGTCTTTATAAATCTTGAGCTTTGCTCTCTGATGTAGCTCAGTTACTTAGAAACAGTTACTTGGAAACAGTTTTATCCTTTTGAGTCTTGCTTTTATAAATTTTTGATTGTTTTATGATTTTTTTTTTTTTTTAGGGAAGAGCAGTGGTCATTCTAGGCTTAATCTAGAAATCATTAAGTTCACGTTACTACTTGTCTAGGAATAATTCACTCTACACTACTGAAGTAAGATCTCCCTAGAGACTTCCCTGGTGGTCCAGTGGTTAAGAATCCGCCTTCCAACGCAGGGGACATGTGTTCAATCCCTGGTCTGGGAAGATCTCACATGCCTTGGGGCAACTTAGCCTGTGGGCCACAACAACTGAGCTCATGTATCTAGAGCCCTTGTTCCTCAACAAGAGAAGCCACCCTATGAGAAACCTGTGCGCCAGCTAGAGAGTAGCCCCTGTTCACCGCACCTAGAGAAAGCCGGAGCACAACAGGCTTAAGACCTAGCACAGCCATCAGAAAGAAAATCATTTTAAAATGGTTAAAATGGCAATTAAAAAAAAAAAATATATATATATAAATAAAGACCCTCCTGGGTCCTCTACTCAATGCTCTGTGAACTGAGTGTATTTGCAATCCTGGGATTGGAGCAGGCACCCAGCTGGTCCTGTGTGAACGCCACACACTATTCTCTCTAACCCTTTCAGATGGCTCTTTCCTTGAACATGGTTGGCTTCCTCTCAAGCAAGTTCTGATCAGCATGCACTCAGATGGGAAACTCAGAAGTCCAGGAGATGTCCAGAGCCCTCTCCTTGTGTGTGGTCCTCTCCTCTCTGCTAATTTATCCTACGAATACTTGCTGCCTTCTTCTTGCTGGACTCTCAGCTTCATGTTCACAACCCAGGGAGCCTTTTGGACTCTACCTCAATGGTCTGGTCTGCAAGCTCTCTCAGGGATACAAACTGAGGCAGTTATAGAACTCCCTTGATTTGTTTCCCATCTCAGGATTCCTGTCCTTCATTACATGATATCTGTTATCGGAAACCCATTGTTTCATATGCTGTCATTTTCTGTTTTTATCTTCTCATTTCGTGAGGAAAGGTGAGGGACTTCTCTGGTGATCCCATGGCTAACAATCTGCCTTGCAATGCAAGGGACTCAGATTTGACTCCTGGTCAGGTGGATGGAAGAGCATGGTAGGCTGCAGAGAAGGAGAAGGAAATGGCAACCCACTCCAGTGTTCTTGCCTGGAGAATCCCAAGGACTGGGAGCCTGGTAGGCTGCCCTCTATGGGGAAGCACACAGTTGGACACGACTGAGCAACTGAACTGAACTCATTGTACTTTCATTTCTAGATATTCAATTTGGGTCTTTTTTTTTTTTAATCTTCCATGTCTCTGCATAGCATATTCAATCTTTCCTCTAGCTTCCTAAGTACATGGAATACAGTAACAGTTGCTTCCAATGTTCTTTTCTTCTACTAAGTCTATCATGTGTCAATTTTGGATCAGTTTTAATTGATTGTTTTCATTATGGATCATACATTCCTGTTTAACTGTATATTTGGTAATATTTGATAAGTGCCAGAACTGCAATTTTTACCTTGGTAAGTGTTGAACAATTTTTTTCCCTATGTGTATTTTTAAGTTTTCTTCTGGGATGCAATTATGTGACTTGGAAACAGTTTGACTCTTTCAGATCTTTCTTTGGAGCTTTTTCAAGTAGCACTAATACATCTAGCTATGGCAAACCTAGACAGCATATTAAAAAGCATAGACATTACATTACTTTATAGAAAAAGGTCCATATGTCAAAGCTATGGTTTTTCTAGTAGGCATGTACTGATGTGAAAGTTGGACCCTAAAGAAGGCTGACTGCCAAAGGATTAATGCTTTTGAACTGTGGTGTTGGAGAAAAACTCAAGAGTCCCTTGNAGCATATTAAAAAGCATAGACATTACATTACTTTATAGAAAAAGGTCCATATGTCAAAGCTATGGTTTTTCTAGTAGGCATGTACTGATGTGAAAGTTGGACCCTAAAGAAGGCTGACTGCCAAAGGATTAATGCTTTTGAACTGTGGTGTTGGAGAAAAACTCAAGAGTCCCTTGGACTGCAAGGAGATCAAACCAGTCAATCCTGAAGGAAATAAACCCTGAATATTCTTTGGAAGGACTGATGCTGAAGCTCCAACACTTTGGCCACCTGATGCAAAGAGCTGACTCATTGAAAAAGACCCCTGATGCTGGGAAAGATTGAAGGCAGAAGAAGGGGACAGAAGAGGATGAGATATTGAATGGCATCACTGACTCAACAGACATGAGTTTGAGCAAACTCCGAGAGATGGTGAGGGACAGNTTTTAAGTCTTTGTTGCAAAGATTGCTTTTTTTTTTCTCATGATAGGTAGTCTGCCCATCATTTTTGAAAGTAATAGTCTAATCACAATAGTTTCTGTTGATTTTTTTAAAATTACAGTACAGAGCGAGTTAATTTTAATTTTCAAAAGCCATATAGACATATGTCATTTGCCATATATACATATATGAATATAAAATATATATATTTGTATACATACTTTTTAATTATTTTGCATAGAATGTATAATTATATATAATTTTTAATACATGCTATTTGGGGATATAATTTCCTTGTTATAATTTTTTAAAGTTTGGGGTTCCTATGTGAATATATTATTAAAACTGTATAACACTTGAAATATATTATTGAAAAACAGACATATGTCCTGGTCCTAGTACAGAATAATGCTTTTAAAAAGTGAGAATTAATTTTTTTTCTCAGGTAGGTGGAGTGTTGTGTTGTGACATTAGGGAAAAACAAAACAGAAGGAAACTTTCCTTTAGGACACGGACCTCAACAGATCCAGAAGATCCTCTATTTTCTACTTTTTGTAGAGAACCCACTCCAGGCAGTAAAATAGTTCTGAGCTGTGAGGTCGTGGCAGCCGGAGCAGTGGCCTCTATTTATGTCCTATGAGCCAAACTGCTGGAACAGGACAAGGATAAAATGCCATTGTTTCTATTGTGGGCTACCTTCTCCACACTTGCTGTTTCAGTGATACGCTGGGTATGAGATCTGTCAACAGATGCTGGTAACACATGATGACGTCTGTAGTGTTATAATGGATGTGGGGCCTAATTATATCCACAGTTCACAGAGTCTCATGGACTGTGGTAATCCTGGCTCTCTGGTATGGAATTCCTCACTACAGACGGACTTAGTGAAAGTATAGTGCTGTGTGTGTGTGTGTGAGGAGAGGTTTCTTTTTTTGTTTTTACATTAATTTTGTCATCTCGACTGTTTCAAAGTGTACAGTTCAGTGGTATTAAGCACATTCATATTGTGTAGTCAGTCTGCGTAACTCTTTCCTTCTTGCAAAAACCCATTAAACTCTGTACCCACTGAACAATAATTTTCTATTCCCCCCACCCCTAGCTCCCGGCAACCACCCTTCTACTTTCTGTCTCTATGAATTAGACCCCTAGGGACCTCCTCCTGGAATCATATGCTATTTACCCTTTAGTGTCTGGTTGATTTCACTTAGCATCATGTCCTCGAGGTTCATCCATGTTCTGTCATGTGTCAGAATTTCCTTACTTTTTAAAGCTGAATAATAATTCACTGACTGTATGGACCACATATTTTGTTTACCCATCATTGATTGATTCACACATGGGTTGCTTCTACCTTTTGGTTATTGTAAATAGTGCTGTGAACATGGGTATATAAATACCTTTTCTTGACCTTGCTTTCAGTTTTTTGTTTTGATTGTGTACCAAGAAGTGAAATCTCTGGTTCTTGTGGCAATAATTCGCTTTCAGTTTTTTGCGGATGCACCGTGCTCTTGCCACAGTTTAGAAGATGTTGAATTTAGCAAGAGTGTGTAGAGGTGCTTCAGAGTTCTCCCCTGCTTTGGGGTATTTGAGAATATTTGTGTTCATGTAAATGGGGCTCTCTTCAGTGGACTTTTAAAACTTCTGGATCTTTGGTGCTTAGAAATAAGTTTCTCTTAGAAGCAAAGAGCACATTCAGCCTTTAATTCAACAGTGGCTTAATTGGGAGGTGACTTGTCAGAGCAGCAATTCTGAATATGTGTGCTATCTCCGTGGGCACAGAGTGCCATCCTTCACCACCCTGCAAGGCTAAAATAGGCCTTTTAAGGAAGTGACTGTGTGTTTCGATACATAAAGGCTTCTTCCATCCTTAATCTGTAAGAGCTAGATGATCAAGACACTTTTCTGTTCATTGTCAATAAGAGAGTTGTTCACTTATTCCACATTCAGCATTCTGATCATTTCTCATTGTTTCTAAAGAAATTCAAGTTCTGTGTATTCACAATTTAGATGGACCAGCTCACCGTTCACCTCAGTGCACCGGCGGTCAGTCCTGCCATCAGAGTAAAATGTTGCCATGTGGGGTCAGGCAGTGGGGAAGGACACTTGTGTGGGAGTAGCTGCCCACAGGTTCGGATTAAATAGAGAGTTCAGAAACTGCCAGTTGCCCCTTTCCATGTTCTGATGAGCAACTGTTGGCTTAGGATGCAGTTGCGGGCTCTTCTACCATGCACACTGGAGTATGCTCCTGCAGGAATTTTTCCTGGGGAAGAAAAGGTGAGAATCGTTCCAACAAGGTGAATGATGAAACCAAGGGCCTGTGAAGTGTCTCAAATTCATGAGCCCTAGATGAACCTCAACTTGGCCATAATTAAGTCACTAAACCTTTAGAGTTGTGTCTCTTCATCTGGAAAATACAGATAAGGGATTCCCTCTCTCTTGCCTCGTATTTTTTCAGAATCAAATGGTCAAACTAGTTTCCATCGAAGGGGCTTTGTAGACCGGACAATGATCTGTAAATGTAAATATTATTGGTATCCTTATGCAGCCAATAGTTGTCAGTTTCATCAAGCAGTGTCGATAGTAATCAGTATTGTGGCTGGACTTTCGAGGGAAGAAGAAGCACATTATTTGTTCCTTAGTGATTTGGATGTACTTTTTTGTGAGTGAAGTAAAATGTACAGGGCATAAACTTAACCATTTTAACCACTTTTAGGTGTACGGTTCAGTGACAGTAGTACAGTCACGTCTGACCTAGAGGGGTGGGATAGGGGAGGGTGAGAAAGTCACCAAGTGGTCAGACCGGGAGTCGGGCCTCGAGACACTCGGCTCCGTGTTAATGGATGTGCTTGCTGGCATGTCTGCTATTTGAGATGTGTTTGAAGAAGTGTGAAGAAGAGAGGAGCTTAACTGAAGCCAGAGATGCAGATTCAGTCCCAGTGTTCTGTGACAACCTAGAGAAGTGGGATGCCGTGAGAGGTAGGAGGGAGGTTCAAGAGGGAGGGAACATGTGTATACTTATGGCTGATTCATGTTGATGTATGGCAGAAGCCAACCCAATAATTGTAAAGCAATTGTCCTCCAATTAAAAATAAATAGATAAAAAATTCAGAGAGAAAATTACATTGGTAAACTGGGATCCAGGTTATAGAGGACCTGGGATGCCAGGGTGAGTGTGGACTTCGAGCTCCAAGAGTGCTACTGGGAATGCTTGAGCTAGGAGGAGCCACATTTCCAGTTGTTTATTGTTTGTAGAATAAACGGGAGTGGGTAAGCGCCTGAGGTGGAGGATCCAGGTAGAACTCATTACAGGGACTATACATTTCAAGTGGTGAGGATTAGAAGCAGTGCTGAGGAAGGCATTGATTTGAGAGAGATCAGGAGGGATTATAAAAAGTATTAAATAACCCCATGTGGTTCCCTTGCAGGCTGTTGTATAAATCCAATTAAGCAGACATGATCTCACCGTTAGAGCTCCTGGACTTAAAACTCAAGATCGTGATACTGACAAGTAACAAAACTAACCAGGAGTACCTGCTTCTCCACTAGGAGATGTGTCTGGGCAGAAAGCTAACCATTTATGGGATGTATCATCCAGGGCAGGGGGCCGAGTGCTGAGGGGCCAGTTGTACATCCAGGTAGATGTTGCCTAAAGAGAGGGATGGATTTTCAGGTATCCAAGGATGTCCAGAGAGAGTTGATAATGGGCAGGCTTATAAGACAGGATCTTGTAGGAGCCCTAAGACACCTCTGCCCCCAGAGTGGCTATTGTTCTCAAGGTGCCCTTGGTTTGCTATGCAGAGTCACGGGTGCAGTAGCTGTAAGCTGGAAAAATCAGTCTTTTTCTCATCATCTTCTTTTAGGTACTGTGATATGTCCTGGAGTCTGCCCTTCACCCTTCAACCTAATTCACCGAGGAAGAAACTTGAACCCCAAATAAGCTTTTCTGAGAGTGTAGGAGGAGGAATAGAACTCTTAGCTGGAAAACCTAATGAACACAGCTTCAGAAAACTGTCAGAATGCCCTGCAGTCTATTGCTGCAGCTGGGAGACACCTACAGAAAAGGCACAGCTCCGGGGTGGGCGGGGGTGCTCCCATGACGAGCAGAGGAGTTGACACGGAATACGTTGGAGGACAGTCAGAACTGTACCACTGTTTCCCTGGGAACGGGACTAGTTCTTCCAGAAAGAACAGAAAGCAAAGATGAGGGGAAATCGCTTGCTAACTACTGTGCTAGACGAATTTCTCAGGCAGGAACATCTCAAACACAAGAGATGGGTCTGTCTAAAGAAGGCTGAGGACTGTGTTTTACACAAGCACCTGTCTGAGCAATTGCACACACACCTCTCAGTATAGCCCCCGACCCACAATTTCCTTGAGCAGAAACTGTCAGTAGAAGGTTGTTCCCTTGCAACCTGTACTGAAGAGCAGAATGGAAGTGGAGCAGGGGCATGGCAGTTCGGCAGCTGTTGATTACGGCCATGCTGGGGACCAGGCTTAGGGCATGGAGTTGGCTCCATCCCAGGCCTTAAGGGGCCTGCAGCATTGTTCAGGAGACAGGGGAGTGAGAAGCACAGAGGAGGGACTGGCTCACAGAATGAAGCGGAGAACATTTCCAGAGCCCCTTCTGCATGGTTCCTGGTCACAGTGCTTGGAAGCATCTTCCTCTCTGGCACCCAGGTGGGGAACCTGGGAGTTAGCCTTGAGCCCTTCCTCTCTCCCAGCCCCTGTGGATCCCACCTCCTAAAGTCTCTCAGACCCTGCCCCTTCCTCCCATCATGTGCTTTAAGGCCCTTCAGAGTCTCTGCGTTAACTCTCTGGATGGGAGCGGTGGCCTCTGCTTTGTCACCCTTCCACACTCCATGCTTGTGCTCAGACTCGTCCCCCTGATGCTGCAGGAGTGATCTTTATGAAACACAAGCCTGGTCATGTATTTCTACTTAGAGCCGCTCTGTGGTTCTGTTTTAAAATTTATTTATGTGGCTGCCTCGGGTCTTAGGAGTGGCACACGGATCTTTGACGTGTTATTTGGGATTTTTCGTTGCCGCACGATGACTCTAGTTGTGGCTTGCAGGCTCCATTGCTCCGTGGGAACTTAGTTCGCCAGCCAGGGATTGATCCCATGTCCCCTGCGTTGCAAGGCAGATTCTTAACCACTGGACCACCAGGGAAGTCTCCCTCTGCGGTTCTTTATTGCCTTGAGGGGGCCTTTCAGACCTCTCACAGGGGTTTGGGAGGTCAGGCCAACCTCTGTCTGCTACTCCTCTTACCTCAGGGGTTCTTGGGGTCATCGTGTTGTTTTTAGTTCATCCCTTTGCTTATACCAGAGTCCAGCCTCCTCCCTGGTTCGGGGAGTTCTTCCTGCTTAGGCCCCTCCTCTAGAACGTGGCTCACTAGATGCTCTCCTGGTCTCTCCCATGAGCAGATACTCTTCTTTGGTCCCCTGGGCCTACTCAGAGTCTGCACTCACATTTGTGAAGTACAGAAATTATAAGTCATATTTCAGAAAAGAATTTAGTACAGTTATTAATAATTTTTTTTTGCAATCTTTGTAACTCCATGAGCTACAGATGTATTAAATCCAACTCACACTAATGTTTAATGCTCCTTAAAGGTGTTTTCTCAAAGCGTTTTCTCAAGTTCCACAAATGATGGATTTCTCCGACTTAGTTCTTATTCCAAGACTGACCCTAGAAAGAGAAACTGCTTAATGATTTTTAAAAGTTGTAAGTTAGAGATTTGGTGGGGAATAAAATAAAACCATACATGTAGATATATTTAAATGATAATAAAATGTGTCACCACACAAATGGACAAAATTCTGATAACCTAGATTTAGTTTCACATGATTCTTTTGTCCAGATTGAAAACCTCTACCCATGTAATAAAATTCCAAATTCATTTAGACAGAGAAATATACATTTAAATTTGTTTTTCTGTATGTAAAACCTGGTAAAACAAGAATGTTTGGAAGACATGCCAGGCTTCACAGTAGCAGAATTAGAAAATAGAGAAGAGATGAAGGTGATTCTGCAGAGTGTGTGGACCCTGGAAAAGAATCTGCCTGGGACAGTCTTGGTATAAGCCAAATCCAGGACTATAGAGTTAGCGTTCTTTGAGTTGTTGTGTGTGTTTGTTTTTGCTAAGGGGTTAAATATTAGGCATCATTCCTAGAGATTACTGTATAATGAAAATAGATGCTTCTTAGTGTCTGTTACAACATGAAAAGGCTTGCTATCTTAGTAAAAAACTCCTGTTTTTAGTAATTGTGAGGGTCAAGTGGACAAGTAGGTGACCATGAGATTGAGGTGGGAGACGACAGCAGCATTTGACATTGAACACATGACTGCATCTTATATAGATCCTTATAACTGAGATTGGCAAATCAAGAAATCCCATCTTTTAGAGTCACGAGGGGTCTTTAAGTTACTTTATCGTAGTCGAACAGGATGGGAAGATAATAATTACTCAGGCGATAATCTCATTGCTTTTTATTAGAATTTTAAGATATTTTGTACTTATTAGGTTGAACCATAGGAAATTTTGGACACTAGCCATTTTGACCTCCCCAAACTGCAGTTTCTTATGGCTCAACCCTATAAAACCACTGTATCACTGCTACTGTCCCACTATATTCGAGGTACAGTATTTGAGCAAGACCATAAAACTGACATCAGCTTGTTTCTAGTCTTATCTCCAGTGCCTTTGGTATTCAACTGGGAAAATAAGAGGGTGATTAGGTTTTTGTAGCAGTTCAATTTGAAAGGTTTAGATTGAGGGATTGACAGCCCATGGAAACATCGAAAAGAAAGGTCAAGCCTAGAGATTTACATGCAGGAGTTATCTGCTCAGAGGCCAAGTTTGAAACTGTTAGGAGGGGGAAGTGGAAGATGTACCTGGCAGACGCTGAGGTGCACTAACATCGAGGGCTCCTGCAGGAAGCAGTAATTACCGAAATATGAAAGCATTGCTTTTCTGGATGAAAACATGCATTTATTGGACGACTTGGAACCACTCAAACTGTCGAAATGTCTTTGCTTTTCTTCCTGGAGAAATCTCACCTTGGTGTTTTGTTGGAACTTTGCCAGTCCATCTGAATCTGGCATTTGAATTGGGTTAGTTGCTAGAACAGAAACCCAGGGACTTGGCACCATGGAATGAGAGCTCTTTTAGCTCATGAGATAAGTTATGGTTTCCAAAGGAAGTGAAAAGCTGTAAGAAACTATTTGTGGTGTGTGCTCAAGTCTGTGACATAAAATCCTTCTGCAACTGGAGTGGCCAAGGCAGGGCCTTCTTGAGGAAGACTTTGTTGTAAATTTGTAAGGATTATTAAGAGAAGTGGTTTCATGACTGAAAAGAATTAGTTTCATCTTAACATACCACATGTAGCATTCAACCACAAGGTAGATTTCTCTTTTTGGTTTTTGTTTATTATTATTATTTGGCTGCACCATGCAGCATGTGGAATTTGGTTCCCCAACTAGGGATTGAACCCGCGCACCCTGAATTGGAAGCTCAGAGTTTTAACCACTGAACTGCCAGGGAAGTCCCTAATATACCCTTTGATTTTTCCTTTCACCCTTGGCTTACCTAGAAATGTGTTATTGAATTTCCAGTGATCTGGGAATTTTCTGGAGGGCTTTTTGTTTCTGATTTCTAACTTAATGCTATTGTGGTCTGAGATACTTTGTAAGACTTTTATCCTTTTAAATTTATTGAGAGTTGTTTCATGGCTCTGAATATGATATATCTTTCTGCTCATGCTGATTCTTCATAATCCCCAAGTCTCATTTGAGTGATTCAAAGTGCCCATAATAGAAACATGCATACACAGTGGGTTTTGTTATAGGAGAGAAAGACTGAGCTCTGGGCATCATGACTGCCAAGGAAGCCCCAACTTTTTCTGTTTTATCGTTTATAAAATTTTAAAAATGAGATGAATGGTGGTCCTCATTTAGATGTTTTGTTTCAAGTTTCTTTTAATCTTGTTTATATTTGTTTTTTCAGTATAACAATACAAGAAAAATAATAAGACAGTAAAAATGATCTTTTAAAATGTGAATTTTTTGCTAGTGGATTAAAAAAAGAGAGGGAGGGGATTTGGCACATGGTTCCCAGTATTCCAAGCTATTCATTGTTATAGGGTAGAGCAGCTTTTTATTGAGAATTTCCAGGCACTGTTTTAACCATACATATTATTTTATTCCAATGTCATGGCAGTCTTAAGAGATGAGTATTGTGATTCTTACTTTTCCATTGGGGAGGTTAAGTAACCCACCTACGGGTGGTTGAGGGTGGGGAAGTGGTAGCTAGGAAATGTACCCAGAATTTTGTCTGTATTACAAAGGTATCTTTCACACTCAAAATTTTATAAAATACAGAGGTGCTAATTATTTTATTGTGTATTTTGATCTGCAAGTGGCAGAGCTGAATTTTGTATCCAGGTGACTTAACTCCAGAGGAGGTGCTATTATTTTTATTTTTAAAAGATGTATCTTGTTGAAGTTTGGTTGATTTACAATATTGTGTTAATCTCTGCTGTACAGCAAAGTGATTCAGTTATGTACATATATTCTTTTTCATATTCTTTTCCATTATAGTTTCTTACAGGATATTAAATATAGTTTTCTATGCTATACAGTAAGACCTTGTTGTTTTATCCATTATATATTGGATTGAACCAAAATATGGGTTGATCAGAAAATTCATTCAGATTTTCTCATAACATCTTATGCAAAAACTCTAATGAGCCTTTTGGCCAACCCAAAATATAATAGTTTGCATCTGCTAAACCCAGATTCCCAATGCATCACTCCCCCAAACCCCCGTTTAAAAGGGTGTGTGTGTCTGGATTTTTTATTTCTAAGGGAGACTATCTGATGAGAATGAGAAGACTAAATCTGAGACATGGGATATATTGTCCTTCCAAGAGTTTCCCATAGTCAGGCTCTAGCAATCACTCTATCCAACAGAAATGCCAGAGGAGGAGCAGAGGGACCACAGGAGAAGCCAACTGCATCCTTCAAATGGAGGCTTATTGGACATGCCACTAAGGCCACATCTTTGGAATTATCCACTGGTCTGTCTGACACAGTTCCAAAAAGAAACTGGAGTTCAAGATGCCTAAGTAATTGAGTCAGTTCCCTTTTGGAACGAGAAAAGGAGACTTCCAGAGGCAAGAGTGCAGATTAGAGCCATCTTCCTGCAGACGTGATGTCTTAGTGGACAAGGATGCTCGCCAAGACTCGGGCTCCATAGACATTTGGCCAGTGGCAGTGCCAAGGACTCCCTTCACTTTACATTGAAAATATCCTCCCTTTCTTATATTTATTTTTAACTTATTATAGAAAATTTCAAGCATACACAGAAGCAAAGAGAACATATAGTGAATCCCTCTGAACCCTACTGGGCAAGTTTCATAAATAAAGGATGCCCGGCTCTTCCCCCAACCTCAGTTTTATTGAGGTGTCATTGAGAAGTGAAAAATTGTATATATTTATTATGCCACATGTTTTGATAAATGTGTACATTGTGAACTAATTACCAGGGATGTGCAATCCTAAAAGGAAAAAAAAAATTATGTTCAATAGATGCTTTATTCTTTAAACAAAATTGTGAAGCAAAACTGCCAAGTGAGCCAATTGTTGCCTTCCCTGTTTTGAAAGTTCTGGCTCCTCCCCCAGACCCAGGCTTCCTGCTACCTGCTTTTGAACATCCAGGCCTCTTCCCTGCTCTGCTTGGACACCTCTCCTAACCCCCAGTTCCCCTGATAATTTCTCACAGTGTTATTTATGATTATGTTATGATTGTCTATTCCTAAAAACTAAAGATTTTTAGGCAAGACTTGCCTTTCCAAGGATCATCAATTTTTTTTTAACTTTTTTTTGGCTGCATTGGGTCGTGGTTGCTGTGCACGGGCTTTCCCTTGTTGTGAGGAGTGGGGGCTTCCCTCTAGTTGTGGTGTGCAGACTTTTCATTGCAGTGGCTTCTCTTGTTGCAGAGCCTGGGGTCTAGGGCACAAAGGTTACAGCAGTTGTAGCACGCAGGCTTAGTTGCCTCACAGCATGTGGAATCTTCTTGGACCAGAGATCAAACCATTGGTAGGTGGCTTCTTAACCACTGGACCACCAGGAGTGTCCAGCGGATCATCAATGTTTTAACAGTGACCTTTCTAAGACAATAATGCTGTTGTCTTATTCCTAGTTCCAAGAAGAACCCTAATGGTGAATTTCGGGCTCGGAAGGGGAAGACAACAAAATTGTGCCAAGAAACCTCTGTCGGCAGAAGCAGTCTTTTAACATCCTGTAAACGTGGTGGATGGGTTCACCATAGTTTGTGGCCTCATGTGAGAAGGCAGTACTGGAAGGCTGTTTCTCTTCTCTGCTGCAGACTGATCAGATGAATCGATCCCATAGCCTCCGTCAGGGTTATTGGTCTGACTCCTGTGACCATTGCTTTTACTGCTTTGAGTGGGAGGCTTGAATTTGAGACACATGGTGGGAACAGTGTCTGAAGATGCTGAATTTGACACCTCTGTATCTTTATTATTTCCTCCACCGCCCCAGAAGAGAGCCAGAGGAAGGAGTCGAACAGACATATAACATGTCTTTGGGGAAAGGTTATTTTTAGGGGCAGTCTTGCCAAGACTGCTTCCGGAGCTTTTATTTAGACATAGATCAGGTCCTCACCTGCTTAGGTATGTGAATTTCTAGGGGAGGCCTGGAAGGGATAGGAGCTTTTATTTAGACATAGATCAGGTCCTCACCTGCTTAGGTATGCGAATTTCTAGGGGAGGCCTGGAAGGGATAGGGACTATCTGCGTGTAGCAGTTCCAGGCCACCTCCTTCCTTGCAAAGATTTATTTTATTTGTTTCCCAGCTTTACTGAGATGTAATAGACATTTAACACTGTGTTAGTTGAAGGCATATAGCATGAGGCCCATTTTCAGTTCTTTATGAAAGGAAATGAGGAACAGGGGGAGATTGAGCCCAGAGGTCGGGTGACCCCCTCATCTAGGTTTTCCCAGGACAACCTCAGTTGTGGCTCTTGTCCCAGAGTAACTATAAATAGTGTCCCCTTTGACCCTCAGAGGTAGTCCGGCTTAGACTTCAAATTCTGTGGTCACTCTGTTCAGAGGAGATACACAAGGCCGTTTCAGAGAAGGTCAAAATAATATTGAGACCCAAATAATTTGTATATTGAACAATAATGTCTTTTCGGAAAGTTCTGGCCTATTTCTGAATTTGAAAAAATGCAAATATTAGTGAAATGAGAGTTCTAAAACTTCGACAGATTTAAATATCACAGCCCAGTAATTTCTGAGTCTTCTAACTCATGAATCCTTTGGAAGACCAAGCCTTGCAGCCAGCGGTGGGAGTGAGCCCTATGTCTGAGGTACGGGACCACTGACCTTACTGGAGGCCTCCCATGGGCCAGGTTTCCCTCTGAGATCCACATCGCTGTTGTCATTTTGGTAGTTTCTATACCATCTGTGTAGTCTTGTAAGTAGTATTTATGCTCATACCTCAGATAGTGTGATAATAATATGTGCTAGACTTTAAGGGTGCTGATTTTGCACATCTAGAAAATTAAGGATTTTCTTTACCCGTGGCTCAGGGTAAAGAGGTCGCCTGCCAATGCAGGAGACATGGGTTTAATCCCGATCCCTGATTCAAGCAACTAAGCCCATGCTCCAAAGCTATTGAGCTTGTGCTCTGGTGCCTGGGAGCTGCAACTACTGAGGCCCTGTGCTACAGATTCTGAAGCCCATGCACCCTGGAGCCTGTGACCCACAACAAGAGACACCACAGCAATGAGAAGCTCGCACATGGCAACTAGAGAGTAGCCCCCACTTGCAGCAACTAGAGGAAGGCCATGTAGCAAGAAAGACCCAGCACAGTAAAAGATAAATAATAAAAGTAAATAAAAAACCTAAAGTGCCAATCGCTCAGTTGTGTCCAACTCTTTGCAACCCCCTAGACTGTAGCCCACGAGGCTGCTCTGTCCAACGAATTCTCCAGGCAAGAATACTGGAGTGGGTAGCTGTTCCCTTCTGCAGGGGATCTTCCTGACCCAGGAATCAAACCTGGGTCTCCTGCATTGCAGGTGGATTCTTGACCACCTGAGCCACCAGGGAAGCCCCCAAAATCTGAGTTAAACATTATTAAAATATCTGGACCTATTTCCAAGGTCAGATCTCTTAAGTTTGTTTTTATGACAGCTTAAGTCTTTTTCTTAAAAAAATTATACATATCTTTAGAGACTTGAAAGTCTGATAGTAAAGTGGTAATAAGTATATTTAATGTGAGATAAAATTATGTTTAACATGAAATTGTCCCTTCTGTGATGAGCCGTGGGAGTCCTCTAAGGTAGAGTAGTCACCATGGGAGTCCTCTAAGGACTTGGTCAGGAAGCAGGGAAATTGCTATCGGAAATACCTGGGGGGTGACTGTGGGGCTATTGCTGTCACTGGTGTCTGGGTAACTAGATACTAAGGACTCCAAAGGATTTCTCTTCCATGGCCCTTGGACTTGGACAGTGTGTACCTTCTCCACGGGGCATTTTTTGTTGTTGTTGGAGTATCGTTGATTTACAGTGTGGTGTTAGCTTCAGGAATATAGCAAAGTGAATCAGTTATACATATATATATGTCTATTCCTGTTTTTTTTAAAGATTCTTTTCCCATATAGGCCATTACAGAGCGTTGAGTAGAATTCTCTGTGCTATGCAGTAGATTCTTATCACTTATCTATTTTATATGACATTTTAAAATGTGATATTGAACTAGGGATTTCTACTGTGAAACTTAACAACAACAAAAAAAAAGCCTTGAAGTAGCACTTTATCAAGTGATTAACTTCAGAAATGTAGACTTGCTGGAGTATGTCCAATTCAAGTCGCTTTCCTTTTTCAGGTAGAATGACGAAGGCTGCGGAAAGTAAAGCTAGTTAGCATAATTACAGCTAAGAAGAGAAGGGCAGAGAATCTAATCTAACAGATTGTATAGGCTTTACTAAACTACTTTTTGGAGATACATTTTCAAATAATTGCCCAAGTCATATGTCTTTATTACAGAAAATATGGAGAAGAAATTTTTTATAGTCACACCATAGAGAAAACTAGTGTTAACATTTTGACATACTGCCTGCTAGATGACTTGAGGCCATAGTTGAAAAGCATATATTTATGTTTTATACTATAATATGTATTGTCTTAAATGGCTTAGGATATGAAGACTTTTGAACACTTTGCCCTCAGCATGAGCCCTAGGGAAGAACTTCTTGATGAAGGAAGTGCCAGCCTGGTTCCCTCCAGTGGCAGGAGCTTTGGAAATGCCCAGTTTCCCTGTTTTGTAGCCCTTCTGCTTTCCAGAGCTTTCCTTATATGTAGTGCAAACCTGTGGATGGAGCTGACTGGGGACTGTTACCCACTTAAAACCATGCTAGGGTTCAAACGACCAGCACAAAGCATGTGGTGTATTCCAGAGAGCCATTTCCTTCAAAATAAGCACTTTTAATTTTTCATTGTAGGCAACCATTTATTTGGGTCCCTGAAAATAGTAACAGTATGGTGATCTTGAATTAAAGTATATTTATTTTGCTGTCTGGGTAGAACAAGCTGCTTCCCCAGTTGCCGGGATGGTCTGGGGGGAGGGGATGGGGAGGGGATGTGGAGGGAGAGAAAACATCAGTAAGCTTTTCTTTAAGCTTGAATTCATCCTCAAGAAGAGGGTCATGAAAGTACAATAAATGCTGCTCTTGCCTGTAACCAAGGAACAGTTGGGTCTGCCCTGACCCAGAGCCGTGTCTTGCACATCATTACCCAGGCTCCAAGGGAACAAGTTATTTTGGGAAGCATAGCTCAGGATCAATCATATGTAAGGCTGTTTGTTGGGAGCCTTAAATGCTTGCTTACCAGAAAGTCCTCAAAGGAATTCTTCACCAAGGTTGTGCCAGCTTGGGGGAGGCAGGTGTGACCCCACGCAACTCCCAGCCAGAGGCTAAGTCAGGTTGTTGGCCTCAGGAAATCTTTAAGCTCAGATGACCAGGCATCAGTAGCTTTCATGTGGTTCTTTGAATGTACCTTTTTTTTTTTCAATTGGTTTTAATACTTTAAAACAAAAATGACCAAAACTTTGATTCTATGGATATTTGATTTGGTTCGCATATGCTTCCAGTCCTAAAATTGTTTGGGAAGTAACTGCATATTGCTAATCTTAATTTTCTTTTTTTCCATTTAACAGTTAAGATGGGGAGTTTTGTCGAGATCATTTAATTGCCCTTTAGAAGACAGAATGCTGTAACTTTTTAGAAGATTTGTTTCTAATTGTAATTACTTTACAGTGTTCTGTTGGTTTCTGCTGTACAGCAGTGTTGAATCAACTGTAAGTGTACATATATCCCCTCCCTTTTGAGCCTCCCTCCCACCCATCTAGGTCACCACTGAGCAACGGGCTGAGCTTCCAGTGCTATACAGCAGGTCCCCACTAGCTGTTTTACACTTGGTAATGTATATGTGTCAACGCTGCTCTCTTAATTTGTCCGACCCTCTCTTTCCACTGCTGTGTCCACAAGTCTGTTCTCTCAATAACTGAAAAACATCCCTTGGAATTAAAGTAAAGGTAGTTTGGATTGCAAACTGGTATCTGATCTGTGGTTCAGAGAACTGTTGATGTCCTTGCTAGGTTGCCTCTGTCTTGAGGACTACAGAGATGTAAAGATGAGTAATTGCGGCTGAAAGAATTAAGGAATGAGTAATAAAGACTCCTGTAAGTGGTAATAAAATGTTTGTAGGGAATTTTCTTGAGTGGGGAAGAAATTAACAGATGGAAATATACTTTAGCTTCTAGAGAAATGTATGATTTTTTTTTTATGAGACAGAGAAAAGTGCTAAATTATTCAACCCAAATCCAATATTATTTATGGTGATCTGTATAAGAGGGAACACGGGGACACACATTGGGATTGAAATGAAAAAGGAATGCAGTAAGCTGAGGCTTCTGACAGTTGTCATTTTCACAGGACAAGGGAAGTGTACTGTCGTTAATACCAGTGAGTGATAGGCTTCAGTTAGTTCTGTACTGTCGTTAATATCAGTGAGTGACAAGCTCCAGTTAGTTCAGTGTTTCATTCTTTTTTGTAACATTTTTGTTCACGTCCTTTCTATTTTTTATTGTAATATAGTTGATTTGCAATATTGTGTTAGTTTCTGGTATACAGCAAAGTGATTCAGTTATACATCCATACATATATGTATGTATATTAGCATATTCTTTTTTGCATTCTTCTCCATTATGAGTTATTACAGAATATTGACTACAGTAGGACCTTGTCATTTATTTTATATATATTAGTTTGTATCTGCTAACCCTAAATTACTAATTTATCGCTCCCCTACCCTCACCCCTCTTTGGTAACCACGTATTTGTTTTCTGTAGATATCATTCTTGTGCATTGATTACTACTGGCCTTCATCAAAATCAGATCAGTACAATTTAGATTGGAATAGTGCCTATTTTAGCACATTTGAATGTTTACCTCTTTTTAGAAGAAAGACTCTAAAACTATAAGACCGTTCTTAAGTAAAGGTAAAATCATGACTCTCATATAAGCAGAAAAATAAACACGTGTTAAAGATTATATTCAACTAACTCATGAGAAAACTGGAAAGGTATTATTCCAGCTGGTTCAAAAGAGAATCTGAAGTACAGTTGTACATTTATAGATGAGGAGTATTGAAACTAATGTCCAAATATCGGCAGATGACTTTTCGATGGGAGCAAGGAGGATTGTCCCTGAACTGAACAAAAGGCATTCCTTGTCTGTAGAAAGGAACCGGTCTGCCTTGCTCTCACTCATCTATTGGTTAGATAGATGAGCTGAAGAATAGTGTAGAAGGGGTGCTGTAGACAGCGTGCCACTTGACCTTCGGAGCTCTGATTTTCCTAACATAAAGCCCCTTCTTATTTTAAAAATTTATTTATTTTTTAGTTGAAGGCAATTGTTTTACAGAGTTTTGTTGTTTTCTGTCAACCATCTACAAGAATGAGCCATAGGTATACATATATCCCCTCCCTCTTGACCTTCCCTACAGACCTTATTTAGCTATTTCCTTTCCAAATTCCATGACTTTAATCTGTCCCATCCTTTCTGGAAGTTATGAAGGAGACTCCATATATCAGACAGACAGATCATTCCTTAAACCAGAATTAGTCTGGGCTAGACTTGGCTTTGTTTAAAACCTGAAAAGCATTGTTGTCCCATTAGGCAGCCTTGAGGATCATTAGCACATTTTTTTTTTTTTAATCTATTCTGAACATCCAGGGCCTAAATGGAAGTCAGTTTTATGAACCTGGTGATTGAAGTCTAAAATTCATGATGAAAGCCAGAGCTGGTTAGGACTGTGTTTTCAAGGGCTGGGAAAGCCATTTTTACCCTCCCCACTTCAAGTGTCACCCATTAGCCAGATTCTATTTTTAGATCCTCTTCAGTAGTGAGGATTTTTATGAGTAGTGAGCCATTTTTTGGGTGACAAGATTATAGACCCCTTTTTATTTTATTTTTTTTTAAACATTTAAAGGTTAGTTAAGTTTGACATAATAAGAATCTTCAAAAGCCTGGAAGTTGACCAGGTAGAGATTTCTAGCTCTGCGGTGGTTTTTACTTTTTCAGTTTAAAAAAATCTGATAGCTGTCTTCTTTGTCCCAGAAAGTCAAACAAGATGTTATTTAGCAAATAGTTACTGAGTGCCACTGTGTCCCAGGATACAGTGTCTGGAAGACAAAACAAAAATCCCATCTTTGGGAATTCCCTGGCAGCCCAATGGTTAGGACTCTGAGCTTCCAAGCTGGGGATCAGGGAACCAAGTTTCCCACAAAATGTGTGGTGCAGGGGAAAAAAAAAAGAAATCCCAGCTTCACTTACACAGACATTTTTCACTTTCACAGACATTTTTAGAATGTTCTAGGTGGTGGTGTCACCCACCAGGTATTTCTGAGAGGATTTTTCCTGCTCCTGTACCAAGTCCTTAAAGCCTTCTCATGGTGACAGCCCTACTTGAGTTGCTCGTAGGCTTTGACACTCCTTAATTAGAGATTGTTAGCTATTCTCACATTGCCTAGAAAGAAAGCCTGAATCCTACTTGTAGGCAGTATTCGTTGGGGATGAATCAGTGGGAAAAGCCTGCCTCTCTTTTCTTTTTTCTCTTACTTTGTCTTTGAGTCATTAAATTTGTGTTTTTGTGTATTCCTGATACTCAGATGAAAAGCTGTATGTTGGTACTGTGAAGGCTCCAGTTTGTTTATGACTGAAATTGTCACCATTTAAGCTGGAAGTATTAAAAACTTGAATGGGTCCTGGCTCTGTATGGGTGCATACAGGTGTACCTGCTGGGTGCTGGGTTCATTAGGTGATACAAAGGTGGATAAGGCAGGACTAGAGACTACTGCGGAGAAGGCAGTGGCACCCCACTCCGGCACTCTCGCCTGGAAAATCCCATGGACAGAGGAGCCTGGTGGGCCGCGGTCCATGGGGTCACTAAGAGTCGGACACGCCTCAGCGACTTCACTTTCACTTTCCACTTTCATGCATTGGAGAAGGCAGTGGCAACCCACTCCAGTGTTCTTGCCTGGAGAATCCCAGGGACGGGGGAGCCTAGTGGGCTGCCGTCTATGGGGTCGCACAGAGTCGGACACGACTGAAGCGACTTAGCGGCAGCAGCAGCAGAGACTACTGTGTTCATTTTGTGGATCTTTGATGCATAATATATGTGTCTGTGGGCATATGGAAAGCCTGAGAAACCAGTTGTGGGCCTTCCATTTGCAATGGAGTGCAATGGAATTTGCCTTTTTGCATGAGTTAACTTTAAGGCTGTTTGTATGTATCATGAACCAAGTTCTGATTCCCATGTAGCCCTTCATATTAACTCTCCCTTAGAAGTAAGGTTTTTTTTTTTTAACGCATGGACAAAATATTTTTACCCTTTATGAGCAAACACTAGTATTGTAAGCACTGTGTACCCCGAGGAAGTTCAGATATGCCAGTGGTGTCCTCGGTTCTTTGAATGGTGGGGTGAGTATCTGTGATAGACCAGGAAAAGCAGAGAACTGGTGTGGTTCTGGGTCCATGCATCCCTCTCTGTCTGTGTATAGCAGCAGTCTGTGAAATGTGCTGAACTGACAGTGCGTTTATACTCAGTTTATCAGAGGTGGAGTATCTCCTATGCTCAGGTAGACATAAATTGTGACTGTGGACTGTCTTTATTTTTCTATGCAGTGACTTACTTCCCTTTCCATTGAAACCCCAAAGCACCTCAAATTTCTTTGAATTTCCATCACCCACTGCTTGCTGTTCTCTTGTGTTCCTGTAGCATTTATATTTGCAAAATATTTTGCAGTCCCCTACAACTCATCATACTTCCCAGCCAATTCATTGTATTAGGTTCATGATGCATTGCTTAGGGGAAGAAATAAGCCACAGGATTGGTAGAGGCAAACTATTATTTATAGGACGGATAAACACCAAGTCCCGCTGTCTAGCACAGGGAGCTATATTCAATATCCTGTAATAAACCGTAATGAAAAAGAATATGAAAAAAATATACATGTGTATAACTGAGTCACTTTGCTATACAGCAGAAATTAACACAACATGGCAAGCCAGTTGTACTTCAATGAAATTTAAAAAAAGAAAAAAAAGTCACAGGAAAGATGAGCTGACTTGCCCACACCAGACGCTGACTTGGTCACAGAGCCAAGCTCGGGCTTTTAGAACTGGTGGTTTTTAGGGACTGCTAACCTGAGCTGTTGTGTGCTATGTTATCCAGCAGGATCTTGGAGACTAAGCAGAGATTTATGGGCACAGAATAAAAGGGCTACCCACCATGCCATTAGCTGCCTGGTTATGCCAGTTATGAGAATTTTAGGGCCCCAAACGGACTTCCGAGATATCTGGTAATTAATTGCAGCACATACAGCATCCTTAGAAGGAACACTCTTCTGCTTACTTACTTCTTGCTTTGAATGAATTATTTAAAATGTTGTGTATAATTGAAAAGTGTGCTTGGGTGCTTGGCAACCTTGAAGTTTTGGAATTTTTAAAAAATCATTATGATCTTGATTGATGATTAGTCAGTGTTCATTGTGCTGAACAGTTGGTCACCATTGTGAATGACTGCTGAGTCCTGAGAGCTATTCTAATGTTAAACACCAGCAGAAACACCTTCCCGCCCCCTCCCCCCCCTCTCACCCAACC
>SJYA01003068.1:0-14799 GCA_006410615.1 Neotragus moschatus | reverse complement strand
CAACCAAAAAACCCTCCCCTCCCCCCCCCCCCCGCCCCTGCAATCGCATTAAATTTTGTTCTTTTTTAAAAATTGACATATACTTGATTTACAGTGTTGTGTTACTGCTGTACAGAAAAATGATTCAGTTACATGCACGTATACAGTCTTTTTCTTTTATATCCTTTTCCCTTATGGGTTCTCATAGACTTTTGCATTAGATATCTGTGTTATACAGTAGAACATTGTTTATCCGTCCTATAAGTAATAGTTTGCCTCTTCCAATCCCGTGGCTTATTTCTTCCCCTAAGCAATGATCCATGAACCTCATACAATGAGTTAGTTGGAAAGTATAATGAATTGTAGGGGACTGGAAAATATTTTGCAAATATAGATTGTGTAAGAGCACAAGAGAACAGCAGTGGGTGTTTTTATCTATATAAAAGCTTGCATCTGCTAACCCCAACCTTCTACTCTGTCCCTCTTCCACGCCATCCCTCTCCCAACTCCTCCCCCTGACAACCACCAGATTCACCATCCCTCTCTCAACTCCTCCCTCTGACAACCACCAGATTGTTCTCTTGTGTCCCCGATCCTGAGAAACACCTTTTAAATGTTTTTAAAGTTGGTAGAGTGTCTGACCCTTTCAGTTTAAGGTCACTCTGCTGATTTTTCTGATGTGATTCTGGTGCGTTTTTCTGATGTGATTCCGGGCATTGTGGCATTGTGCAAACTCACCCAGTGCTGTTCCCCCATGGTGCGTGGGTCAGGGTCTTTCTGGATGAGGGGTGGGGAAACTTTGAGGTGAACTACGTGGCTGCCTCTACCAGCCACGTGGGTTGCATTGATCTGCCCCCTCAGAGGAGCAGCTCCCTGCCCTTGAGGAGGGCAGTGCCTCCTTACTTAAAATGCCAGAGCTGCCCCACTTCTCCTCCCTTAACCAGACGTTTTATAGAATGTGTGCATCTTCCTAGACACTCCCACCCCCTGCCTTACTTTTCAAATATTAAAAAAGGACCAGGATAGTAATTAGAAGTAATCCTGGCAAATTGGGAATTTGTGAAGTGGAAAAGAAAACACGGTTATAATGATTATTGTAAATAGAAAAAGAAATGGAGCGTTGTTAGAAAATTGACTTAACAGAGTTGTAGTTTTCAATAGTTTTTTGCAGGAGGCTGTTCAGAGCTATTGTGATAATAGATTGTGTCGCCCAGCTGGCCTTTGTATTTCTTCTCCTGATAACCTTTTGAATTATTTCATAAAGCTGATTGTGGCAATTTTTTTGGTAGCTGGGAAAGTGTCAGGACATGAAGGGCAAATAATTGCATGGCCACCTCATGTGAAGATTTGACTTATTGGAAAAGACCCTGATGCTGGGAGGGATTGAGGGCAGGAGGAGAAGGGGATGACAGAGGATGAGATGGCTGGATGGCATCACCGACTCAATGGACGTGAGTTTGAGTGAACTCTGGGAGATGGTAATGGACAGGGAGGTCTGGCATGCTGCAGTTCATGGGGTCACAAAGAGTCAGACACGACTGAGCGACTGAACTGAACTGAGAGTCAGAAATAGAATCTGAGTTCCAAGCCATGATAGTGAGCTGGACCGGGCCCCCCACTCCCTCTTGGGGACCACTATTTCTGCTCACCTGGGGCTCAGTTGTCTTGCCCAGAAACCCATACTCTAACTCTCTTGATGTCTTTACCCGTGGATGACAGTAAATGCTAATAAGCAAACTCAAAATTGTAGAAAACGCTGATGCTGCCTTAAACTGGTTTTGACTCGACAGACAGTGCTGCTTTTTAAGTATGGTTGATTTACAGTGTTGTATTAATTTCTGCTGTACAGCAAAGAGATTCAATTATTTATATACATTTCTTTCTTTTTAAATATTCTTTTCTGTTGTGGTTTATCTCAAGATACTGAATATATTACAGCTCCCTGTGCAATAGAGTAGGACTTTGTTGTTTATCCATTCTTTATATAATAGTTTGCATCTGCCAACCCCAAACTCTCAGTGACAATGTTGTTTTATAATTCGTGGATTTAAAAGCTGAAAGTTATTCAGGCTTACCTAGTCCAAACTTCATGCTGATGTGCCCAAATGTCCCTGCCCTCAGTAAAACCTGTTCTGTTTCGTTCAGAAATGCTCAATGACTGACGTGAGTCTCCATGTTAGGAAATGTGACCTCAAATTAGTATTTTATGTAGTTATTATGAAAATAAAAGCTGGTCCACAAAATCTAAAGGAGATTGATATCTGTTATGTTGCCAGATTTTTGTTTGGAGAAAATGGAATAGTAAATTGAACAAGGGTAGTCTTATAGGAGCCAGCCCAGTTCTACAGCCTTATTGCTAGAAGAATTAATAATAATTAACTGATGGCATGAAATGGACTCAGAGAACTGTGTCAGATTCAGGATTGATTTTTCTTTCTTTTGGTCCTTTTTGGTGTCAGATGGTGATGTCTCCCAGGTAGAGATGCAAACTTGTGTTATTTTAACAATATAATTAATCACAGATATTACTCATTTTCATGGAAAGATGTTGTTTTCCCCTCTCTCTTTGGAATAATCTACAATGTACGTTGTTATAACTGTAGGCTTAATTAACTTAAAAGGGAACTAAATACAAGTACATAATGTTCAATAACTCAAGCATATCTCAACATTTCAGTGAGGATCTAAGTACTTTTTTGGTCATTAAGCATAGTGTACTGATTATCGTGACATATAATTTAACTCTGAGAAAGGCAATAGAGTCTCTATGGACTTGGAACTTGGCTAGTAAGTTCTTCAAAGAAGAAGCTGTGCCTTCTGAATGGAGATAGCAATTCGTGCTAACGGATATTCTTAGGAAACTCCTACAACTGATATTTTTCTTTCTTTTTTTTAAAAAATTGTATATTATATTAGAGTACAGTCGATTTCTAGTGTGTTTCAGGTGTAGAGTTCCCTGTGCTGTGTAGCAGGTCATTTTGGTCATCTGTTTTATGTGTAGCAGTGTGCATGTGTTAATCCCAGACTCCTCTAATTTACCCCTTCCCCCAACCTTTCTTCTTCGGTAACTGTAAGTTTGTTTTCTGCCTGTGAAGCCATTTCTGTTTTGTAAATAAGTTCATTTGTGTCATATCTAGATAGACACATAAGTCATGCCATATGATATTTGTTTTTCTCAGACATACTTTGCTTAGTGTGACAGCCTCTAGGTTGCTTCCATGTTGCTGCAGGTGGCATTATTTCATTCTTTTTATGATTGAGTAATATTCCCTGGTATATATGTACCACATCTTCTTTATGCATTCATCTGTCAATGGACATTTAGGTTGCTTCCCGGTTTTGGCCATTCCGACTGACATTTTTCTCAACCACCGTGTTGTAGGGGTTGAAGAGCGTTTTCTGGCTCTCTAGATTATGTTCAGGGGTATAATGGAGCTGTACCTGATGATCATTTGAATATCCTTCCGGCTTTTCACATGAAAACATAATACTGCAAGTTGTGGGCACAGAGCCTTAACCCCCAGTTGTTTTCCTCTGCTCTCTGTTTTTTCAGCGTTTCAGTACAGTGGCCAGGGAGGGTGCCATATGAGCAGGGAGACCAATCTACACCCACTGTCCTTCCTGGCCGGTGACTCATGGGTTATGATTCTGTATATTTCAGGGGGAAATGCTATTATTTACTCCTCTGCCAAAGGAATGTATACACAGTGAGACAAAGACTCCCGTGCCTTTCCATCTTTCAGTGACTGAACACTCATTCCTTTAGCTTTTAAAGTATAATTGATTAAAGCGTTAATTTCAGAGACGTATAGCAGAGTGATCCAGTTATACGTATGTCTGTTCTTTTTCAGATCCTTTTCCGTTATAGGTTACTATAAAATATTGAGTATAGTTTCCTGTGCCATACAGGAGGTCCTTGTTGGTTATCTATTTTATACATAGTAGGGTGTATCTGTGAATTCCAAACTCCTAATTTATCCTTCCCCCCTTCCTCTTTGGTAACCATAAGTTTCTTTTCTATGTCTGTGAGTCTATTTTTGTTTTGTATATAAATTCATTTGTATTCCTTTTTTTAAAAAAAATCTACATATAAGCGATACATATGATTCTTATTTTTCTCTGACTTACTTCAGTTAGTATGATCATCTCTAAGGTCCATCATTCCCTTAGCTTTGTCATGAGTATCTTAGGAGGGTGAGAAGGACTAGGAACGTCAGCCTTTTCTATCTGTGAGTAGATGGTTATGTGTTTTCCCATCTTGGTTCTCTTTGTGTGGCTCAGAAAGATTGTTTTAATGTGCTTAATTTTAAGATGCAGAAAGGATCTATAGAGACTTCCCTGATGGTTAAGAGTCCGCCTGCCAATGTAGGGGACACAGGTTCAGTCCTTGGTCTGGGAAGAGCCCACATGCTTATGGAACAATTAAGCCCAAAAGCCACAACTCGAGAGCTTGTATGCTGCAACAAAAGATCCTGAAGCCACAACTAAAACCTGACAGCCAAGTAGATGAATACTAAAAAAAAAAAGTATATTTGTTTATCACTAGGTGAACAGGAGCAGAGAAGTAGCTCTTTTCTAGGAAAGAGATAGAGGGAGGTTTGAGTTGGAGGCAAGGGAGGAGGTTAGAGAGCCTTAATGTGACAAGGCAGCATCTGAGATGGACCCTAGGCTGGGGGACATTGACCTCTTTCCTCGAGGGACTGTGTCTGGTTTATAGAACACCATTCCTTTTAAGAAAGGACACCTGCCTTGGTAATCTGGTTTGAACCAAGAAGCTTCCTTTCAAAACCACATGGACATACCTTGGTTCCATTTCAGTTCTCCAGGATTTAGTTCGCTGGGACCTTAAAGATGCACGTTGCCATCAAGTAACAAGAAAATCCACAAAGATGCCTTTTAGGTACAATGTGTGGGATTTTGTTGCTGCTGTGATGGCTTTCATTTTTATCTCCTCCATGATTTGTAGCTTTTTACGGAAGCAGGGGACAATGGGAAAGGCGTGGAAGAAACGGTCTCTGCGGGCCACGGTAATGAAAACTGTAAATAGAGTGAAAATTAAACAGTCTAATAAAGCTTAAAATTCCTCTTCAGAATGCACTGGCCTCTTTGCAAGCTATTATCACAAAGCCATTGGGGTCCTTTTTTGCATTGAAGTTAGTTAGTCACCACCTTTATTGGCCCTTCGGAATACTCATTTAAGAAAGTGAAACTTCATTACACTTAACGGACTAAATTGACCTTGTAGATTCAATTCATTCTCTGGCTTACCACAACTGAATAATTATCTATGGTAAATTACCTTCATCGTATGCATGCCTATAAAAAGGTGGTATCCAACAGACGTTCAGTGTTCCACAGTGGGGGGTCAGGAACTGCACTGATTTCATGAATAGACTTGGGGATCTATCCAGAAGTGCTTCTGATACTTGTATTATGAAGGGCCTTAAATAACATGGTAACAAAGTAAGGAAATTTACACTAGCAATATTTGCACGTTTTAAAGTAGAATCTAGATAAAGACAACTCAATAAAGTTGTTTTTTGAGCTGAGTTTTCTGAGTTGAGTTTTTAATTTTTTTCTCTATCAATTCCATTAAAAAAAATCACAACCTGCTATATTCTCTTTTGCCTTTCCCAAAAGATTAGGAATATGGTTAGTCTTGGTATTGTCAGAAAAAACAAACTGAAAAACTACTTTCAAAGTAGTTTTGCTTGCTGAAAATGGGACCTGGGAAGTTATTTTAACTATATGAACTTGGTTATCTGGAAGCAGCCTAAAATGTTCATCCAAGGAACTAGTTCAAAAAAGATGGTATATAGTGGAATACTATGCAGCCATAAAAGGAGTGCTCTTTGTTGATAGTGAATGATCCCCAGGTTATATTTTTCTTTCTTTCTTTTTTTTTTTTGTTAAAGCAATTGCTAAATGTTTATTTTTTAAATTTATTTTAATTGGAGGCTAATTACTTTACAACATTGTAGTGGTTTTTGCCATACATTGACATGAATCAGCCATAAATTAAAAATCCAGGTGCAGAACAGCGTGTATATTATGATTTATGTTAAAGGGATAGAGAAAATGATGTATGTGTCTGTGTTTACACATGTGTAGAATGTTGTTGAAGAGAAACACAAGAAACTGAATCTCTTTGTTGTTCCTTCTGGGGAAGGAAACGAGGCGACTGAGAACAGGAGTGGAAAGGGAANTAAATTAAAAATCCAGGTGCAGAACAGCGTGTATATTATGATTTATGTTAAAGGGATAGAGAAAATGATGTATGTGTCTGTGTTTACACATGTGTAGAATGTTGTTGAAGAGAAACACAAGAAACTGAATCTCTTTGTTGTTCCTTCTGGGGAAGGAAACGAGGCGACTGAGAACAGGAGTGGAAAGGGAAGCTTTCTCCTTTATACCTTTCTGTATCCCTTGAATTTTGAATAACAGATTCTTGAAATAAAAGATAGGCAATAATAGACTCTTGTTAATAATCTTAGCTTCAGAACAGAAATGATGATTATCTAGACTTGCACTGTCCGGTAGAACTTTCATGTTCCATGTCTACACCATCCAACATAGCCGCCACTAGTCCTGTGTAGCTTTTGAGCACTTGAAAGGTGGCTTGTACAGCTGGGGGACTAAAATTTTAATTTCCTTTAATTTTAATTAATTATATTTAAATAAGTGTGTCAGTGACTATCATATTGGTTAGGTGCAGGTCTAGAGTATATGACTTAGGGTATCTCTCTGTTTAGACTGGAATAAGGTGTGTTTTGGGAGAAATAATTATTAGTTTAGGCTCTCACAGTAACATTTATTATTGTAAATCTAAGAAAATACCTACATTTTCTTTTTACCCTAGAATTTAATGCCATCACACATTTCTTCTTAAAAATTTATTTTATTGGAGTAGAGCTGATTTGCAATGTTGTGTTAATTTCTTCTGTACAGGAGAGCGATTCAGTTATATATATATATATATTCATTCTTTTTCATGTTTTTTTCCACTGTGATTTATCACAGGATATTGAATATAGTGTGATATACAGTTAGGACCTTCTTGTTTATTGATTCTGTATATAATGATTTGCATCCACTATCTAACCTTCCAATCCATCTCTCCCCTGACCCCTGACCCCCTCCCCCTTGGCAACAACAAATCTGTTCCTTGTGTTTGTGAGTCTGTTTCTGTTTTGTGGATAAGTTAATTTCTGTCCTATTTCGATTCCACATATGAGCGATATCGTATGGAATTTGTCTTTCTCTGTCTGACTTACTTCACTTGGTGTGATCGTCTCTGACTCCCATCTATGCTGCTGCTAATTCCTTTCACATATTTCTTGAAATAACTATTGGTCAAATTTGAAAATCCTTTTTATTACCCAGGAAAATCATTTTAATGGAAACTCTGTCTTTTTGTATTCGAGCTTGAAAAATGTCTATTTCTGAGAGGTTTATTTTCTTATCTATAGCACAAACCCTATTTGTGTGTCTCCCTCCAGTGTAGTGTGCCGGGCACTTTGTTCTTGAGCCCAGCAGCTGTTGTGTGACAAGGGGACAGTTTGCATTCTTCTGGCAGCCAGCAGCTGCCAGAAGCATTTCTAATCTGGTTTTGGCAGGAAATAGTGCACAAGTGGAAGCCAAGTTAGAAGAAGCTTGAAAAATAAACAGAATGACTTCGGATACCCCTTATATATCATTCATATTTCTGCTTAATATTGCTCTAGTTATTTCTTAACTTGACTGGAATCTGAACCTTTCTAGGGCAGAGCTCTGTCTTTGAAATCTGGGGTCTAACCCAGGGCCTGGAATATGCCAGTAGGAGGTCACTATTATTAGTTACTCTTGCTATTATTATTATTAGTAATGATTGACTATACTGCACATTTGTTTAATTGATTCAGTTACTAGCTTAAAACTGTTGTTCATCCAGGATAAACTAGTTGTAGATAATTAGTGGTTACGAGTCCCTCTTTTCTTCCCCTTCCTACTACACAGTGTCTCCCACCTTCTGCTCTAAAGTATGACATTTTGAACATTCTGTAAGGATTATTTATTCATCTGTTCTGTAAGCACAGGGATTTTTCTTGTACGCACATCCTAATTTAATCTGTCTTTCTTACAGAGTAAGAGGTTTTCAGAAGGCAAGGGCATAGTATAAAAACACAGTACCTTTAAAACCATTTTTATTATTTTTTTATTGAAGTATAGTTGATTTACTAACTAACAGGTATACAGCACAGATTCAGTTATATATATATATATGTGTGTGTGTGTGTGTGTGTGTGTGTATACAAACTTCCCCAATGGCTCAGCAGTAAAGAATCTGCCTGCCGTGAAGGACATAGAGGAGATGCAGGTTCGATCCCTAAGTGGGGAAGATCCCCTGGAGGAGGAAATGGCACCCCACTCCAGTATTCTTGCCTGGAAAATCCCATGGACAGAGGAACCTGGTGGGCTACAGTCCATGGGGTTGCAAAGAGTCGGATACAACTGAAATGACTGGCCACGGCATAGTTCCTTCATGCAGTGCTTTGAGGAAGATATATGCGTGCATGTATGTGTGTATATATATATATATATATATATATATATATATTCTTTTTTAGATTCTTTTCCATTATAGGTTATTACAAAATGTTGAATAAAGTTCCCTTTGCTATATTGCTATTGCTATTGCTAAGTCCCTGCAGTCATGTCCGACTCTGTGTGACTCCATAAATGGCAGCCCACCAGGCTCCCCTGTCCCTGGGATTCTCCAGGCAAGAACACTGGAGTGGGTTACCATTTCCTTCTCCAGTGCATGAAAGTGAAAAGTGAAAGTGAAGTCACTCAGTCCTGTCCGACTCTTAGCGACCCCATGGACTGCAGCCTACCAGGCTCCTCCGTCCATAGGTCCTTATTGGTTATCCACTTACATATAATAGTGTGTATACATTAATTCCAAAAGTAGTACCTGTTTAAACTGAACAAAAATTCCTCAAGGGGTTAGACCAAATAAATGACTTCCTTTTCTTTGTCTCTAAAGAGGAAATGCTACTTATATCGTCTCTTTGGGCTGCAAATCGTTCTTTCTCTCCAGTTCCCAGATGCTCCCGCCTCCTATGGCCCAGAAGGTGTGGGATGCTGGGTGCGCACAGGCAGGGCGCTAGGTGTGGACAGAGCTGTGCTCAGCGCTGTTTGCTTCTGTTGCAGACCTTCACTGCCTGGTGCAACTCCCACCTCAGGAAAGCTGGCACTCAGATCGAGAACATCGAGGAAGATTTCCGGAATGGCCTTAAGCTCATGCTACTTCTGGAAGTCATCTCAGGTGAGTCTTAAACATTTTTCGCAGGTGTTATACCCAGTTTGTCTGAGCAGTAGATATGTATGCATCTGGGTTGTTTTTTTTTTTTAAATAAAAAGCTCCCTTTGAACCTGAATGGGCAAGAACATGGTATTATTGGCAAAGAAAACTTTCCAAAGAGCAATCTGTCTGGAGTTATTTTTCTCTTCTAAAAGAGGAGTGAATTCTGTTTAAAATGGCCTTATTAAAATAATGTTTCTGCCACCCACCTCGAAACAGAATGAGAGAAGAGAAAATGACATTTATATAACTCCTCACCAGGCTGCCCTGTCCAGGTTTAGTCCAGCTAGTGTGTATTCCAAAAATTGTCTTTCATGCCAAAAGCCAGTGTACACATTGGCTTAACTCTGCAAACAGGAATCAGAGTTTCTGAGGGGTTATACCTTGCCCTGAATGTCAGCTAGCTGGTTTAGACATTGGACTGGAGAATGGATGAAGGCAGGGCTGCCCTGATCCGGGTATCCTCATACTCCCATGTCTGAGGTGAGCCCTGCAATTTGAATGAGGCTCCCTGACTTCTCATAGCTGGTCAGCTACTCCAATTGCTGCGGGGGCCCCAGCCGGCTGCTCTCTTACTTATTTAAACATTGGCTCATAGACCAAACAAGGCTGTCCCAGCAGGTCTGAAAAGCATATGGACTTCATAGCACAGCCTCTGCTCTGGTCCATTTCATCTTGAAAGTACTGTGATTTACAGAAACTAGAGACACACGAGGAATAGCCAGATAATGATTTTTCTTTAAGGAAGGTGTGTACTCTGAATTTTGTCATCTTGATTCCGCATCAAGGGGCTCTTTTCCCTGTGTCTACACCATTCTCTCTTCACCCGACAGGGGAAAGGCTGCCCAAACCTGACCGAGGAAAAATGCGATTCCACAAAATTGCTAATGTCAACAAAGCCTTGGATTACATAGCCAGCAAAGGCGTGAAGCTGGTGTCCATCGGGGCAGAAGGTAAGTGGGGCGTGATGGGAAAGTGCACCAGCCTCCCCACAGGGCAGCGGGCCTGCAGCTGGGTGCCTTCTTCCCTCCCCGTTCCCTCCCGCCATCTCCTGTGTCAGCCTCTTTGCCAAGCTCTGGATATGTGAATAGGAGACAAGGCTCTAAGGCTGTTTGAAAAGAACAGAGTCAAATAGAGCTGATACTTTCCCCTCGTATATTAAGCTTTTAACTTATTAGCTGTATTGATTTAGGGCTTATTTTTAACATTGACATGAAACAAAGATAGCTTCTTTTGGGGGGCATTTATCTTGAGAACACAGCGTCTAGATTTTAAGAAGATATTGCCATTTTCCCAATGATCTTATTGTTCTAGAATGTGATAACTTAGGATGTGATTTGAACTTCATGCGTTTGTGTGTGTGTGTGTGCTCAGTCATGTCTGACTCTTTGCAGCCCCATGAACTGTAGCCCACCAGGTTCCTCTGTCCATGGAATTTTCTAGGCAAGAATACTGGAGTGGGTCGCCATTTCCTTTTCCAGGGGATCTTCCTGACCCAGGGATTGAGTCTGCATCACCTGCATTGTCAGGCAGATTCTTGATCACTGAGCCACCTGGGAACCCTTAATACATTTTTAGAGGGTGTCAGGTTCAGAACTAGACAGATCCATCTCCTGACCCTAAGCATGGTCCTAAAGTAAATTGGTTTAGAAAATTGGATCCCAGAGATTATAGATGGGGAATTTTGAAGTATGTCCGTATTCCATTGGCAATCAAAAAGGCCCAACTAAAATAATTGTGGCAAGGCTGACAGATATGGCAGCTGTGGACTGGACAAAACTTCTCTTTGAAAAGTACCATAGCTTAAAGATTATGGCTGGAGGAACTGAGGTGATCAGCAGTGAAGAGTCAGGACATATGACAGTCCTTAAAAAACACTTTTAATTTGAATAGTTTTTCCTATATTATACATAATAAAAAGAAACTCAATGCTTTGTGCAGAAAAAAGAATAGAGTCAGACTAATCATCTGAAGGAGAAAGAGTTTATACAGCCCAGTGAGTTTTTTTAAAAACTGGAGTATAATTGCTTTGCAATGTTGTGTTAGTTTCTGCCATACAGCAGTGTGAACCAGCTGTATATATACATATATCCCCTCCCTCTTGAGCCTCCCTCTCACTCTCCGCATCCCACCCCTTACAGTTCAGTTCAGTCACTCAGTCGTGTCCGACTCTGCGACCCCATGAATCGCAGCACGCCAGGCCTCCCTGTCCATCACCAACTCCCGGAGTTCACTCAGAGTCGCGTCCATTGAGTCGGTGATGCCATCCAGCCATCTCATCCTCTGTCGTCTCCTTCTCCTCCTGCCCCCAATCCCTCCCAGCATCAGAGTCTTTTCCAGTGAGTCAACTCTTCGCATGAGGTGGCCAAAGCACTGGAGTTTCAGCTTTAGCATCATTCCTTCCAAAGAAATCCCAGGGCTGATCTCCTTCAGAATGGAGTGGTTGGATCTCCTTGCAGTCCAAGGGACATCCCGCCCCTTTAGGTCATCACAGAGCACCGAGCTGAGCTCCCTGTGCTATACAGCAGCTTCTTCCCACTAGCTACGTATTTTATACCTTGTCGTATATATATGTCAGTGTATTCTCTTAGTTCGTCCTACTGCCTTCTTCCCTTGATGTGTGCACAAGTCTGTTCTCTACATCTGCATCTGTGTTCCTGCTCTGCAAATAGATTCATCTGTACCACTTTTGTAGATTGCATATATATGCATTAATATATGATATTTGTTTTTCTCTTTCTGACATACTTCACTCTGTATAACATGCTTTAGGTCCATCCACATCACTATAGCTGACTCAGTTTCATTCCTTTTTATGACCAAGTAATAGTCCCTTGTAAATATGTGAATGTGAACTCTCTCAGTTGTGTCCAGCTCTTCACGACCCCATGGACTGTAGCCTGGCAGACTTCTCTGTCCATGGGATTCTCCAGGAAAGAATACTGGAGTGGGTTGCCATTTCCTTCTCCAGGAGATCTTCCTGACCCANTGTGAATGTGAACTCTCTCAGTTGTGTCCAGCTCTTCACGACCCCATGGACTGTAGCCTGGCAGACTTCTCTGTCCATGGGATTCTCCAGGAAAGAATACTGGAGTGGGTTGCCATTTCCTTCTCCAGGAGATCTTCCTGACCCAAGGATCGAACCTGGGTCTCCCACATTGTAGGCAGACTCTTTACCCTCTGTGCCACCAGGGAACTTTATACAACTTTTTTATGCATTCATCTGTCAGTGGACATCTAGGTTGCTTCCATGTCCTGGCTGTTGTAAATAGTACTACAGTGAACATTGGGATACATGTGTTTTTTTGAATTATGGTTTCCTCAGCCCAGTGACTCTTAGTAATAACTAATAAGAAGGATCCCCATTATCTGTGGGAGATTGGGAGTCCTGGCAAGTCTAGCGGGACCTGAGACTACCCTGCCGTTCATTTATTTTGCAACTGAATCCGATAGCCTACCAACTGGGAAGCTTGAGAAGAAGAATCAGAGTAAAGATGAGTCTGTATTCTCTGTGTTTGATTTTTTAGAACCTTAGCACATCTAGTCTTTAAACCTGGGAAATCCCTGGGTTGTTTTCAGTGACTGCAATGCAAAATCTGTGCTCATTATTAACTTAGAATTTATTTAAACTGGAGACATTTGGTTATGAATACCACATTTATAACTAGACATGCTACGACACTTACAAAAATGGAAACTGGTCTTTCCATATGTTATTTTCCAATAGCTCTGAAGTCAAAACTTATAGATGACTCATATGTACTTTATGTACTGATTATGTTATCTTTAACCTCATTTTTTGTTGTTTTTTCTTACCTAAAGAAATTGTTGATGGCAACGTGAAGATGACGCTGGGTATGATCTGGACCATCATCCTGCGCTTTGCTATTCAGGATATTTCAGTTGAAGGTAAAAGACTTGGGTAAAAACCTGATAGATACTTAGAATAAAATTGAGCTGATAAAGTCAAGGTTGAACAGAGTTTTGTAAAACTGAACAATCACTTACATGATTGAATGAAAGACGCCTGAGTTGGGTTTTCACGAGTTTTCTATTTGTATGAAAAAAAAAAAAAGACCCCAGCAATGCTGTTTCATTCATGGGGGTGGACTCATTTAGGAAAAGATGAGCACATGTTCAGAACAGAAGTTGCTTTTTTAAATGAGTATTTTTTTGAGCTTCTTTATTGCTTATTATACTTGTCGGTTCATGATGATAACAGTTCTTTAGACTTCACAGCTTGAAACTCTTTTTTTCCCAAGTGCGAAAAGATAATCAATTGAAATCTGTGTGTTCATTCCTTAGTTCATTNACATGTTCAGAACAGAAGTTGCTTTTTTAAATGAGTATTTTTTTGAGCTTCTTTATTGCTTATTATACTTGTCGGTTCATGATGATAACAGTTCTTTAGACTTCACAGCTTGAAACTCTTTTTTTCCCAAGTGCGAAAAGATAATCAATTGAAATCTGTGTGTTCATTCCTTAGTTCATTTTTAGCTTCCTCTCTCTCTTATCCTTCACTCCCTCTCCCCTCTTTTTTTTTAAAAAACAAAATCTCTATTGTTATCCTATCTTTCAGCTCAGTAACTGTTCCATTGTTGTAATATAATCCCAATCCTTGGCCCTGCCACTGAAGATACAACTCTTTAGTCTTTTACGCCCACTGCATTCCCAGATATTTTGATGAATCCAACAATGTCAAAAGTGTCAAACTAGAACTTGGCTTATTTAACACTTGAATCACAAAATGCATAGCTGCACAGCGTACTTAAGGGTCGTCTGACTTGTTCAACCTTCTGCAAGTTTGTCACCTAACAGATAACCAGGCACCTGAACGGTAAGGGCCGAGAGGATTGTTTATAATTCTGTCTAGGAATTTCTCTAAAGATCAAACTAAGATATAATGATATTAAAGCCTCAATAATTCAAGCCCAGGAATAGCAGCCAGCTTGAATTTATTGAGTCTGAATTTGAAAACTTTCGTACAGTGGACTTTTTTAAAGATTTATTTATTTATTTGACTGTGTCGTGTCTTAATTGTGCATTAGGGACCTTCACTGCAGACACACGGACTCTCTAGTCTTGGTACATGGGCTCTGGAGCATCTGGGCTCAATAGCTGAAGCTCTCGGGCTTAGTGTCTCTGTGGCTTGGGGGATCTTAGTTCCCTGACCAGGGATCAAACCCATAACCCCTGCATTGCAAGGCAGATTCTTAACCACTGAACTTCCAGGAAAGTCCCTCATACAATGTACTCTTATTAAAGTACTTTCCTTTCATGCTTGTGAAAATAATAAGATGCTTTTAAAAAGTTTCTGCTTTGGTAAGAAAGAATAATTTCTAATCATTTAGTCAATGTTATATACTTCTACATTTAAATATATAAGCAGTTCAGCCCACTTTGTAGAATAAGTTAAAAAATCTTGTTCACATCATTGCATTTACTACACTAGCAAATCCTTTTCCCACAGATATTAC
>SJYA01003067.1:22764-47965 GCA_006410615.1 Neotragus moschatus | reverse complement strand
GACTGAACTGAACTGAACTGAACAGGAATCTACTGTATAGTACCAAGAATTCTACTCAATACTCTGTAATGATCTATATGGGAAAAGAATATAAGAAAGAATAGATATATGTATACATGTAACTGATTCACTTTGCTGTATAGCAGAAACTAACACAGCATTGCAAATCAATCATACTCTGATAAAAATTAATTTTAAAATAGAAAGTTATTAGAAACATTTGTGGTATAATATGGAATGCAACCACCTTCCTCCAATCTCCGATACTGAAATAGGTCCGTAAAAGTCTACAAGATGTATCAAAATGTGGGGAAATTGGGAACCCTTGTTCACTTGTGTCGGGAATATAAAGTGGTATTGCTGTTATGGAAAACAGTATGACAACTTTTCAAAAAATTGAACAAGGAATTACCTTATGGTCCAGCAATTCCACTGGTACATACCTAAAAGGATTGAAAACAGAGTCAAAAGGAGACATTTGCACAGCCATGTTCATAGCACATGGCCAAAAGGTTGAAACAACATGAATGTCCACCCATGGGCGAACAGATAAACAAAATGCAGTCTATCCATATGCTGGATATTATTCAGTCTTAAAAAAGAAAGAAATTCTAACACATGCTACAACATGGATGAAACTTAAGGATGTCATGGTAAGTGAAATGAGGCAACAAGACAAATATTGTAAGATTCCACTTATATGAGGTACCTGCTGCTGCTGCTACTACTAAGTCACTTCAGTCATGTCCAGTTCTGTGCGACCCCAGAGATGGCAGCCCACCAGGCTCCCCTGTCCCTGGGATTCTCCAGGCAAGGACACTGGAGTGGGTTGCCATTTCCTTCTCCAATGCATGAAAGTGAAAAGTGAAAGTGAAGTCGCTCATTCGTGTCTGACCCTCAGCGACCCCNGCTTCAGTCATGTCCAGTTCTGTGCGACCCCAGAGATGGCAGCCCACCAGGCTCCCCTGTCCCTGGGATTCTCCAGGCAAGGACACTGGAGTGGGTTGCCATTTCCTTCTCCAATGCATGAAAGTGAAAAGTGAAAGTGAAGTCGCTCATTCGTGTCTGACCCTCAGCGACCCCATGGACTGTAGCCTACCAGGCTCCTCCATCCATGGGATTTTCCAGGCAAGAGTACTAGAGTGGGGTGCCATTGCCTTCTCCGATATGAGGTACCTAGAATATTCAAATCCATAGAAACAGAAAGTAAATTGGTGGTTGCCAGAGGTTAAAGTGGAGGTGGGGGAAGAATGGGGAGTCATTGTTTAAAGGGTACACAGAGTTTCAGTTTCACAAGATAAAGAAAGAGTTCTGGACATGGAACAACAACGTAGAGTTGCACAACACGTGGATGTGCTTAACATCCCTGACCTGGATGCTATGATGCTAAGTTTTACATTACGTGTATTTTACCACTATTTAAAAATTTTAATTTCTTTTTAAATGCTTTGTAAGTCAAGGTTGTGTGTGTGTGTGTGTGTGTGTGTGTGTGTGTGTGTGTGTCGTGTTGCATGGGGGATGGGAGAGGCAAGGGTGGGTGGTAGTGTGCTAAGCCTGGATTCAAGGCAAGGGCAAGATGGACCAGCATTCTCTGTGCGACACCTCTAGGGCAGACTCTTCACCAGTGATGAGCAATGTTCAGGTGGTTTAATTGGCTCTAGATTGTATCCCAACCCTCCTCCAACAGCGGTCCCACATGGAAGCTGAGCCTGGATCTGAGCCAAGCACTCTGACTCCAGATTCTGCACTCTTAGGTAATACTCTGTGCTGCCTCTAAAGCGTCCTCCCCAAACCAGCTCCAAAGCCAACAGCAAAGACCCCAGTAATTCATTCAGCTGAAATAAGTTTTCTACTGAAACTGGGTCAGGTGACAGGTAATGGCCTGGGTGATGCTTCTGGTAAGCACTGAGATATAGGGAGTCTCAGGGATCAAGACCCTCTCTGTATCTGTGACCATTTGCCTCCCAATGCACCTGACTGATGAGCAGAGGTGAACGAGGACAAGGAAATGGCAGACGATTGATCAGATCCCTGCCTAAGCCACCGAAGTTCCATTCCACAGTCTCATTACCTTCCAGGGAGAGGAGGAAACCCAGTGGGAATGGCAGCCAGTCGACAGGTGCTGGAAAGCATCCTAGAAAGTCTCTTGGTAAAGAAGCAGATGGAAGCAAGTGGGTGGACTTGACATTTGGGTCACCATCCGCATCACTTCCTCCTCTGAGGGATCTCATCTCCAAGGGCTTCTGGTACCCAGGCTCTCTTAACAATGGAAATAGGTGTGGGGTTGGGAGTAATGCTCAGAGTGGCTCCCACAGAAGTGGGTTGAATCACGATAAAGGCGGGAAACGGGACGAATGAGTTCAGGCCTTAGGCCAGAGCAGGCAAGGGGAGCTGCAGACACAGGGCTCAGGCATAGGATGGGGAGAGGGACAATGAGAGGAGAGGAGGCAAAGAGGGGAAGATTGTGGTGATGCTCCCATAAGGAGCTGGGCGTTTGCACCACGGAGAATGGAAGGACCAGGAGGAAGGGGCTGGGGGACCAGGCCGAACCATAAATGCTGAATAACACAGCTTATCCCCGACGACGGCCAAGCCATCTGGGATGAAACATCCACCTTCCCACTCCGAGCCACCGTGAGCCTTACTCCCCATGTCACACCTATTTCCACTGTTAGAAGAGACTGGATACCAGGAGCCCCCCATCAGAGGAGGAAGTGATGCAGATGGTGACCCAAATGTCAAGTCACACTTCCCCTGGACTTGGAAGGGAAAGTCTTCGTGAAATGAAACTTCAGAATGACAACAAAAATTGACGAAGAAAGACACAAATGGCTGAGATAAAATGGTGATTTCCGAGAGCAGCTGAGACCTTCAGTGTTGGGGAGGGGGTCCTCTGGACCGTCGCCCAGGTCAGACTCAACTGTACCTTATCAGGGTCTTTCCCACTGAAGTTTCCAGCATCACTAAGGGGCACAGAACGCTCACTAAACCATTTGGGGGTTTTATTTCTTTTTTAACCAAGGAAATAGGGGATGCCCAAGTTTGGGTCCCCAAACCAGAAAGACTGTGGGCGCCTCAAATAAAGCAGGGGGTTTCACGGCAGTCCCCACGGGGACTCTGGGGGCCCACTTCATCCTCCACCCTCAGTCCTGCCTCCCCGCCTCCACCTCCTCCCCACCCTGGCCTTTCCCTCTCTCCCTTCACTCCCCCATTCACAGAGAGGGCTGCCCACAGGGAGCGCTCATCTCTCTCACCCGTTGCTCTCAACTTTGCTCGGCCTAAAAGTCTCTGGAGGAATCTGTAGAGCCCCTCCCCCATCCCCCACTCAGAGGTGGAAGATGAAGCCCAGGAATCTGCGTTTTTAATAAGCATCCCAAGCTGTACTGATACTCTGGAGTGGAACCTGCTGGAGGGCAGACACCCTGCCTTTCACGGATCACCCGTGCACTCAGCACACACACTCCCAACCATGCCCACACTGGCCCACACTGACATGCACGCACTCAGGGCTGCAGGACACAGAGCAGGTAGCTGACATTCTGTCAGTCAATTCCTGAGCAGCTGGAGCCTGGGAAGGCATGTGTCGTGGTGTTCTCGTCCCTCTGAACCCCTTACCTGCTATCTGACAGCTTCCCATCCAGAAACCACCCGGTACAGTAAAAAGCAGAAAAAAGAAAGCCGTTAGACCCCAGTGAATGTTATTTTTAATGAAAGTGGTGCATTTTGAGTCACTATGTTGAAACCAGATTATAAATGAGTCATCAGGGAGTCAACCACAAAGAGCGTCTGTGAAGGTGATCTACAGGAGTGCTCTGACGCCTGCTGTCCCTTCACCCTCTTCGCAGAGACGCTGTCAGCCTTGGAGCTGGTCTGGAGCATCTGCTGCCACGTCAGCTCAAAAGGCTGCTATGTTGTCACCAACGGGATTCCCCCTCCAGCCGGCAGCGTGGTCCCACCCACAGAGCAAAAGCAGCCATCGCTGAAGGATGCCCTGGTTACATCATAGCTGTTGGCTTTCAGGTAGTGACTGGAGACAGTCACAGGCCATCTGCTCCTCCCATGCTCCCAGACTCCATCCTCCCCGCTGGTCCTCGAAAGGTAGCCTGGTCCTAGGGCAGAAAAGCGCGACTTAAAGTGGGCTCGAGTGCTCAGTCTAATGGGGTGGCCGCTAAGAGGCAGGTAACAGCCTCCCGTTTCTCCTGTCTGAAGGGTAAATGGTATCCCTCACCTACCTCCCTCACAGGAAGGTTGCAAGGTTCTCGTGGGACTGTGTTTGACATGATCACGGGCCCTTCCAAGTCGCTGGTGAAAGAGGTAAAACCTACTGTCTGGAATAAGCTTTCACCCCCCAGCAACCTCCACCCAGAGCAGAACCAGGTATGCAGATCCGTGTGAACTAGCAGGGCAGGAAGGTTAAATACTCCTTCATCTCCTACCCGGAAAGGAGACACCACTGTGCACCTCGCCCCTGAGAAAACAGGAGGTGGAGGCCAGCCAGTGGGGAGACTGTCCCAGGGTCTCCAGACACGACCTAGGGAAGGACTCCCAGACCACCCGGGAGTGCCACCGGGCTCCTGGGCAAAACTATGGTCCATGTACAGCAGCCACTCAGTAAAACTGTCAGCTGTTGAGCATGTGACCATTAAAAAAAAAAAAAATCTTCAAAGAAGGTGAGGAATTCATTAAATCTGCTCAAAAGAAGGGAGGGCAGAGGAAGAAAAAAAAAAAGCTGTTTGGCAGAGCCAACCGAATGCCTCTTCCATGCCTTGCAGACAGATGACTAGAATCAGCATTAAAGTAGAAGAGAGAAAAAAAAAAAAAAAAAAAACAGGTTTTTAGGGACAGGCAAATCTATACTAGCAGGCTAGCTTCTTCCTGGTTCTGGGTCCTTGCAGAGGCGATGTATTGTCGCTGGGCCTGTTTTCCAGTACCCTTTCTCCTGGAATGGCTGTGAGAATTAAGCAGAATCATATATGTGTTATACCTACAAAGTACCTGGAACATAATTAACAATGCACTTTGGTCTCTTTCTATGGACAATTGCAAAATACAGACACAAATTTTTTTCTCTCTCTATCTTGGCAAGCAAGCCTCTTGGCAATGACTAGGCGTCTTTTCCCATCAAGAGTTAAAGTCTAGTTCCCTTCCCCTTTGAATCCGAGTTCGCTTTAGCCAGAAGAATTTAACAGAAGTAACAATGTGTGGCTTCCAAGGCAAGTCCTTACAGCATTCACACTTGCCTTCTGGAAATGCTGCCCTGGGAGCACAGTGTTAAGGAATCTGGTTTAGCCTACAGATGAGAAGAGGGCATACAGAGAAGTGAGGTCCCCGTCTTGACTGCCAGCACCAGCTGCCAGAGCGGTCACTGACGCCATCCTGAGATGACCTTCCAGCCCAGCTGAGCCAGAGGCCACTCTTGAACTTCCCCAAGCCACGCCCGGCAGACTATTCAGTGAAATACTAACAGAGAATTTACCGGGATCAGAAGCTGTGATCATGAAGTCATTTTCACAGATACATGTTAGAGTTATTCATCAATCAATTAAACAGCATCTACCAAGCTAAGTTGATAGTCAGCAAGTAAGCCTGTTCTACACTGAAAATAGATCACAAATTCAGCTCTGCATACCCACCTCCACCCCAGTCCCCGTGAACTGTAGCTGACCAGGCTTCTCTGTCTGTGGGATTCTCCAGGCAAGAATATTGGAATGGGTTGCCATGCCCTCTCCAGGGGATCTTCCCCACCCAGGGATCAAGCCTGAGCCTCTCCTGTACTGGCATATGGGCTCTTTACCACTAGTGCCACCTGGGAAGCCCAACAGTGATATCCTCCTAACTGGTGGCTCCCTTTGAATTCTGTCACCCCACTCATTGCCATTCTCCCTAAAGGGGTTTTTGAAATATATTCAGTCGTTCAACACAAATTTAGTTTTGAGCACAAATATCAACCTCCAGAGAGTTTACATCCTAGTTGACATTTTTATATTTAATAAGTAAATTAATAAATAAAATATGTGGTGATAAGTATTAATAAATAAACTATGTGGGGTTGAGTGTCAAGAAAAAATTAGGTGGGAAAGGTGAAGGGGGTTCGGTAATGTTGGAAAGGGCTGCGATTTTATATAGGATAGCCAGGGAAGGTTTCAACGAGACAGTGACATCTGAATAAAGACCAGTGGAAATAGCAAGCGTAAGGACCCAAAAGCATAACCATTCCTCGTAAACCTCAGGAATAGTAAGATCAGTGCAACTATAGTATAATAAGCAAGGATATGAGCAATATGAGATGAGTTCAGAGAGGTAACATGGAAGAAAGGTCAAGAAAAATCAGGCTATGTAACACCTTATAAGTCAACATAAGAACTTCGGCTTTTGCTCTAGAGACACAGAGAGCCTTTTTTTTTTTTTTTTTGGCCACACTCTGCCATATGTAGGATATTTGTTCCCTGACCAGGGATCAAACCTAGGCCCCTTGCTTTGGAAAGTGGGGTCTTAACCACTGGACCACCAAGGAAATTCCACGAAAGCATTTTTATCAAAGATCATAGGGATGTGGTCTGATGTACTTTTTTTTTTTCTTTTTTTTGCTGCACTGAGTTTTCATCAGCTTACGTTCGTGCGGGCTTTCTCTAGCTGTGTTGAGTGGAGGCTACACTTCATTGCAGTACCCAGGCTTCTCACTGCAGTGGCTTCTCTTGTCTCAGGGCTTAGTTGCCCCCTGGCACATAGAGTCTTTCAGGACCAGGGATCAAACCGATGTCCCCTGCACTGGCAGGTGGGCAGTCCTTTCATGGCACCACCATCTTCATAGTAGTATTCTGAATAATGTATTGACTATAGACTAAAGAAGATTCTGGGATGATCCCTATAGCATAATTTTTTAATCTTTCTAAATTTCACCATGAAAAAGAGAGTATAGGTAGTACAGAATAGCAAAAACAAAAATTTACAGACGATATGTACCATAAACTGACAAAGCACCTCCCTGATCTCCGAAAGGTAGGTGGATAGGAACAAACAGCCAACAGCTGCAAGACCTGAGTAGGCTTAACATCTGTACAAGAGAAAACAAAGGAGAGAATCAAGGATCTGACAAACCTGGAAATCCCAAAATCTTCATGTACTCCCAGGTACCTGAAGAAATACTCAGGAAATCCCAGGTACTCAGTGGGGAGCTGAGAAAATCAATTTGAAACGGGAAGAGTTTTCCCCACTCAATTAGTGGGTGAGTTCAAAGTTCCTGCAACAGGAAAGGTCGGAAAGGGCTAGAGGTGTCTGGGAAAAAGAAAGAGAATAAGTGACAGGCTATCCAAAAGGTGGGTGGGTCGGAGGGATGGTTCCCTGGTGGCCTAGTGGTTAGGATTCTGGGCTTTCACCGCCATGACCCAGGTTCAGTCCCTTGTTGGGGAACTAAGATCCTGCAAGCCACATGGTGCTGCTAAATAAATACATAAAGGATAAGGCGAACAGAGCCTGGAGACTTCTGAAAGTAAACCAACAGATTCCTGAACACTACACACAAACAGAAGGGGAAACTCTACAGCAGTGACGTTAGAGAAGCCAAGTGGAACCGTGTCTATGAGAGATTCAGAAAAGCTAATTTCATAGAAAAATTTTTCAATAACAACAAAAATACAAATTTAGTTTAGGCAAAATGTAAAAGTCACAGAATCACACCCTTGTAGAACAAAAAAAATGCCAGAAAGACAGAGACACAAAATAAGTGAAATCTACAACATAGTTCCAAAAAGGCTAAAAGAAAAACATAATAAATTAGAGCTATAACAACTCAGAATTAAAATGATAGCAGAAGGAAAGTATTAGGTATATTTTATTTTTCCACCCAGGGAAATCTTTTTTTTTTTAATTATTTTTAATTGGAGGATGATGGTTTTACAATACTATGTTAGTTTCTGCCATACATCAACACAAGTCAGGCATAGGTATACATATATCCTCTTCATCTTTTTTTAAAAATCATTTTTAATTGAAGGGCAATTGCTTTAAAATATTGTGTTGGTTTCTGCCATACATCAACATTAATCGGCCATAAGTATGCATATGCCCTCTTCCCCTTAGAAATGTCTTAAGTCATATCAGAAATCAGATTAAACTTAACAGAAGACAAGTGTAGTAATGTTGTGATATAATAAGAAATACATATTTGGTCTTCATTCCCCAGTTCCTCACAAAGAGCTCCTAAAACCTTCATAAGCTTCTGAGTGACAGGGGTGAGAAGGGATGTTATTCATAATGAGATCCTTTCAACCACACTCAAATTTAGGCTCATAACGTGACTCTCTGTGGACCCTTAGATACCTTCAGGATGGGGCTGGTTGCCAGAGGAAACAACCACGGAATAAGAGCATTAGAAATTTCAGCCCCACTGCTTGACCTCAGTGGAAGAAAGCGAGACTGGCGATTGAGTTAACCACCAGTGGCTCCTGCTTTAATCACTCGAGCTTATGCTGTGGATCCGGCACAAGAACCTAACCAAATGAACATCCGGATTTGTGAAAACTTTCGTGTCCCATGAGGGTGATGCACCACAAACTGCTCAAAGACAGAAGCTCCTGAACTTGGGACCCTTCTGGATCTTTCCTTATGTAACTCTTCATCTGGCTGTTCAGTGTTTCCCCTGGTTCCATAAACCATGACAGAAAATCATTGCATCTGAGGAGGTACTCAGAGAAATCCTCAATTTGTAGCCAAACCAGATAGAAGTGTGGATAATCTGGGGACCCACAACCTGTGACTGACAGCGGAAGTGGGAAGCAGTCTTGCGGGACGGAGCCCTTACCCTGTGGGGTCTACACTAACTCCAGGTAGTTAGTGTCAAAACAAATTAAATTATAAGACACCTGGTTGATGTCCATGGAGAAATGGAGAATTTTTTGATGTGGAAAACCCATATGTGTGGTCAGAAGTCTTGTGAGTAGAAAAAGATTATAATAGTATAAAGAGTACATAAAAACAGCAGATAATGGAAACAGAAAATTTTAAGGCAAAAATTATGTCAAAAGAAATGAAGGAACAATGAAAAGGGATTAGAGAGAAAGTAACAAGTATAGAAGACAGGCAAAGAAGATCCAACATAATATAATAGAAGTTGCTAATTCAGACAACCAAAGCAAGGAACAGAATCAAAACTAAAATCTATAATTCAAGAACAATTTTAAATGTTAAAAATTAAATATCCAAAGCTTGCAACTACAAATCTAAAGTCAAAATGAACCCAGAACAAGTAATACCAAAACATATTCTGGTAAAATTTCTAGACTTTAAAAATATGGGTCCCGAGATTATTTTATGCATATAAAATCTCTTGGAAATCCAAGGTGGGGGGGCGGGACCAAAGTACTAACAAGGGAAGGAGAATCAGATTGTTTCAGATTTTTCAACAGCCACGCATTATGCCAGAAGAATATATGGAAAGAATGTTAGGATGGAAGAAGGGAAAACTGACTGGAAACAGAACCAGTGGAGTTTCTGATGGATCGGACAGAATGTAAGAGAAAGAACAGAGTCAAGGATGACCTGAGCAACTAGAAGGATGGAGTTGCTATTTGATGATGTTGACTGCGGGAGGAAGAGGTTTGGGGCAGGAAATAAGCTCAATAGTTTGTACATATGACATTTTAACTATCTATTAATAATCTATGTGGAGAGCTGAGCAGACAGCCATATAAAGCATCTGGAATTCAAAGCCGAGGTCTGGGTTAGAAATAAATATTTCAAAATCATTAGCATATAGAAGCTATTTGAAGTCACAAGACTGGACACAATCAATGAGGGAGTGAGTGTAGAGAATATTCCCTTGTTCAAAACCTCACACTGGCTTACCATAAAACCCAAACCTTTCATTATGGCCAGCAAAGCCCTCTGTGTGGCTCCCTCTCATTTCCTATGGCTCACCTCACTCTCTCAGCTCTCTGCGGCCATGGTGCTGTCCCTAGTGAAATCTCATTCCCAACCAGGGCCTTTGCACTTGCTGTTCCCCAGGACCAGGCTCTATCCCCCCCGAGCTGTGAACCCGCATACCCACATCATTCCACTCTCTGCTTAAATGTCAGCTCCTCAGAGACAGCCTATCCAAAGTATCTGCCTCCCACGGGCCTTCCTTGGTGGTCCAGTGGCTAAGAATCGACCTTCAAATGCAGGTTCGATCTCTGGTCAGGGGACTAAGATCCCACATGCCATGGGGCAACTAAGTCTGTGTGCCACACCTGTTGAGCCCTTGTGCTCCAGAGCCTGCATCCTTTAGTCTGTTTTATTTTTCTCCCATTTACAGGTTGCCTTTTATAGTTTCTATTACTGCATGAACAAGTCACCCCAAAACTCAGTGGCTTTGTGTAACTATCTTATTACGTACATGGATTCTGTGGGTTGGAATTTGGATAGCTCACAGAGAAGATGGCTTGTCTATGCCCTACAGTGTCTAGGGCCTTAACAGGGAAGACTCAGAGGCTGATGGTGACTTAACAACCAGGCTTTAAAACCAACTCAATGCTTCACTAATATATCTGGTATCTCAGCTTGGTCCGTCTCAAAGCCTGGGACCGTGGGCCAGAAGGTCTATGTCTCGTGTGTTGCAATCCCATGGACAACAGCATGCCAGGCTCCCCTGTTCTCCACTATCTCCCGGAGTTTGTTCAAATTCATGTCCCTTGAGTCAGTGATGCTATCTAACCATCACATCCTCTGCCACCCTTTACCCATTTTGCCTTCAATCTTTGCCACCATCAGGATCTTTTCCAATGAGCTGGCTCTTCACATGAGGTGGGCCAAGAATTGGAGCTTCAGGTTCAGCATCAGTCCTTCCAATGAATATTCAGGATTGATTTCCTTTAAGAGTGACTGGTTTGATCTCCTTGCAGTCCAAGAACCTCTTGAGAGTCTTCTCCAGCACCACAGTTTGAAAACACCAATTCTTTTCACTCAGCCTTCTTTATGATCTACATGGAAGCCATCTCTGTGTGGCTTCGCTTCCTCATATCATGGCGGCCACGGAAGAGTCAGACCTCTCACTTGGTTCCAGAGATGCAAAAGCATTGTCCCAGCAAACAAAACAGAGTTACAACACATTTTGTGACCCAGCTTCAGAAGTCCTGGTTAAAGTAGTCTCAAGTCTGTCAAGAAGAGGGCCATACTTCATCTCCTTCATCTCCTAAGAATCTAAAGAATCTTGAGCCTAGGTACTGCCGTATTGTCCGGGATATATTCTCAGAGCTGAGCTACTCTTCCCAAGCTTACTGCCAGCTGCCTGTGGAAAGAATTGTCTCCTGAATGTTCCTCTGTTGACCTGTGAATATCTTGCTCTATGTCTGCCTACCCCTAGCTATCTGAATTCTCAGCTGCTCCACTATTTATCAAGAAGTCTTTACTGGATATAAGACCCTGATTCCACAAAAAAGAGCATCCAGTGTTTCCCTCTCTACAAGAGGGCTTCTAAATCTGTCAACAGCCCCTCCTCCATGATGGATGTTCCATCTCCAATTTACAACCTGGTCCCTGTTAATCCTCTGAAAATTCTTGTCGGGACTCCTTACAGGGATGAAATACTTCTCTGAACATTGAAAAAACCACAGAGACACAACAGAAGAGTTATTAAACAAGTTTACAGCGGTTTCTTCACAAGGCCATTTGATTGAAAATAATTGGACAGGAGAAATTAATTCCAGACTGAACTGAGTAGTTATTTTCCGAAATGGAAAGAAACGCTTCTCCTTCCATCATCAAAGCCCCTAAAAATGCCACCAAGATTGTTGAATACCACTGACTTGAAACAGGAAGCCAAATGACTGGAAATCCAGCTGCCCCTGGTTTATTCCTATTTATGCCCACAGATTCACCCTTTGGCCTGAGCACACTTGACTCAGAGAAGGGTTACATGTGCTTGAACACCTAGCACTGGCTTTGAAATGCTTTGCATGGCAATGACCAACAAGAATTTTGGTTGGTGTAAACCTGAGGCTGGGCATGGAATTATGTGAAATAATGGGGCAGAAAGAGACAAGGGATCACATGCCAGAGGGGGATGGAACGAAGCAAAACAAAAGAAGAGAAGGACCAGACCCAAACCCAGACCCCACACATAGGCTAGGACATGGCTCGGGTTGTCTGGAAGCAGTTCCCAGACAGAAACCTCAGTGTGATGAATCAGTTTCCTTGGACATTGAGGGGATAAAGAGTCCGCTGTAGAGACAGAGAATATTTATCCAAGGAATGGCTGTGAGAACTGGGCATGGGCAGGGGGCGGGGAGTGGAGTGTGGAGTATGTGGTGGGGAAAAGCCACCGTGAATCCTCAGTCTAGACACTGAGCCCGTAACACCCAGGGAGAGGCAAACCATCTAAAACAAGGGTGTGTTTGCGAGAAGCCAGTTGAGACCAGCTCTGAAATGGCTGGTGGTGATACCAGAATCAGATTTTGCAGACAAGTCTTTAAAAATCACAGAGTGGAGAAAAGAGAGATGAATTTAAGACAGACATTAATGGGAGCACAAGCCTTCTTTTCTAGCCTGTAAATCACATTCCATTGTAAACAATGCCATAAAAAATGTCTACAACTCTAAACAGCAAAAGTTTCCACGTATTAGAAAGAGGCTCCCTTATGTGAACCTACACAATTACATTAAGCACAAAAGCAATGTTTAGACAACCTTTCATAATTCAGGACTATTGTAGTCACAAGGGTGTTGAGACCAATACTGTGCATTCCACACCCAGGCAAATCCCACCACGGGACCAGCAGAGACCTACGTTATACACTTTGGAAAAAGTGGCACTTTTCCTCTTTTACCACCACTCAAAAGAAGGTCCCAATTCTTTTGTGACCAGCCCTACAAATGCCTGATAAATTCCAGACTGCTTTTAGCTGCAGGACCCAGGGCTGTAGGCTACTTTTAAGTGTCTCTGTACAGTACTCTTGCCTGGGGGATCCCATGGACGGAGGAGCCTGATGGGCTGCAGTCCATGGGGTTGCAAAGTCGGACACGACTGAGTGAATTCACTTTCCCTTTTCACTTTCATGCATTGAAGAAGGAAATGGCAACCCACTCCAGTGTTCTTGCCTGGAGAATCCCAGGGACGGGAGAGCCTGGTGGGCTGCCGTCTATGGGGTCTCACAAGAGTCGGACACGACTGAAGCGACTTAGCAGCAGCAGCAGCAGTACTGAAGAAATAACAGCAACTCATATTTGCGTCATTTTTTGTGTGTGCTTAAGAGGCATTTTTACATATATTATCTCAGCTGAGTCTCACAAAAACCATGTGAGGTCAGTGTGGCATATACATTCCCTTACCCCAAAGCCCTTCTGTCTCTCCTTGGAGACAGGGAGGCATTTGGAAGGAATGAAAACAGTCTCCCTCCCTGACTTTACTGTGCACCAGGGCCTTCTCATCCTCCAAGAAAATAAACAAGCTTTTATCATCCCAGGGTGTAGGTGCCACTTTGGTGGGCAGTGGGCGCCATACAACGTGCTTTTGTTGTGGGAGACGTGGAAAGGGAGGGACCTAGGATGGAGAAAGGGGAGTCAGTCACCAGGTTTGGGGGACCAGAGATAGTTGAGGATCCTGGAAGTTCTCAAGGCAGTGCCAGGGGACAGAGATCAGCATGAGGTCAAGTATCTGAGGCATGTTCTAGTGGCCATCCTAAAGGAAATCAGTCCTGAATATTCATTGGAAGGACTGATGCTGAAGCTGAAGCTCCAATACTCTGGTCATCTGATACGAAGAACTAACTCATTAGAAAAGACCCTGATGTTGGGAAAGATTGAAGGCAAGAGAAGAAGGAGACAACAGAGGATGAGATGGTTGGATGGCATGCCTGACTCAATAGACAAGAGTTTGAGCCAGCTCTGAGAGTTGGTGATGGACAGGNCAATACTCTGGTCATCTGATACGAAGAACTAACTCATTAGAAAAGACCCTGATGTTGGGAAAGATTGAAGGCAAGAGAAGAAGGAGACAACAGAGGATGAGATGGTTGGATGGCATGCCTGACTCAATAGACAAGAGTTTGAGCCAGCTCTGAGAGTTGGTGATGGACAGGGAAGCCTGGTGTGCTGCATCCATGGAGTCACAAAGAGTCAGACGCAACTGAGTGACTGAGCTGAGCTGAACTGAACCAGTGGTCAGGCAAGACCGGGGAGCCAAGCTCAGCTCTGAGAAGGGAAGGCAGTCGGCTCTAGTAGGAACCCCACCAGGATGGAGTGTGAGACCCCTTGCCTTCCCCTGAGCTGGCTCAACTTCCTCCTAGGACTTCCAGTCCCCCAATCTCAGTGCCAAATTGCTAAGCTATCCAAAACATCCCATAGACATTTCTAAGCCCTAGTGGGACCTGGAAACCCCAGCGAGGATGGAAAAGGAACGCTCAGTCTTATTCTTTGAAGCCAGATGGGCACACTTGAGACCACTATAAGCCAAGGAGAGATGGGAGTGGACATCACTTTTCTACTGGATTTATTGAACCATCATCACCACCATCATCATCAATATTTGCCCGTCCTTTCTGGTAAGTCATTAAGGCCCAGTGAAGCAAAGGACTTGCCAGGATCTCATAGCTAGTGAGTAACACCACCACCTTACTCTGACTCTAAGGCCCTGATCACTTTATTAAACCTGCTCTAAGGGTAAATAACCCCAAGCACTGTGTGCACTTGTCAAATGAGGGGAGGCCCTGGGAATTCCCTGGTGTTACAGTGGTTAGGACTTGGCGTTGTTACTGCTGGGGCACAAGTTTGATTCCTGGTAGGGGGACTGAGGGGCTTCCCAGGTGGTGCTAATGGTAAAGAACACACCTCCCAATGCAGGAGATGTAAGAGATGCGGGTTTGATCTCTGAGCAGAAAGATCTGGAGGAGGACACAAAAACCCACTCCAGCATTCTTGCCTGGAGAATCCCATGGACTCAGGAGCCTGTTGGGCTACAGTCCTTAGAGCCTCAAACAGTTGGACATGACTGAGTGACTTAGCATACATGCAGGAGAACTAAGATCCTACAAGCCAGATCGCATAACCAAAAAAAAAAAAAAAAAGAGGGCGGCCCTATGTTCTTCTCCCTATCCCTGGCTGCCCTGGCCCCATGGTTCTAGCCCTGGGGCCCTGATTTGGAGGAGATACCTCTTGCAGAATGACCACTATCACGCCCTTGGCTTTCTCTCAACAGTGTTTCCTTTGTCCCTGTCCTGGGCCTGCTTTATAAGCTGCCTGCTCAGTAGCTCCAAGTCTTTGTGACCCCACGGACCGTATCCCGCCAGGCTCCTCTATCCAAGGAGGCTTCCAGGCAAGAATACTGGACTGGGTTGCCATTTCCTCCTCCAGGGATCGAACCCACAGCTCTTGTGTTTCCTGCATTAACAGGCAGATACTTTACCACTGAGCCACCTTGCATAATGAAGCCTTTTTTAATACTGGGGGGAAAAAAAAATGTAAAACCTTGGCTTGGAAAGAATCCCAGACAGACCCAGCAGACACAGTTCCCCGGAAGCTGGGAGCATTTCTGCTCAGCCCCAGGTGCAGTCACCCAGGACGTGCTCTGGAGGGGCTATTTTGTGACCAGACAGAAGAGCCCTCTTCTCTCCTACGCCTGTGAAAGTAACAGCTGTGCTGTGTTCTTCTGTCCAGGAAACTAGCAAACGACTCAGAGAAAATTCCCAAGAAAAGCAACAAAGGTGATTAATGAGCCAGACAAGCAAGTGAGGGCCTTGGCGGGTCACACTGGCAGAGCCGGGTGGGTACCGCTCGTGGGAGAAGGAGCCAGACCCAAAGAGAGAGGAAATAGTCAGCGATGGCCCCAGGGAGTAGTAGTTCTATAAGCGTCATGGGAATGAAATGGAAAGAAAAGGAGGATGTCAGCTGAATATCAGGAACAAATTCCTCACGCGGGGCACCCCCGGGGGCGGGGATGGAAAGCACATTGCTTTGGTTGCGTCATGGAAGGCCAAGATGGAGATTTAGGCCAGGCTGGCAAAGCTCCAGAGAAATGGAGAGCCCCAGAAGAGCAGCAGCTGGATGTTCCAGGTGGGGAGGCTGGCTAAGAGGGTCCTCAGTGGCTCCCTGGCTCCAGGCCCCTCCACTGCTCCTGAGTCAGCTCCCCTCAGGGGCCAGCGCTCCTGAAGCTCACGCCCCTGGACGGTCACTGAGATTTATGTGACCACGGCCTCCCCGATGAAGACCAGGGATCTTGGGAGCAAGTCTTCCTTTCTTGATGTACTGAAGTCACTGGAACCCATTAGTGAAGTTTTATCCCTGTCAGTAAATCACCACCTTAGTCATGCAACGTAACTCTCCAACAACTGGGGAGGTTTGGTTTTAATTCTCTTAGACGGTCAGGCAGAGATGCAAACACTGGCCTGAAAGCCGTCTTTGTTCCTATTGTCCTGTGCACAAACACCTCCCAGCCTCTGCTCTCCTGCAGGAGGCGGCCAAGGCCAGAGGGCTCTCTGGGGCATTGCAGTCAAAGGGGAAGAAGGGGTACTGAGGGACCTGGAGCTGTCAATCGCCTGGGTCCAGCTGCAGAGTATTTTTGCAGCATCCTCTGACCCCCGACTGGAGAAGGAAATGGCAACCCATTCCAGTACTCTGGCCTGGAGAATCCCATGGACAGAAGAACCTGGTGGGCCACAGTCCATGGGGTAGCAAAGAGTCAGACACGACTGAGGGACTAAATATGCACACAGGCTGGCCCCGGATACCCTGCTCCCTCCTCTTACACACACATTTCCACTTACACACTCATTTCCACAGCCACAGCTTCCAACCGTGGTCTTTTCTCATCATCAACCTCGGAAATGTCTGTTCTGTAGGACTCAACCTCAGGCAGGTGATTTCACCTGTGACTTCACATTCTCCCTGAGAGCCCAGAGGAAAGACACTCCAGTAAGAGCCTTGGGTTGGGTCTCACTGAACCCATTTGTGTCAACATGCTCAGCCCTTCCTGGGTTCAGGGGATCAGAATATGCTGAGTGGCCAGGTCTAGACACTCAGGTTGCCCTAGCACCTGAGGAAGGCGATACTGTTAGAAGTGATACAGAAGAATGGGATAGACACAGAGGAGATCGAAACAGTCAAGGACTCACCAACGGCCCTAGTGAAAAGCTGGCAGGTACAATGTTGGACACAGGCTGGCCTGCGCTGGAGAGGTGGTGGTGAAAGGGGAACCCTTCTTTGCTGTTGGTGGGATGTTAACTGGTAACAGCCACTAGAGAGAATAGAAAGGAGATGGGTTTAAAAGGTAAAGATCATACCGAGCTACCATATGATCCTGCAATCCTGCAACTGGGCATATCTGAAGAAAACCAGAATTCGAAAAGACACAGGCACCCAGACGTGCACTGCAGCAATCTTTACAATAACCAAGACATGGGAGCAACGAAAAAGTGCACCAACCGATGAATGGGTGAAGACGTGGTACACGTACACAATGGAATATGACTCAGCCATGGGAAAAAAGGAAATAAAGTCACTTGCAGTAACGTAGATGGATCTAGAGATAACTTCTCCTGACTTTGCCTCAGCCCCTTCCCCCCAAATCATACCCTCTCCCATCCTCCTATTATCTTCCAGTTCCTACCTGTCCTTCTCCACCAAACCATCTCTGACCTCCACGGTATGAAAGACGAGACCCTCCTTTGCATTCTGGCTGTGTCCTGGGATGTCCATGACTTGTCTCATCACCAACTTACTTGTCTGTCTGCCCCATGAGACTGACTTTCTTGAGGGTAAGATCATGTCACAGTATTTATTGCATAATAAGTGTTCAATACACAAGTATAAAGGAAAACAGGCCCTTTGGGGAATGAAAGAAACAATCTCATATGAAGTCCACTGATTATTTTCCATGAATTACAGGAAAATGAATATGCTAATGACTGCCTAACTTGAGTTTCAAAATAAGATTTTTAGTAGAGATCTGTTTATGATAACCAACCGCAAAGAAGGACTATTCCAAAGTCTATTTGCTTGCAGCTCTGATATACTATTGCTTTAACTTCTTACTCAACTGTATATTTTTAAAAATAACAGTAAAAGGAGACTCCCTGGTGATCCAGTGGCTAAGACCCTGCACTCCCAAGGCAGGGGGCCTGGGTTCAATCCCTGGTCAGGGAATGAGACCCCCCATGCCACGAGCATAGCATGCTGCAGTGAAGATCAAGATCCCATGTACTGCAACTAAGAAAGACCCAGTGCAATCAAATAAATAAATAAACATTTTTAGTTAAAAAATAAAATTAAAATAACAGTAATAAATAGCTTGGGATTGGTATGAAGATTAAATTGATCACATCAGGTTTTACCCTATTTGGATGCGAATATTGTTAGCAATTATTTGCAAAGGAAATGTTAAGCAAATGAAAGTATGCTTTAAAATGTTATTCTCCAAATAACAGACCTCAAGGGGGTCTCTCGCATGCTGGGTGCCAACTCAATTCCATCCTATTAGTTTGGAAGGAACCCCCGAACACACACACAGGCACACACTTGCATGCACACATGCACACACACCCCTACCCAATCCACCACCATCCCTTTGTTCTCATGCTTTCAATCCAACAAATATTGTTTACAAGCTTCTTAGACATCAAGACTTGTGTCTCAGTTTCTCCACTCAGCGTTTAAGGAAAATGGTTGGGCTGAATCATGTTCCCCCAAATTTCATATGTTGAAGTCCTATCCCAAAGTACCTCAAAATACGACCATATTTGGAGTAGGGTCTTCAGAGACATAATTAAGTTATAAGGTCATGAGAGCTGGCCCTAATATACTATGNAGAAGGCAATGGCAACCCACTCCAGTACCTGTCTCTTATACACATCTAAAAGGAAGCCAGCCTTTAATGTCACGGTTAAATATATGGCATAAATACAAATGAATCTACACGAGGTAAGGCCTGTCTCTGAACATCATGGAGCAAAAGTCCAGCGGAAGGGCTTGCTTGCAAAGAGGAGCATGTAGAAGGAAGGGGAGGCAGGAGGCCCAGAGTGCTGAACTGCAGGACCCTGGGGATGAGTGAAGTTCTTCTTGCTTCACAGATGTCTCCAGCCCCATCTAAGGATGCAGACCCAATGACATGGAATCAGTAAATAAATTTTTCAGATATAGGGAAATGATATTGGAAGGCAACTTAGAATATCAAAAATGAAGGAAGAGCAACAGAAATGGTAAATATCTGGATAAACAGACTTTTTTTCTTCTTGAAATTATGCTGATGGTTGAAAGCAAATATTTAATATTTTTGCATTCCAATGTACGTTAGGTGTTTGACTCCACTTACACAAGATACCTAGAATAGTTAAAGTCATAGAGTCAGAAGGTACATTGGTAGATGCCTGTCCCCAGGGGGTGACTGGGGTGCAGGGAGAGATGTGGAGCTAGGGTTTAATGGGGACAGTTTCAATTTAGGAAGGTGAAAATCTGGGGAGATGGATGACGGTGAAAGTTGCACAACAGTACTTAGTGTCACTAAACTGTCGTTAACCATGGTTAAAGTAGCATGTTTTAGATTATGTGACTTTTACCACAGTAAAAGCACATTTAAAAAATTACAATATTTTTTAATTGTTTTCTGGTTGTTTTGTAGTTCTCTTTCATTCCTTTCTTCTTCTTTTGCTCTTTTCTCTCATAATTTGATAACTATCTTTTGTGTTACATTGGATTCCTTTCTCTTTTGTGCGTGTGTGTGCATGCGTGTATATATAATTACAGTTTTTAGTTTGGGGTTATTATGAGGTGTATATATATCAACCTGTTTTTGATTATCTTGGTTTTCCCAGGTGCTAGTGGTAAAGAATCCACCTGCCAAAGCAGGAGATACAAGCGACATGGGTTCGATCCCTGAGTCGGGAAGATTCCCTGGAAAAGGAAATGGCAGACCACCCCAGTATTCTTGCCTGGAGAATCCCTTGGACAGAGGAGCCTGGCAGGGCTACAGTCCATGGGGTCTCAAAGAGTCGGACATGACTGAGCACGCACACATTATATAATTATTTTAAGTTGATAATCTCCTAAATTCGAATGCATTCTAACAACCCTGCATTTTTACTCCCCCGCCGCGTGTTTAATGTTTTTGGCATCACACTTGTGTACCCCTTACCTACTTATTGTAAGCAGGGGTGATTTTGACTGCTTTTGTCTTTTAACCTTCCCGCTAGCTTTATGAGTGGTTTGCTCCACCGTTCTTACTGTACATTGGCCTTTACCAATGAGATTTTTCCTTTCATAATTTCACATTTCTAGTTGTGTCTTTTCTGCTTAGAGAAACCTCTTTAACATTTCTTGAAAAGCCAGATTAGAGGTGCTGAACTCTTTTAGCTTTTGCTTGTCTGTAGAACTCTTTATCTCTTTTTCAAATTTGAATAATAGGCTTGCCAGGTTGGGTATTCTTGGTTGTAGCTTTTTTTCCTGTCATCATTTTGAATATTATGTCATTTCTTTCTGGCCTGCAAGGCTTCTGCTGAAATGTCAGCTTGCAGTCTTATGGAAGTTCCCTTATATGTAACTAGTTGCTTTTTCCTTGAAAGAAAAGAGTTTCTATTTTTAATTGTTGCCCCTCCCCCTTTTTTTTGGCCACACTGCATGGCATGGCTGGAGAAGGCAATGGCAACCCACTCCAGTACTCTTGCCTGGAAAATCCCATGGGCAGAGAAGCCTGGTGGGCTGCAGTCCATGGGGTCGCTAAGAGTCGGACATGACTGAGCGACTTCACTTTCACTTTTCACTTTCATGCATTGAAGAAGGAAATGGCAAGCCACTCCAGTGTTCTTGCCTGGAGAATCCCAGGGATGAGGGAGCCTGGTGGGCTGCCGTCTATGGGATCGCACAGAGTTGGACACAAGTGAAGCGATTTAGCAGCAGCAGCAGCAGCATGGCATGGCAGGGCTTCCCTAGTGGCTCAGACAGTAAAGAAGCCGTCTGCAATGTGGGAGACCCTGGGTTCAGTCCCTTGAGTTGGAAATATTCCCTGGAGAAGAGCATGGCAACCCACTCCATTATTCTTGCCTGGAGAATCACCATGGAGAGAGGAGCCTGGCAGGCTACAGTCCATGCAGTTGCAAAAAATGACTAAGCACAGCATGGCATACAGGATCTTAAGTTCCCCAACCAGGGATCAAACTATGCCCCCTGCAGTGGAAGCAGGGAGTCTTAACCACTGCATCTGCTGGGAAGTCCCAATTTTTGCCATTTTAAATCATTATCTTGCTTGATGTGGACCTCTTGATCAGGACTCTCTCTGCTTCCTGGGCTTCAATGTCTGTTTCCTTTCCCAGATTAGGGACGTTTTCAGCTATTCTTCTTCAAATAATTTCTCTGTCCCTTTCTCTCTCTTCTCCTGGGGCCCTTATAAGGTGAATGTTAGTATGTTTGATGTGGTCCCAGAGGTCTCTTAAATCCTTTTTCATTTTTCTGCTGAGCTTGGGTGATTCCCACCACTCTGCTGAGTGTGACCAGGTCCTGGTGCAGCTGGCGGTATAGCTCACTGCTGATGCAGCCCATTGGTGGACAGGGCTAGGTCCCAGGGCAACTGGCTATGGGGTCCTGGCAGCAGAGTGGGGTGTCTGAAACTGGTTTCAGCCTGCTGGTGGATGGGGTTGGGTCCCAGGATGGCTGGCAGTAGAGCCTGGGGATCTCAGTACTAGTACCAGCTCATTGGTGAGCAGGCTCACATCCTGGGCCTACTGGTGGGTAGGGCTGGGTCCCCACACAGCTGACCTCTTGACCTAAGAGGTACCAGGACTAGTAATTGGTGCTACCCAACCGGAGGAAAGATAAGCCTCTGGTGCTAATAGGCTAGAGGGAAGTGTGTGTGTGTGCGTGCGCGCGTGTACGCGTGTGTGCTTACGTGTGTGTGTGTGTGTGTGTGTTAAGATAAAGCTGTGTCCGACTTTGCAACCCCAGGGACTGTAGCCCTCCAGGCTCCTCTGTCCATGGGATTCCCCAGGCAAGAGTACTGGAGTGGGTTACCATTTCCTTCTCCAGGGAATCTTCCCAACCCAGAGACTGAACCCAGGTCTCCCACATTGCAGGTGGACTTTCTACCATCGGAGTCACCAAGGAAGCCCAATAGGCAAGTAGGAGGACTGCAAAATGGTGTTTGCAGCGCCAGTTTCCTTGTGGTAGAACAAGTTCCCCAGAGTGGCTGCCGCCAGCACTTGTCCCCCAGGGGAGTCCTCGTTGCCTCCTGACTCTCCAAGAGGTTCTCCAAGGTGGTCTGACCTAGGCTCACCTCAAATTACTGCCTCTGTGCTGGGTTTTGGAGCATGAGAGATTTTTGCATGTGCCCTTTAAGAGTGAGTTTCTGTTTCCCACAGCCCTCCACCCCTCCTGTCCTCATGCTCTACTGGCCTTCAAAGCCAGATGTTCTGGGGGCTTGTCTGCTCAGTGCCAGACTCCTGGGCTAGGGGTGCTGGTGTGGGGCGCAGACCCCTTGCTGCTCAGGGAGAACTCTGCCATTGTGATGACCCTCCTGCTGTGGGTCACCTGCCCAGGACAGGGGTCTCGACTATACTGCATCTCCCACCCCTCTTGTTGTAGTTCCTTCTTTATATTTTTAGTCGTGGAAAATATTTTCTGCTAGTCTTCATGTCATTCTCATCAATAGTTGCTCTGTAAACAGTTGTAATTTTGGTGTGCATGTGGGAGGAGATGAGCTCAGGGTCTGCCATTCTGGTCACGCCCTTCTAAAATTACTAACTTCTGCTCATACACTTTAAGAGGGAAATAACAAGCTACACACAGAGAAGGTGGATAAAGACTTGTCATAATGTGATAAGCAGGGTCTAAAACATTCAACTGCAAAAAGTGCAGGATTGCATTTTTGCAACAATTGTGAAAAAATATTTGTGAAGAAAATTTTCAATCAGTATTTCAGTTATTGTTCCAAAAAAATGAGGAAAATGTATTTATGAGTTGTGTAGGAAATAGACATTTAAATGCTGACCTAGAAAATCCCAAACGATAAAGAACAGTTGTTTCCAAATGCCATTCCTCTGTCAACAGAGGGAAAGAAATTTAACCCACTCCTGTTTGTATGCCCAACCAAAATGGGAAATATTTTTCAAGAAGAAGAGGGGAAAAGAGCATTTTTAGACAATTCAAATCAAGCAGACTCTCAGTCACTTCAGAAAGAAGTAAAATGATCCCAGAAGAGGAAGATTTGAATGCAAGAATAAATGAACAACAGAAACATACATAGATAAATCGAAATAAAAAGGGACGGTGTAAAACAATGATAATTATGTTCCATTTGTGCAATTAAAGTAAAACAAGTCAGAACTAAAATACCTGACAATAACACCACATACATCTGGAGAGAATGATGGGAATGTAGGTGTTCTAAGGTTTCACATTATTCCAGAGGAAGGAAAAGATAATAATTCACTTCACATGTTAAACGTGTAAGGTTAACTACTAACACAATAGAAATAAGAAATATAGAAATATTCCCTGTATGGGAAAATAAATAGAATAAGAAAAAGATTGTCATTCAATCAAAAGAAAAGGTCAAGAAATATAGAAAAATCAAAGAAAAAGGCAAGACAAACATGAATCACATAAAGGATGGTAAAAAATAATTCTAAAATTACAATTACAATAAATAAAACAACTAAATGCTGCCATTAAATGACAAAGATCGTCAGATTGAGTAGTAGAAACTGAATTCGGCCTTCTGATGTTTAAGAGAGATACAACTGAAATATAGTAATACAAAAAGAGTAAAAATAGACAGAATGCAATATTCCAAGCATGCCTAATATAGGCTAATGTATTAATAATTAATATGAATTAAAATATAAACTTTAAGGCCAAAAAATAATTGCTAGAGATAGATTCAGTACATAAAGATAAAAGGTACAGATCTGAATTTGTAACTAGTTAACAACAGAGATGCAAAATGTATAAAGGAAAAATGGAATGAACTGTAACAAGAAAGAGACAAAACCACCAACACGGTAGGAAGGTTTAGCACATCCTTTCATAGAATAAAAAAGTGAGAAGTCAGAAAACATAACATGTATTTTAACAGCACAATTAACAAGCTTGATCTAAAGGATCTGTAAAGAAAACCTATACATAACAACTACATATTACACAATTTTTCAAGCACATATGACATTTATGAAAATCTATGACATTCTCAGCCAGAAAGCCAATTTCAACAAATTATATCAGTTTAATATTTTACAAACCATATTCTTTAACTAGAATGCAATGAAATTTGAAATCAATAATAAAAAGATAAGTAGAAAAGTTAAAATATTTAGAAGTTCTTCTAAATAACTCATAGATCAAAAAAGAAATCAAAACTGAGATTAGGAAATATTTCCAGTCAAACTATAATATAAACACCATATAGAAATATAAGACATTTTGCAAGACACAGCTAAAATGCCACTTAAATAGAAATTTGTAGTCTTAAGTGCTTGGCTTAGGAAAGAAGGCAGAAAAACTAATCAAGTTTGAAACTTAAGAAAAAAANGTAGAAAAGTTAAAATATTTAGAAGTTCTTCTAAATAACTCATAGATCAAAAAAGAAATCAAAACTGAGATTAGGAAATATTTCCAGTCAAACTATAATATAAACACCATATAGAAATATAAGACATTTTGCAAGACACAGCTAAAATGCCACTTAAATAGAAATTTGTAGTCTTAAGTGCTTGGCTTAGGAAAGAAGGCAGAAAAACTAATCAAGTTTGAAACTTAAGAAAAAAAGAGTTAAAAATAAACCCTAAGAAATAAAAAGAAAAAGATAATAAAGAGAAGTTAATGAAATAAAAAACAAATTACAATAGGATTTTAAAAGCTGATAGTTGGGTTTTATAAAGATTAATAAAATTGACAAACTTAAGAAAGAAAGGATACAAATAAAAAGATTAAGAATGAAAAGTGAACCGATTATACAGAGTGAAGTAAGCCAGAAAGAAAAACACCAATACAGTATACTAACACATATATATGGAATTTAGAAAGATGGTAATGATAACCCTGTATGTGAGACAGCAAAAGAGATGCAAATGTATAGAACAGCCTTTTGGACTCTGTGGGAGAGGGAGAGGGTGGGATGATTTGGGAGAGTGGCATTGTAACATGTATGATATCATAAGTGAAACAAATCACCAGTCTAGGTTCAATGCAGGATGCTTGGGACTGATGCACGGGGATGATCCAGGGAGATGGTGTGGGGTGAGAGGGGGGAGGGGGG